>CM053791.1:364509167-364994167 GCA_028749045.1 Cupressus sempervirens | reverse complement strand
TTAGTCTTCACAGCATTTAGTTTCAAATTTTTAGTTCTTCTTTCCAACAATGCAGCCAATTTCAAATTTTGAGTTGTAGGTCAAAAGTTACAACCCTGGCAAGTTGGGGTGAATAAATACCTAGATTTTGAATATATATATATATGTTGGCCACATATACATTTTGAATTCATGGTTGTGGTAAATTTTGATGTTAGAAATAGAAAATACTAAGAAGGGGGTGAATCAGTATTTTACAAACTTTTGCCCGACTATGGATATCTTTTACAATCTTAAAATATGCACATGTGATTAAACCAGAAAGTAAACATAATAGTAATCAATGAAACTCATACCACCATTATTTTTATGACCCTAGCAAGTTGGGGTGAATAAATACCTAGTTTTTGAATATATATATATATATATATATATATATATATATATATATATATATATATATATATATATATATATATATATATATATATATATATATATATTGGCCACATATACATTTTGAATTCATGGTTGTGGTGAATTTTGATGTTGTTAGAAATAGAAAATACTAAGAGGGGGGTGAATCAATATTTCACAAACTTTTTCCCAACTATGGATATCCTTTACAATCTTAAAATATGCACCTATGATTAAACCAAAAAGTAAACATAACAGTAATACAATGAAACTCTTAACATCATTATTTGTTATCTAGGGAAACCCTAGCCAAGGGAAAACCTTGGTGTGGACGGTACCTATAAAAATGATCCACTAATCAAAAGTATCTTTTGAAAGATATTGACCCTATTAGGATTCTGTTACATTGGCATAGTGTCTTTGTCCTTTTTAGAGGACTAGGCCTTGTTAGAAGCCTTAACCTTGTTAGGAGTTGGTACTACAAAAAAAGCATGCAAGATGATCCCACTTCCCAAACATGCAATTACAATGATACACACACACACACACACACACAAAAAAAAGGTATAGATACAAAAACCTTTTGACAATGTTGATATCTATAATAACTTATTTATCCTTTGTAGCTCTTTGTACATAACTTCATATATACTATCATTTCTCTACTCTAACATAAATCTTGTATCATATAGAAAGTATATTGCAATCTTCAAAGACATCACACAACCTCTCATATCCAAGTCTTTACTTTATAGCCTTCTATTATGTCATGTTGGCCTTCAAGTCTTTGCACATGTCTCAAAACACAAAATTGACCTTTGCTAAGTTAGGGTTAATATCTAGGATGTCATCCCTATTTAGCTAAGTAATTATTTTGGTAAATGAAATATTTCCTTAAAATAAATAACCATTTCCTTGCCTCTGCTTTTTTCTACATATAGATGATTGCAATTAGTAAATTGTTAATATCTCTATCCATACAACTAATAATAATATGCACTCTAACATATAGGATCACCACACCATGTTCTATCTTCCCTCAAGTGTGCATGTCTCAATTCTCTCTATGTGAACTTCACAAACCAAAAAGATGTCTCTGTTGACAGTTAGTCTTCACAACACTCAGACAATTTTCTAAATCTTCAAAGAAAAATTGTCTTCACAAGTTGTTGACTTAATATAGACTATATGTTGCCATAAATGAAAACCTCAATTTATTTCCATATTGATCTCTTAGCCAAATTTTCAACAATCTCCCCCTTTAGCATTGATGGAAATATATGGGAAATTTGGCCAAGTCCCAAAACTATAAAATTACAAAAATTGTGAAGTTCTTCAAAATTTCTATTATATACCATCTTTGACATTATACTCCCCCCTAGTCCATACTCTACCTTGTACATCCTCATACTTTCACATAGTTTTCCATAAAATATACTCCCCCTTTGACATCAATGAAAAAGGTGAGTCAAGAGCTATATACAGGTCAAAATTTGATTATACCTTCATTCTTTTATGCTGATGAATTTGATAATAATGCAACACAATTAGAAAATTTTCTCTTCAAACTAATTAAACCTTTATCCCATGCATCATTAATTGAATCAGACACTATGATAAGTGTTCACAGTCTACAAGATGCTAATTTTGTGGCTTCAAAGTTTGGATAAGTAAAGTGCTCATAAAATATCTTGGCCTTCAAGCAGTCATCAAGTTGCTTTTGCATGGGTCTATTTTGAAGGATAAATATTCTCTTAATATATTTTTTTTTAAATTTATTCTCCTTGCTAACCTCCAACATTCTCCACTCATCATGAATCTTGCTTATCCTTTGCTCCAAGTTACTAACTTGATCATCTGCATTTTTTAGCTTATCGATCACACTTTAACAGTTTATCTTCCTTGTTCTTGATATGTGAGGTAAAGTTGTGCATGTATTCATGTGCCAAGGCACATTTATCATATAACTCCTTTCCTTAATGAACACACTTTTTCAACTCTTTAATTTTAGTATCTAATTTTTTCAAATCATCATTGACATTATTACATACCTTACTAAAAAGATTTGCATCATTTTTAGCTCAGGCTTTAATAGTGGCTACCTCCACCAATGTCTCTAAATGATTATTAAATTCTTCTAATACTTTATTTTCTTTCTTCTGAGAATCAATTTCACTAGTCTAAATTGGAATTAAACTTTTCATATTATTTGTCATCTTCTCAAGAGTTTCTTGTGTACTCTTGGTGATCTTGATTTTCTCAATGATTCTATTAATAGAGTATGTGAAAATTAATTTCCCAATTGTTAAATATCAATTACCTCTATACTTGTAGAGATTCCCATCATACCTTCTAGGAACAACTCCAATGGGCTCTTTAGTGTGCTAGGAGTTTATGTGCTTGGTGCCTTTGTAGGTGTGACTAGGTGAATCTATAAGTTCTAATTATCTTGTTGGTCTTTAGTCTTCTCTTTTGTCACTGGTTTCTCTACCTCTTTTTATTTTCCTTTATCCTCTTTCACTGTCTCAATTTTTTGTACTACTACTTCCTTTTTTTTTAACTCTATGTACTTGAGTTGTGGTGCAAAAAATGATGTCTCTTGCACTATTATTCTCCAATTAGTTTGTATCTTAGGGTCTACATTCTTAATAGTTTTAGCCAATATGGCTAACTCTCCCAATTTCTCTCCTTCATCCTTCTTTTCCTCTTCTTCCATCTTCTCTTTTCCTTCTTTCTTTTCATCATCAGAACTAGGATAATGAACCAAGTTTTCTATGGCCAAATTATCAATAATATTTCCTTGTTCCTTAAATGGATCCTCTATCTCATCAATAGTAATGTGTGTGTATTGTCAATGTTTATTGTGTCATCATCAATTGTTATTTTTGGAGTCTCAAAAACTATTACTTTTGTGGTCTTATTTTCTTTTTCTCCTTTCATTATAGTATCTTCCTTTGGTTCTATTTATGTAGGGGATTGGGTTTTTTATTCTACCTCTATCATCAAGTTTCTTTCCTCTTGGTGCATCAAAAATTATTTTATCTTCTAAATTCTCTATTTCTATCACTAAGTCCTTCCCTTCTATCATTACCTTTATCATAGCTTCTTCTATTTCCTTGTTCACTTATTCATAATTTTCTCCCATGATTAAAATTTCCCTTTTCTTATTTCTTAGTAATGGTTTAAGGGTCTTCTTGATTCTCCCAAAATTCTCTTCATTTTAAATTTCACAAACTTTCTTGGAAATTATTTATCTTATTGATTTTTCTTCTTCCTTTTCTCTCCTTTTAATATTCTTCAACCTCTCATATAAACCATTTGGCATTTGTCCATGAACGTTTATAAATTGTTATTGAACAATATCACATATCTGATTATAGCATTCTCTAATTGCAACTTTTCAAAATTATCATAGAGATTATAAAATCTATTCAACTTGGTAAGATTTACTTCATTGATAGTCAAGTTGGTCATATTATCAATCTTTGGCTTCCATTTCTTTCTACTCTTACTAGTGTCTTCTAGTTTATCTTTTTTCTCTTCTTCTAATTTTTGTTCTCTTTTCATTTTTTTGTATATTTTTTTTCTTGTTCTTGAGACTTCTTCTATTTACCAACATAGGTGACTATTTTTTTCTTTTTCTAGGAACGATAGCTAATTCCCTTACTCTTTGCGACTTTGGTGGTTCTACTTCTTCTTGTTTAACTTCAACCAATCTAGTTGATCTTCTTGTGCTTGTAGGTGTAGATGGTTGGACCTTTACTATACTAACATCTTCCTCCATAGGTTGATATAATATAACTATTTTTGTTGATGGTGGTGGAACAAACTATGGTACAGGTTCTATTATTGTATAAGGCGCAATATGTGATTGTGTTGATGGAATTGCAATTGTTACTCCCATAGAAATTCCAATTTCTACTGCAAGTGGTTTAAGAATTAAACTTTATGACTTTCCACTAGCTCTCATCTCCTTAGTTATGCTCATTTCTTCTCTAAACTCTTCTTTTCGCACACCTAATTCTTTGAGTAAATCACCAATTTTCTTATTACTTTCTTCTATATCTCCTTATTGTATAATTGACCTTGAACTTCTCTTAACTTCTCTTCATAAGTTCTCCATCTAGGACATTATTTGTCTCTTTCAAACTCAATGTTATCTTTACATACCGTTTAATTATTTCCAAAAATAGATCATGTTGTTAAAAATGGATTTTGGAAACCTAGTAAAATTCATAGTTGACAAGTAGGAGATAATTACCACAGCAAGTCAAATTGTGATATTTCTATCAGGATTTAACTATGTGATTTTGAGTTTAACTCATTGACCCATGTTTCATGAGTAGTGATTCAACATGAATCCATCTCTCATGAGAATAAATATAACACTTAGCACTCATTGGATCTAGGTGATGCTCACAGGGCTGAAGCACCAAGACTTCCCAAGAGGTCACCAATCCCAATACTACTCTAGCATGTGCATGCTTAACTATAGAGTTTCCTCCATGGTTAAACCCAAAGCATACAACCCCATTTGCAAAACCCTCACAGGTGTTATGTCTTATGAACCCTTCATTAGAAAGCCTCTTAAGATCATCAATTGATAAGTAGGAGATAATTTCGATAGCAAGTCAAATTATGATATTACTATCAGGATTTAACTATGTAATTTTGAGTCAAACTCATTGGCCCATGTTTCATGAGTAGTGATTCAACATGAATTCATCTCTCATGAGAATAATTGGAATACTTAGTGCTCATTGGATCTAGGCGATGCTCATAGGGGTGAAGCACCAAGACTTCCTGGGAGGTAACCCATCCTAGTACTACTCCAGCCTGAGTGCATTTAACTACGAATTTTCCTCCATGGTTTAACCCAAATCTTGCAACCCCATTTGCAAAAAATTCATAGTCTTACATCAGTTTTCTTAATCTTATCCAATTTCATATTTCTTCCATTTGATATAGACTTGGTGTTTGTCTCACCCAATTTATTGATATTTTCTCATTGATAGGGTTACTAACTTCATTGCTTGAACTAGTGAGTTTATGGATCATGTCATTGTAAATCATCATAGGAATTCCATCTATCCAGAATATATCCTCGTGTATTATGCTTAGTATGACTCTAGTCCACTTGTGTTGATCAAATTTCTCAAAGAGCATATGTTTAGTAATGATAAGATTCTCCAAGTGCTCAAAACCTTGTTTGAAGGTCATTTTTTGTTGTAGACTAGGCTCATGTCCTTGTAAATGTCATTATCTCTAATTGACTCAAATTTACTATGGATGTATACACGAATGTCTTCTACATGTAAAAACCTACTAGGAACTTGTGAAAATGATCTAAATAGATCATCCTCAAGGGAAATATAAGGGTGTTTCTTAAATTTATACCTAGGCCTTTCTTTAATATCACATATAGTTAGATTTTCCATACATTCAAACTTAAAACCTTCACTTCTAAAAACATGATTGCACAAGTGATAAATACCTTAAAAATTGTGAACCTAGGGCTTGGATGAATTCATTTTCAATCTACTTCAAGACACTCCGAATTTTCTCTCAAATTTTCTTCCAACCTCTCTTCAACTCTTTGTCAAATAAAATAGTGTGCATTCAATTGATTCCAAACATTATATGTGATTTAATTCAATTTTACATTAATTGCACAACTACGTCACAATGATGAAAAAGCTAATTCCTTTAACTAGAGAACTTAGTTATGTCCACACTCTCACATATGAACTTAGAAATGAATGCACTCTTAATAGTAGCTTCATTTTCATCCATCTATACCTTCTCTTAACTTTGCAAGTCTTAATTCAATCTTTTAGGAGCTAAATCATTTTTTGATGGTATTCTCCATTTTACTATTAATGAATAAACTACTTATATTGATAAAGGCTTGACAACAACTATTACTGACTTCAACTTATTTTCATATTGTCTTCTTTTCTACCCAAATTTGTGTACTTACTAGTGTCTTATCTTTTGAAAATGTTCCATTGAAGTTCTCTAGATGTTCTTTCACATTCTCTTTTTGTCTATCATTTCTATTCTCATTCCTTCCAACATTGTTGTTTACATTCTTTCTATAGTAAGGTATCCTTGCATTTTGTGATCTCATGTTTATTATCCTAAAAAATCTTGTTGTTTGCCTAAGGTTGTTACAACTATAATAGGATATAACATTGTTTCCATATCTAGGTCTTGGTTGACTAATCTTTAATCTGCAATCTCTAGCAATATGTCCAAAGTTTTGCACTTATATTACATGATTTCATTTCTTATGATGCTAATTGCACCAATAGGTCTACTAGTTGTAGGGTTAGTACCTTGATACATATTATTACTAATATAGGTCTCCTACATTTACTAGCTCTATGTCCATGAGCATAGTAATTTTAACAATAACCAGTATAAAAGTTAGCATACTTACCTGTATAGTCCTTCTTCATGTGACCAATTACATTGCATGAAAAACATTTCCAGTAAATTGTCTCTCACTTCTTTAGGTTCTTCTAATTGTTTAGGAACTTCCTTGTTCAGATTCAATAATTTTAGATCTCTTAAATGATTCTCCTTCACAGTAACCAATACCAATCTTATCATAAGTAGGTCTTTGTTCCATGATCTTCTCATCAAGTTTTCCAGTGTTGGAATACAACTTCTCAAGATGTTTCTTGTCTATGTTAGCTCTCCTTTCACAATAGTATTATACTTCTCAATTTATGTATATTCCAGCTTTTTAGCATTAAGTTTAGATGTCACCTTGGTAAGTTTAGATTTCAGATTTGCATTTTCAGATCTAAAATCAAGTAGACTTTTCTTCTCATCTTAATATTGGTGATTTATAGTTCATGCTTTAGGATCTGCTTTTCTTTCTTTATCTTATAAAGTACATCACTATCTTTGATCTAATCATTTGGCTTATTCTTTTGGGAAATAGTAGATTCAATCTCCTTTTTCAACTTCTGAATGTAAGTTTTTGCCTCTTTGTATTTGTTCTTCAGATTATCTCTTTCTTTTATGATTACATCAAGTTACTCAAGATCTTGCTCTAGATTCTTCTAAAACTTATCCATATCCATAGTAATCTTACTCAAGCTATTAGGCCTCCTTTGAACAACTATGATATGATACCAATTTTTAGAAATGTGAAATACTGAGAGGGTGGGGTGAATCCGTTTATAACAACCTTTTGCCCAACTATGGATACCTTTTACAATTTTAAAGCATACACATGTGATTAAATTGAAAAGTATACATAAAAATAACATAATGCAAATCATAACATCATTATTTGTTAACTAGGGAGACCCTAGCCAAGGGAAAACCCTAGTGGGGATGGTACCAACAAAATGATCCACTAATCAAATTTATCTTGTGAGAGATATTGACCTTGTTAGGAGTCTATTATATTTGTGTAGTGTTTTTGTCCTTGTTAGAGGACTCTTCCTTGTTAGAAGCCTCAACCCTCTTAGGAGTTGACATAACAATTAGACAAGTATGCAAGATGAGCCCACTTCCCAAACATGCAATTACAATTATATATATATTGTACACAAAAGGTATAGATACAAAAACCTTTTGACAATAATGATATTTGCAATATCTAATTTGTCCTTTGTGGATCTATGTACACAACTTCGCATTTATTGTCCTTTCTTTACCCTAACATAGATTTTGCATCATATAGAAACTATATTTCAATGTCCAAAGATATCACACAAGTTTACATATCCAAATATTTCCTTTATACCCTTCTACCATGTCATGTTGGCCTTCAAGTCTTCACACGTGTCTCAAAACACAAAATTGAATTTTTCTATGTTAGGGTCAACATCTAGGACATTGTCCCTAATTAGTTAAGTAATAATTTTGATTAAAAAAATAATTCTTGTACACAAATTACCATTTCCTTGGCTCTTTTATGTTCTTCGTGTAGATGACTATAACTAGTAAATAGTTAATATCTTTGTCCATACAATTCATAATGACATGTGCTTTGACATATAGGAGAATTGTACCCTATTCTATCTTCCCTCAAGTGCACACATGTCAATTCACTCTCTATGAACTTTGTAAACCAAAAAGGTGCCTCTGCTGACAATTAGTCTTCACAACACTTAGACAATTTTCTAAGTCTTCAAACCAAAACTATCTTCACGAGTTGTTGAATTAATATAGATGATATGTTTCCATAAATGAAAACCTAAATGTGTTTCAGAACTCATCTCTTTGAGATATATTTAATAGATGTTCCATCATTTTATATGTTCTCACATTTTTTAATAATAATACGGCTTTTGGTTTGCATACAACTCTTTTGAGTTTTTGCAAGTTTTTCCAAAAAATTGAACATCAATATAGAAAGTATTTGATTCACACTAGATATTGTTTTTTCAACTAATTACATAAATCAAATCAGTGTTATTAGAGTAATACATAAGATCTATCTAAATACCCTCCTTTCTGATGCACCAACCAAAGATGTTAGATAATTCATTAGACATTATTAAGAAGATGATGGAAGAAACTTTGGCTAGGAAACAAGAAAAAATGATGAATATTCACAAATTTTGTAGAACTAGCAATCACTCAGTTCAATAGTACCATTCCATGGTAATACCCCTTTCAAAGTACAAGTGAATTTTGATATCCTAAATTATGAAGGAAAATTTGATGTTGATGTTGTTGATAATTGGTTCTCAAATTTGATTGAGAATTCTCTATGAATTATTTCTCTGGTGTAAGAAAAATAATATTTGCCTTCTTAAAGGATGAAATTCATGTAAAACTAGCATCAGAAACAAAAATGTTGAATAAACAAAGAGAGTCACTTTTGGAGCAAGGTCGGGAATGCTTTCTCATAACAAATCCAAATGGGGAGAATTTGTGTAATAAATAAAAGAGGCATACTTTCCTGAAGATACATATGAACAAAAATATATAGAATAGAAGTTTCTTTAACAAAAGAGGGACTAATTTGTATGTTGCCATATTTTCAATCCATCCTTTTAAGCTTCTAGCTTGATGTGTTTTAATTGAAATTATTTTTAGTTTCTTATCTAGATAATCCCTAGGTGGCTCTCTTCTCATAAAGAATCCTAAGGCTTTCCCTTTGTGTCTTTTTTGGGTTTTCCCTACTCTACTTACCCTTATACCTCCATGCAAGATTATTTTTGGTCCACTAGATTAAGGTCTAGGCGATCTAGGTTTAGGCATGTTGTTGTCTGAGCATCTTCTTGATGAGAAGAAAGTTCTATTAAAACTATAACTTTGTTACTACCTCAAGTAGGCATGTATCCTATAGATTTTGGTCCATTCTGTTGGTCATCTATCTTTGGAAAACATCATTAAGCAAGAGTTTGAATAATAGAGTAACACTGAGATCTACAGATACATGTCCATTCAATTCATGATAAAAGACCAAGAGAATAAAATATATAAAGCTAAGAAACTCTCAAATCGAAGATCCGAAGTCATAATTCAGTTATGTGTAGAAGAGATAGAACATCATGTTTTCATCTGCTCATCCTCTAAAAGTGAACATTCTATAATGTGTTTCCAAAGCTAAGATGGCCTGTGCTCTATTTAGAAGATTTCATGTTTTAATGGGACCGAGGCGCAATGTTATAAAGAAATTACTCTAGGCCCTTAATACACATCACTAAATGATGAGTCCATAGTCAACATTTAATTTTGAAGATTTATAAGAGTGGCCAAGGGAAAGGAAAATGTTTCAAAATGCTTCTCTTTCTAGAAAACAAAGGTCTCAATGGTGCCTTTCCCTCTAATAGAAACATCCAAGGCTTCCTTTCTAGAGGACAAGGAGGAAAATAATTATAAGAACTACATACAAGGATATTCTGTGGAGATGCCAAAAAAGATGCTTCTAGTGAAGTTGGTTGCAACCCTCTATCCCCGATACAAAGGAAATCAAGTATTCGTTATCGAGGTAGAGAATCCATTCTGTGACTTCCCCAAAATGAAGTTGTGAAATTAAGAAAGAAAGCCCTTGTGTGGAAAAGAGGGAAATAAAGTTCCCAAGGTGTTGAAGGAGTATTGCTCGCGTTGCAATCCTAAATCAAAGGAAAATGCAAGCTTGCAAAAAGATAAATTCAAGATCTCCTCCCCTGCACATAGGAAGTTGTGACAAGAACCCTTGTTCTAAATTCTGAAGTAAAGAAGGAATTTTTTATTAGACTAGATTCAATTAATTCATTAAGTGGCTAATCTTGCTACTATATGAGATTTAAATGAATGATAGGATTTTCGGATTTATGAATCTTCATATGGGTGGAAGTGGAAAGTTTTAAATAGTTGTTAACCATCAAATTTATTACAAATCCTACCATTACAGCTATTGGTTGTGATTTATTTCATTCATGTGGTGCCAATGTTTAGATTCCCACATCTATATGATCAAATTTTTCCCAAACATAGTTCTTCATTGTTTTAATGACTATTTATCGAACAATTTATCTCCTTTGTGAAATTGTAAGCTAATGGAAATCAAAGCCGTAGGGTATGATTGTCTAATTGGTTTTGAAAGTGAATTGAAGAGCTTCTTAGATACCTCGTTCAAGTTTTATGATTTAGGCGATCTACACAAAATGCTCAAATCTCAACCAATTCACCCAATAACCCATAAATTGAAGGAAGGTGGATTAGTTGAAGCTATCGGATTCCCCATGGCTATGCAAGCACCATAACTAGTAAAGGTTTGTATACAAAGATATCATTTGGAGACAAAGCAAATATTGCTACCTAATCAGTCTATTATGTTGTCTATAAACAAAGCATTAATGCAATCTACATTTGGCATTCCAATAAAAGAGGAATATCGTGACATTGACTTCTCATCCGTTGCATCAATGTTCAATGAAAATAAGACATTGATAAGAGAAGACATGCAGAAAACTTGGTTCCAAACACCTCATTCCAAAAATAGCAAAATGCCAAAGACTCTTCTTGGAACCAATGTAAAAAGAGAGATTGTGGACATCTTGGCACTATTGCTAACATTGAAAGGAAGGGAGGAAATCTTGGATTTCATTGTACATCACTTCTTCTTGATACATGCCATATGTGTTGATGGACTACAAATCAATTGGGCTCAGATCATATGTGAAGAGCTTACTTCTTGGCTAGGTTAGACAAAGGCATTCAGGTAGTTCTATATGTCTTCATACTTGATATATGCCTTAGCCACACATCACCTCTGGTTGGGTCTTCCCCATATCAAAAAATATGATGAAAATATGAAGGTGTATGAGTTCTATCCTCACCTACAACTATAGAGGAGTTTTGAAGAATATCTAAAGGTTAATGATGCATTTACAATGATGTTGTGTTAGGAGTTGCAAGGTTGCCCTAAGCGTAGGTTTTCACTTGAGACTATATTAGCTATGAGCCAATTTAGATGTTGTTTCATCCAATTTCTATCTTTCTCCTACAGATTGCTACATTTGAAAGTTTCCCCAAAAGGCTTCCCAAGTATCATGAGGACAAATTCATTCTTGTTGAAATATGTAGACAAATACTAGAGGTGAACACCGTGTATTCCAGTATGAAAAAGATAGTTGGGATTTCCTTCCCAATAGTGGTAGGACCTTATTCCTTTTCTTCTAAATCTAATGCCTAGAATCTAGTCAAAAGCTTTGAGAGTAAGATTAAACTAACTAATTATGAGGTAATAAGGCCTTAGTATGACCTAGTGAACTTTGTGACAGATCATCTAAAGCTTAGATATGCTCACAGGCATGTCCCAAATATTGATAACTATTGGGTTGGATGCTATGATGAATACCAAACTAGGGAAAGGTATTGGTCTAGGCTAACATTAGATCAAATTAAGTTATATAATGATATTGTTGATGTTTCTGATCTTGCAGATGATGGCTCCTACATGCATCCCACAACCTATGAGTAAGTCAAGAAGACTCCCATTGTGTCAACTCCACCTGAAGATCCTCTTGACAACACAATGGAAGTATTGATGCATGGAATCATCAAAAGGATAGACAAGTGGGTGGAATAGAAGAGTGAGAAAGAAAAGAACTAGAAGTGCAAGTTCTACTAGTGGAGTAACTTTTGGAATAGCTCAATCAACTGTTGTTACTTCAACATCAGTTGATCCAACATAGTATGTTGGTGGAGGATGAGACCAACCTCCTGAAAAGAATATTTAAATTACTCCAACTTGTGGAGGAGGATCTCTACCAGACATGGGAAAGATTGGTGATGATGAGAAGAATAAAGAGAAGGCACAGGAGAAGTTAGTGACTAAGCCTTCCTCCCCCATGCAATTCATCAACTTGGATGGAGACAATAATCCCCTGGATGGTCAAGAACAAGAGACATCTCAACAAGGTGAAACTCTAGCCCTCTCAATCACCAAGGTAACTACTTTTCCTACTATCACCTAGAGCAAGGAGACACCCCCAGTGGCAAGGAAGTTCTTCAATCCTATAGCCGTACAATCAACGATCAATGTCCTTTCAAATGAGTCATGGTTGGAAGAGACTATTGATCGAAAGAAGAAAAGATGTGAAGAAGTTTCCCCATCCAAGAATCTTATTGTGTAAGAAACTCCATCACAAATAGTGTCAAAGAATGTAAAGAAGCAGAAGACTATAGTGGCTTTGGCCACTAATTATTCTACTGGTCATATGCTAGTAGAGATTGAAGAACCTCAAAAGGAGGGAAAGTTTCATGAGCTAACTAGAACTGATTTCTAGATCAGAACTATTGACATAGGCATTCCAGTACATAATTCTATGGTCAACATATGAAAATCAACAAATGAGAAGTTCGAGGATAGACTATAAGAACTAAGGGCATATAAAGAGGCACTCAAAGCCTCAAATAAGGAATTGATGGAGTACATCAAGGCTACACTTGGAAGCACCTCTACAAGAACATTCGACCCAAGTGTGGAGGAGAACAAGAATCTATTACTAAAGCTACGACAAGAGAGGCAATTCAATCAAATTGATTGTGCCTGGATTGATCAAATAAAGATCCAAGTTCCCCCTCTCATTGAGAACATTGGGAGCCTACTGCTAGATACTGACCAATTAAGAGAAGTAGTGTTTAGTCATCATACCTCAATGCACAAGGCATCAGAGGGTTTGACAGTGAAGTTGACTTTATTGTAAGAGGTATTTGATATGAAAATTAATGTTGCCATGACCCATGGGATTCTCAAAATAGGCAATGAACCATTTCTTGATTGGAAATAATCACTGTAATTCATAATTGAGAGTTCAATAAGGTCTGAAAATGAGCTAAGAGATGTACAAGATTTATTGTAGAAAGTCATGGATAAAATATTCAAACATCTAAAGATGTGCATACAAAATCATATATCACCAATAATGGTCAATTGGTAGACATTAAATGAATGAAAGTTAAATTTGTGTCATTCATGGAAGAAGCTACTAATCCACCAAGCTTCTAGATGTCAAAGATCATGGGGCTTTCAACAATAGATTAAGTTATGAGGTGTGCATCAGAGAAGCTCCAATCAAAGATCTCCAAAGTTGAAGAATTGACAGAAATGCATGATTACTAGATAATTCGAGATGATAACATTCTCATCCCAAGTGTCAATGAACTCAATAGTGTAATTGATGCAATTAAAGAATATAGAGCTAAGGCTATGACCCCAAAGAAAAATAGATGGTCAAACACTCTCTTTGACGAGTGTCACCTCTTCTTTTTCTCAATTTCTAATATTGTAGCCATATTTGGCATTCTTCTCGAAAGCTAAAGTTTTGTAACGAATGACCCTCCAGTTAGTCCCATTATTATAATGATTCAAAGATACTCTATAGAGTAATCATTAATGTAACTAGCCATTCCCATGAAGACCTATAAATGTAACCTTTTGAGGAGTAAATGACATTGGAAAATTATTATGTGGGCAAACCCCTATAGCTCAGACCATTGTGTGAGAATCTGTGTCTGCATTTTAATCTTATCGTTTATTTAAGTCTTGTATTGTGCTTGGGATGAAATATGTTGTTAATGAAAACTAAGAGATTGAAAATAAACTAGGTTTTCTTTCTTTCTTTTCAGTGGTAGTAAGATTTACTCCCTTCATTATAGTATTTCTTATTTCCCCTATTTTGTACAAGTTAGTTTATTCACATTTCATTGTTGTTTGAGAAATCTAGGATTTGGTTAATGCAAGAATCTAAGTGGGGCACAATCTAGGTATTGTCAAATCTCAGTCACTTGGGAAATCTAGGTATATCTAGGATAATCATACTTTCCCTTCTTATGCAGTGTGCATTGGTAAATAGTTCAACATTGTAGTTTCTTGCATTCAAAGGATAAAATAGATTGCATGATAGATGTTATATGAGCTTTAAAATGACTCGTGTACATTCATATTTGTGGATGTTGTGAGTCATCATTTAAATTAGCCTAGATTGCTTGAAGTGTGAAGTCAATATGGGTACACCTCTCTTTCTCTCTGGTTAAGAGCATACCACTCAAAGCAACTAATCTACTAAAAACAAATTCATTGCAAATCTTTGCAGTACAAGGGAGTTGTACCTTTCAATTCAATGATCTCAAATGGATTACTACATTGACCCATTATGTTGTTAACTATTTTGTTTTCCACAATACTAAGCATATTAGAAGTCAAGGTATTAACCAAAGTACAAGGAAGACAAATGATTAAACTACAGTTTTTGGCAACTTTATTGGGAACTTTTTAGAATCTTTAAATCACATCTTTCCTGCTATTGAAAGATAAAATCATGTACCTATTCCTTACCATCTAAGTTGGCTTTAGTAAGTTTGTATGTGGCTTTACTAGAGTAACTTCTAATTGCACCCTTGTTGGCACTCACATTCGTCAAGTCATGCTTGTTAACCCCTAAGAAAAAATGGTGTTCCCTTATGAAGGTCAAATCCCAATAATTCAACCCAACCTAGGCTTTCAAGATGAACAACAAGATATAATAAATTAGTTGAATATACTCACTTGGAGAAATAGAAAATCCTTAGATGAGTATACAAGAGTCAGCTTTGCATTAGAAAGAGAAGAAGCCAACGTTGATTATTGGGAAGGTGTGTTGTAGTAAAAAAGATTGAGACAATTATAAAGCACACCAATTGTGAATAGGATTAGTTCATCTTGGATCCAAAATATACTAGAAGTGTTCATGGTCAAGGCCAAATTGATCCAGTAGTTGAGGAGCTAAGGAAAGTTGATTTTCCAATATTAGAAGATCCTCTAAGAAGAGGTAGGGCTTCTTCAAGGGACCTAGTGTTTCAAGGTATATGTGGAGCTCTATTTCCACCACCCCATCCTATTTCCTAGAGATGTAGCCATTCCACTTTCTCTCCTATCTTTTGCATTCAAATTTTGTCATTGTGTAATGCTCTTACCTTACATAGAGTCATAGCCCTAACTATTCTTACCTTCTAGCCAATACCAGGTATTCTTCCTACATCAATGGTCATGCCTTGAGGTAATGCTATTAGTCCCTTGCGACTTGCTACTAACAATGACTTACCAAGAGCTTCCTAAAATAACTTCCCTAAATTCAATGGTGATGGGAAATTTTCTACAGATGAACATATTGTTGCCTTCTTTATAGATTGTAGCATTGTCTTTCCTCAACATGACAATGTAGTTGTAAGAATGTTCATTAAGACTCTAGTTGAAAATGTAGCTAGTGGGTTCCAACATCTCCCTATGGATGCATTACAACTTGGGATGACATGTGAACTCAATTTGAGACACGTTATAAGAGCATTGAAGATGAACATACTTTATTGTCTCGGCTCACTTAAATAAAGAAGGAACCTAGTGTTCCCATGAGAGACTTCACAATGAGGTTCAACAAGTTGGTTAACTAAATTCTTGTTGCAAGTAAGCAAACTACAGATAATCAGTTTATGTTCTTCATCAGTTCCATGCCTCTAGATATTAGCTTTCAGATTAGGAGAGCACATGTGGCTAATCTCCAAGTTGCTAAAACTTGGGAAATACAACTAGAAGATGATTTGATAGTAGCTGAAAAATGGAAGAGGGTAATGCAAAGTGGAACTTCCATTAACACTACCACTAGTACAACCAACAACATGAAAGCAATACTTCAAAAGCTATCAAATGAGATGATTTCCATGAAAAGGAAAATGAATAAAATGGTTCCTTCATTCCAACAACCTTACCAAGGCATATCTAGAACGAAACATGAAAGAAAAGTCTTGCAATTACCACTTGCTCAGCAAAAGCTTTCCATTGAGTTAGCTCCTAAGAAGAATTGTATCTGCATATTCCACTTAAGACCAGATTATGATGGTCACTCTTTTCTGGAAATGAATAGGTACAAGAAACTCAATGCAAGTAATGAGCTAATAGTGGAATACCTAAAAGTGAAGATAATTTTGCTCCCCCTGGAAACTCTAGAACATTTTACTTGGAGTATGAATCAGATCAAAGATAGGAGGTGATTGTTTCACCACCTTAGATAGAGTACAAATGATTGTAGCAACAAGAAGCCAAAGGAATAAAAGTTTGACGAACTTAGTTCTTGTTCAGAAGAATGCTCTTGTCTCTTCACTAGCTATGGCTAGCACATCTACCCCCTCTACTTCAAGAAGAGAACAATCAATAGCAGAGTCAAGTGGTAAGTCTCATCCCTTATTTGATATCATCCAATATTGCAAAGATGCTCATATTCAAATTTCTCCCCTAGATTACTTGAAGTCTCATCCTACTGAACTACAAAAATTAATGAATTATTGCAAAGGAGAATCTAGTAGTAAAACTCATCCCAATATAATACTACCATTAGTAATGATCAACCTGATACCAATTATTGTTCCCCTATTGATGAAGAACCAATTCTACCCCTACTATTCAAAGAAGAAGAGTCTTCAGTCCTAGCTACCTCTCCTAGCCAAAAAGTTGATCCATTCTATGTGTCGTTATATGTAAATGGTCACAAGTTAAGTAATTGTATAATTGACTTAGGTACCTTAGATAATGTCATGCCTTCTACTATTGCCCATGCCTTAGGCTTGTCCTTAACTGAGACCTTTGGTCATTGTTACTCTATGGATGCAAAAAAAGCCCCTCTTTTAGGCCAAGTAAAGGATACCCAAGTAGCCCTAGTTGCACACCCTGCAAAGAGAATGAAATTGACCATCCTTGTGGCTAACATCCTTGCTAGTTATGGTATGTTGTTAAGAAAAAGTTTTTTTAGGGATATGGGAGGTGAAATTAAACTAGATTGGTCTCATGCTATAATCCTTGTCGGCAATAAAAAGATCAAGCTTGATCCTGAGGAGAAAGATAAGTTTACTATGATGAGATCTAATGATCCTAGAACCCAAATCTTGTATCAAGAAATTGAGTTTGGAAACTATATGATGTTTGTTAACATAAATGCTTTGGAAGAAGAATTAGAACCTCCTAATAATCAAAGGATTTGGACCTTAGAGTTTGATGGCAGTTGTGCAATTGTCAGACTTGGAGCATGTGTGGTGCTCATTTCCCTTGAGGGATATTTGACACAACTTGCCTACAAGTTGCAGTTCAAAAACACAAATAATATTGCAGAGTATGAAGCATTACTATTTGGTATTACTGTTGCAAAACAAGGAGGTGTGAAAAAATTAAAAGCCCAAGGTGATGCAGAAATCATAGTGAGAGAAGTTCAAGGTCAATATACTGTGAAACACAAGACTTCAAAACTATAGGAACAAAGTCTAAGATGAAATAGAGGACCTAGATGCCTTCTCTATACAAGTTGTTCTAAGGAAGAAAAATGTAAGGGTAGACATGTTAGCTACCTCTTCATCTTTTATGCTACCTCATCTAGAATTCAAAGATAAAGAATATAAGGTCAAAGTCCTCTTTAGACAAAATGTACTTGACAATGTTGAATCATGGCAAGTCTCCACCAATGATAAGCATATCCAATTTTTCTTAGAACGAGATGAGCCTTTTACTAACCAATATTTTGAAGGAAGTGAGAGCCCTTTTCAAGATTTCTCCCTTGATAGAAAGAAATATTTGTAGCTTGGTGCTAAGCAACTAAGAGGTAACAAAATTCCTAGACATCTAATCTCTTTAGAAAAGTTGTTTAATAGACATGACACACATATCATAAGAGAAAGAGGTAGGAAAGGTGAAACCTCTGGAGATTTTGAGGGAATGAATATAGGCATTGAGTTCAAGCCTAAAATGATTAATATTAGTAACAATTTTTCTAATGAAGAAAGGACTAAGGCTAAAGGGTTACTTTCTGAATATCAGATGTTTTTGCTTGGGGATATGAGGATTTAAAAACTTTCAAAAATGGTGAGTTTAAACTCAAGATTCCTCTTAATCTTGATGCAATCCCTTTTAGACAAAAGAAACATAAATACAACCCAATGATCTCAGATGCCATCTTTAGAGAAATCCATAATATGTTAGAATCAAAGATTGTATACCCTATACACCATTCAACCTGGGTAGCTAATATTCTCCCTGTCTAGAAAAAGAGTGGGGAGATCAGAATCTATATTCACTTTAGAAATTTGAACCAAGTTTCTCTTCAGGACAACTATGCTCTCCCTAACATGGATCATTTATTACAAAAAGTGGAAAGATTTGAAATGATGTCCATGTTGGATGGTTTCTCAAGTTCCAATCAAATTGAAGTAGATCTAGATGATCAATTTAAAATAGTGTTCACCACTCCTTGGGGAACTTTTTCTTATAACAAATTTCCTTTTGGACTAATTAAAGTGGGAGATGCTTTTCATAGGGCCAAGAATTCATCCTTTGCAGATTTAAAGGATAAGATTATTGTTATCTATTTGGATGATTTAACGGTCTTCTCCAAGAAAAGAGAGAGTCATTTGAAGGACTTGGAGAAAGTGTTGATGAGATCTAGGGAACATATAATCTCCCTTAACCCCAAGAAATATGTCTTTTGTGTTACAGAAGGCAAGTTATTGGGTCATATAGTGTCTCAAGAAGGCATTAAGATTGACCTTGAATGTGTCAAAGTTATCTAGCAACTCAACTTACCAGCAAGAAAATATGGAATTAAATCCTTCTTTGGATAGGTAAATTTCTTGAGGCATTTTGTTCCTAATTTCTCTAAAATTACCAAATGCATAATTGACATGATGAAATGCAGTCAAACATTCAAGTGGAATGACTCTAGAAGGAAGGATTTTGATGAAATCAAAGTTGTTATAGCCAAGGATCCTGTCTTGGTTCATCCATATTATACCAAAGAGTTTATTTTGTACTATTATGCATCAACCCACACATTATCTACCATATTAAAGCAAAAAAACAAGGAATGTATTCAAGCATCTATTGTTTTCATGAGCACCCCTCTCAAGGAGCATGAACTAAGGTACTCTCAGATGGAGAAGCATACTTATGTAGTGGTAAGAGCACTTAAATTTATTAGATTCTATGTTCTAAATTCACATTCTATTGTGTACATCCCTGATTCAGCAATCAAGAGTATTTTGACTTAGCAAGAGATAGGATGCACAATACTAGAGGAGCTTGGATAGCCAAAGTCTAGGAATATGACATTGAGTTAAAGCCAACAAAAAATGGTTCAAGGTAATGGTTTATGTTGAACAATTGCAAAAAAATGGGAGGCAACTAAAGAAGAAGAGACCTCAAAAGTTTTAATGGTAAGCCTTCAAGATCCTTGGTTTTCAAATATTTCCTACTTCCTTACTTATGAAGGGTTTCCTAATGGATTGAAATACAAGTAGAGAAGAGATATTAGGACTAAGAAAAGCATGTTATTTATGATGATCAGTTGTATAAAAAAGCAATTGATGGCACCTTCCTAAGATGTGTAGATAAGCCTCAGCAAGAGAGATTGATCCAAGCATTTTATAATGAAGCTTGTGGTGGGCAATTCTCTTCTATAGTAACAACTTATAAAATTTTGAGACAGTGCTATTATTGGCCTGGTATGTTTAGAGATGCCTACAAGTGGGTGTCCCAATGTGACAAGTGTAAGATGTTTTCTAGTAAACCTCAGCCAGTTTCCTTACCATTGAAGTTGATAGTGATAGAAGGCCCCTTTCAACATCGAGGAATCAACTTTATTGGTCCAATCAATCCCTCCTCCTCTGTTGGTCATTTATACATTATCACTGCTATAGACTACTTTACTAAGTGGGTGGAAGCAAAACCTACCAAGAGAACCACCTCTGAAGTCATCTATGAATTTATCAAGGAAAAAATCCTTGTGAGATTTGGTGTCCCAATGAAGCTAGTCATGGACAATGCTACATACTTTTCTTCAATGGATATTATGGAATTCTACTACAACAATAGTATCCATCTGAGTCATTCTTCAAACTATTTCCCCCAAGGAAATGGCCAGGCAAAATCAAGCAACAAAAAATTAATCAACATTATGAAGAATCTTGTCTCTAATAATTTGAAGGATAAGCACAAGAAGCTACATGAAGCTCTCTAGGAAAATAGGATAACACCTAAGAAGGCCATTGGTAATTCCCCATTTGAGCTAGTATGTGGGCCCTTGATATGCATCACTAAATATAGATTGCATCAATACTTTTTTTATAGACAACAGAATAAACTGATCAGGTAGTAATATTTTCTTTATCTCCGGATTGTATCTTTCGATACATTCCTTTACTAGTTTTGGCACGCATGGCCATGGGGAATCCGATAGGTTCAACTTATCTACTTTCCTTCAATTTTTGGGTTATTGGGGGAATTGGCTAAGAGTTGAGCCTTCTGTGTATATCACCTAAATCATAAAACTTGAACTAGGTATCTGAGAAGCTCTTCAATTCACTTTCTAAACCAATTAGATGATCATACCCTACTACTCTAATTTCCATTAGCTTACAATTTCATAAAGGAAATAAATTACTCAATAAATAGTCATTAAAAAATTAAGAACTATGTTTAGGAAAAATTCAATCATATAGATGTGGGAATCTGAATGTTGGCACCACATGAATGGAATAAATCACAACCAACAGTCATAATGGTATGATTTGTAATAAATATGATGGTTAATGACTATTTAAAACTTTCTACTTCCACCCATATGAAGATTCATAAATTTGATGATGATATCATTCACTTAAATCTCATATAGTAGTGAGATTAGCCACTTACCAAATCAATTGAATTTGGCCTAATGGGAACTCCCTTCTTTACTTTAGAATCTGGAACAAGGGTTCTCCTCACAACTTCCTATGTACAAGGGGAGGAGATCTTGAACTTATCTTTCTACAAGCTTTCCTTTTCTGTTGATTTGGGATTATAGTGCAAGCAATACCAATTCGACACCTTGGGCACTTTATTTCCCTCTTTTCCACACAAGGTCATTCTTTCTTAATTTCACAACTTTATTTTGGAGAAGTACTAGAATGGATTCTCTGCCTCGATAATGAATATTTTATTTCCTTTGTATTGGGGGTGGAGGCTTGAAAATAACTTCACCAGAAGCATCTTTCTAGCATCTCCATAGAATATCCTCATATGTACTTATTAGAATTGTTTCCCTCCTTGTACTCTAGAAAGGAAGCCTTGGATGTTTCTATTAGATAGAAAGGAACCATTGAGACCTTCATTTTTTGAAAAGAGAAGCATTTCAAAACATTTTCCTTTGCCTTGGCCACTCTTCCTTATAAATCTTCAAAACAAAATGCTAACCGTGGCTCCATCATTTAGTGATGCATATCAAGGGCCCAGATTAACTTCTTTATAACATTGCACCTAGATATGCATCACTAAAGAAGTTAATCTGGGCCCTTGATATGCATCACTAAATGATGGAGCCACGGTTAGCATTTTGTTTTGAAGATTTATAAGGAAGAGTGGCCAAGGCAAAGGAAAATGTTTTGAAATGCTTCTCTTTTCAAAAAATGAAGGTCTCAATGGTTCCTTTCCATCTAATAGAAACATCCAAGGCTTCCTTTCTAGAGTACAAGGAGGGAAACAATTCTAATAAGTACATATGAGGATATTCTATGGAGATGCCAGAAAGATGCTTCTAGTGAAATTATTTTCAAGCCTCCACCCCCAATACAAAGGAAATCAAATATTCATTATCGAGGCAGAGAATCCATTCTACTACTTCTCCAAAATAAAGTTGTGAAATTAAGAAAGAAAGACCTTGTGTGGAAAAGAGGGAAATAAAGTGCCCAAGGTGTCGAATTGGTATTGCTTGCACTATAATCCCAAATCAACAGAAAAGGAAAGCTTGTAGAAAGATAAGTTCAAGATCTCCTCCCCTTGTACATAGGAAGTTGTGAGGAGAACCCTTGTTCCAGATTCTAAAGTAAAGAAGGGAGATCCCATTAGGCCAAATTCAATTGATTTGGTAAGTGGCTAATCTCACTACTATATGAGATTTAAGTGAATGATATCATCGTCAAATTTATGAATCTTCATATGGGTGGAAGTAGAAAGTTTTAAATAGTCATTAACCATCATATTTATTACAAATCATACCATTATGACTATTGGTTGTGATTTATTCCATTCATGTGGTGCCAACATTCAGATTCTCGCATCTATATGATTGAATTTTTCCCAAACATAGTTCTTAATTTTTTAATGACTATTTATTGAGTAATTTATTTCCTTTATGAAATTGTAAGCTAATGGAAATTAGAGCAGTAGGGTATGATCATCTAATTGGTTTAGAAAGTGAATTGAAGAGCTTCTCAGATACCTAGTTCAAGTTTTATGATTTAGGTGATATACACAGAAGGCTCAACTCTTAGCCAATTCCCCCAATAACCCAAAAATTGAAGGAAAGTAGATAAGTTGAACCTATCGGATTCCCCATGGCCATGTGTGCCAAAACTAGTAAAGGAATGTATCGAAAGATACAATCCGGAGATAAAGAAAACATTACTACTTGATCAGTCTATTCTGTTGTCTATAAACAAAGTATTAATGCAATCTATATTTGGCATTCTAGTAAAAGAGGAATACTGTGATATTGACTTTTCATCCTCTGCATCGATGCTCATTGAAAAGAAGACTCTAAACAGAGAAGAAATGCAAAAAACTTGGTTCTAGACACCTCGTTCCAAAAAGAGTTAAATGCCAAAGACTCTTTTTGGAACTAATTTAAAAAGAGCGATTGTGGACATCATGGCACTATTGCTAAGATTGAAAGGAAGGGAGGAATTATTGGATTTCATTAAACGTCACTTTTCCTTGGTACATGCCATATTTGTTGACAGACTGCAACTTGATTAGGCTTAGATCATATGTGAAGAGCTTACTTCTTGGCTAGGTTCGACTAAGTCATTCAAGCAATTATATATGTCTTCATAATTGATTATTGCCTTAGCCATACATCACCTCTAGTTGGGTCTTCCAAGTATCAAAGACTATGATGAAAATACAGAGGTGTATGAGTTCTATCCCCACCTATAACTGCAGAGGAGTTTTGAAGAATATATAAAGGTTAATGAAGCTTTTACAATGAGGTTGTGTCAAGAATTGCAAGGTTTCCCTCAACGTAGGTTTTCACTTGAGGCTACATCAACTGTGGTCTAATTCAGATGTTGTTACGTTGAATTATTGTCCTTCTCCTACATGAGGATCAATGCATTTGATGGTTTCCCCAAAAGGTTTCCTAGGTATCTCGAGGACAAAGTCATTCTTGTTGAACAATGTAGACAAATTCTAGAGGTGAACATCTTGTGTTCTAATGTGAAGAAGACAGTCAAGATTTCCTTCCCAATAGTGGTAGGACCTTATTCCTATGTTTCTAGATCTTATGCCTAGAATCTAGTGAAAGGCTTTGAGAGTAACATTAAACTGATTGATTATGAGGTAATAATGCCTCAGTATGACCCGGTGAACTTTTTGAGAGATCATCTAAAGCTTGGATATGCTCATAGGCATGTCCTGAATATTGAAGACTACTGGACTAGATGTTATGATGAATACTAGACTAGGTATAGGTATTGATCCAAGATAACATTAGATCAAATTAAGTTGTATAATGATACTATTGAT
This sequence comes from Cupressus sempervirens, assembly GCA_028749045.1. NCBI lineage: Eukaryota > Viridiplantae > Streptophyta > Pinopsida > Cupressales > Cupressaceae > Cupressus > Cupressus sempervirens. The sequence continues at coordinate 364,969,737 of CM053791.1, read as the reverse complement.
GTTTTGGATCTTGTAGATGATGGCTCTTACATGCATCTCTTAACCCTTTGAGTAAGTCAAGAGGACTCCCATTGTGTCAACTCTGCTTGAAGGTCCTCTTGTCAACACAATGGAAGTCATGATGTGTGGAATTGTCAAAAGGATAGAAAAGTGGACAGAATGGAGCAGAGTGAGAAAGAAAATAACTAGAAGTGCAAGTTCTACTGGTGAAGTAGTTTTTGGAACAACTCAATCAACTGTTGCTACATGCACAATTATTTCTACTTAAACATCAGCCGGTCCAACATAGTTTGTCAATGGAGGAGGAGACCAACCTCATAAAAAATAATATTCAAATTACTCCAACTTGTGGATGAGGATCTCTGCCAAACACATGAAATGTTGTTGATGATGAGAAGAACAAAGATAAGGTACATTAGAAGTCAGTGACTAAGCCCTCCTCCCTTGTGCAAGTCATCAACTTGGATGGAGACAATAATCCCTTGGATGGTCAAGAACAAGAGACATCTCAACAAGGTGATACTCTACCCCTCTCAGTCACCAAGGTAACTGCTTTTCCTACTACCACCCAAAGCAAGGAGACACCCCCAGTGATGAGGAAGCCCTTTGATCCTACAACCCTACAATCAGCAATCAATATCCTTTCACCTAAGTCATGGTTGGAAGAGACTATTGATCAAAAGAAGTGAAGATGTGAAGAAGCTACCACATCCAAGGACCTCATTATGCAAGTAACTTCGTCTCAACCATCATCAAAGAAGGAAAAGAAACATAAGACCATAGTGGCTTTGGCCACTCATTCTTCTATTAGTCATATGCTAATAGAGATTGAAGAGCCTTAGAAGGAGGGAAAGTTTCATGAGCTGACTAGAAGTGATTTCTAGATCAAAACTATTGACATAGGCATTCTAGTGCATGATTCTATAGTCAACATCTAGAAATCAACAAATGAGAAGATCGAGGATTGACTAGAAGAACTAAGGGAAGATAGAAGAACTAAGCCTCAAAGAAGGAATTGATGGAGTCCATCAATGTTGTACTTGAAAGCACCTCTATAAGCACATTTGACCCAAGTGCTGAGGATAACAAGAATCTGCTACTAAAGCTACAACAAGAGAGGCAATTTAGTCAGATTGGTCATGCCTAGATTGATCAAATGAAAGCCCAAGGTCCCCCTCTCATTGAGAACCTTGGGAACCTACTACTAGATATCAAAAAATTGAGAGACATAGTGTTTAGTCATCATACATCAATGCACAAGGAATTAGAGGGTCTGACAGAGAAATTAGACTTATTGTAGGAGGTAATTAATATGTAAACTAATGTTTCCATGACCCATGGGATTCTCAAAATCGTCCAAGGACCATTTTTTCATTGGAAACAATCACTTGAATTCATAACTAAGAGTTCAATAAGGTCTGAAAATGACCCAGGAGATGTAAAATATTTAGTGCAAAAAGTCATGGATAAAATATTCAAACATCTAAATGTGTTTCATACATAATCATATATCACCAATAATGGTCAATTGGTAGACATTGAATGAATGAAAGCCAAATTTATGGCATTCATGGAAGAAGCTACTAATCCATCAAGCTTCTAGATGTCAAAGATCTTGGAGCTTTCAGTAGCAAATTCTATTATGAGGCATGCATCGAAGAAGCTCCAATCAAAGATCTCCAGAGTTGAAGAACTGACAAAAATGCATAATTACTGGATAATTCAAGATGATAACATTCTCATCCTAGGTGTCAACAAACTCAATAGTGTAACTAATGCAATTAAAGCATACAGAGCTCTAATGCTCTCTTTGACAAGTGTCGCCTCTTCTCTTTCTTAGTTTCTAATATTGTGACCATGTTTGGCATTCTTCTTAAAAGCTAAAGTTTCGTAATGGATGACCCTTCATCAGTCCTATTATTAGTTTGATTCAAAGATACTTTATAGAGTAATCATTAATGTAACTAGTCATTCCCATGAAGGCCTATAAATGTAACCTTTTGAGTAATAAATGACATTGGCAAATTATTTTGTGGGCAAACCCCTATAGCTCGAACTACTATGTGAGAATCTATGTCTGCATTTTAATCTTGTCATTCATTTAATTCTTTTATTGTGCTTGGGTTGAAATATGTTGTTAATGAAAACTGAGAGATTACAATTAAACTTGGTTTTATTTCTTTCTTTTTAGTGGTAGTACGATTTACTCCCTTTGTTATAGAATTTATTATTTACCCTATTTTGTACAAGTTAGTTTATTCACATTCCATTGTTGTATGAGAAATCTAGGATTTGGTTAATGAAAGCAACTAAGTGGGATGCAATCTAGGTATTGTCAAATCTCAGTCACTTGGGCAATTCAAGTATTGCCAAGTTAATCATACTTTCCCTTCTTATGCAATGTACATTGGTAGATAGTTCAACATTATAGTTTCTTGCATTAAGAGGATAAAATAGATTGCATGATAGATGTTATATGAGCTTTAAAATGACTCATGTACATTCATGTATTTGGATGTTGTGAGTCATCATTTAAATTGGCCTAGATTTCTTGAAGTGTGAAATCAATCTATATACGCTTGTCCTGCTCTCTAGTTAAGAGCATACCCCTCAAACCAACTAATCTACTAAAAATAGATTCATTGCAAATCTTTGCACTACAAGGGAGTTGTACCTTGCAATTTAGGGGTCTTTGATAGATTACTACATTGACCCATTATGCCATTAACCATTTTGTTTTCCACAATACAGGGCATATTGGAAGTCAAGGTATCAACCAAAATCCAAGGAAGACAAACTATTAACCAACACTGTATAAGATTACACCAATATATTCCATGCACTTTCTGCAAAACTTGGTATAGAAGATTCAGAGAAGTACTAAAATTATGAAATATCACAGTCGGATTCATAGATATATTCAAAATAAGATGAAATTACTATATATTTAAAACATTAATAATTGCCTTCAAATATGCTACAAAAATTGAAGAAAATTTCAAAAAGAAAGGGAAAAGAGATTGCTTTTCAAATAATAAGCAAAGGGGTGAAGTAGAAATAAATTTGTAGGAAAACAAGTGGGAAAGGACCGTCCCTCAAAACCACCCAAGAATACATCATGGGTTTCTATAAAGACACAAATAGATATAGGCATGTGGTGTGAGATACATAAGAGCCCAGCCTGTAATATAAAGGAGTGTTGAAGCATTAAAAACTTGATGACAAAAATACGAGGAGAGGAAGCTAAGCTTGAATCAACACCAATAGAAACTTATGAGAAACAAGAGAATGATTCAGTGATAGAAGCAGACCCGTATGCCATAGTTGCAACTGTGAAAGTAGTGCCAGATGAAGATGAAGAGCGATTATTCCATTCACATATGTGGGGTGATGGTAAGCATCTATTTTTTGTTGCTAATAGTGGTAACTAAAAGAACTTAATTTATATGGAGATAGTCAAATAATTAAGTTTTAAAGTGAAAAAACATCCACAACCATACTCTATAGGATGGGTTAGTGAGGGGAAGGACATTTAGATAAATAAATAGTGTTGCCTACCATACTCAATCAATGTTTCCTACCATACTCAATCAAACCATTCAAGGATGAAGTAATTTGTGATCTAGCACCTTTAGATGTATGTGATGTTTTGTTGGGTCAGCCATACATGTATCAAAGGCATGGGGTGTATGAATCTAGACCACATAATGTCACAATTAAGTTTGGTGAAAAGATATATTGAATACTAGAGGTATGTCCAACTCAAGTTTCTTCTTTGATTATTGATAAACAATGTAAATTTTTAATTTCTCAAACAAGAACTTTTGTTCTCCTCATGATTTGTTTTAAGAAAACAAATTTAGTTTTTCTTTACACACATGCTAAGGTGGCCACAAAAATAGACCAACTAAAGGAGATGGATAAATTTTTGAAAGAGTACCATAGTGTGTTTAAATCACTAGTAGGGGTCTTAACACATTGTCAAGTCAAGAACTCTATTGATTTAATTCCATGGACATCGTTACCACATGAGCCAATATATGGGATGTTTGTTTTGGAAAATGATGAAATTAAGAGATAGATTCAAGAACTGGTTAAAATGGACACATCAAGCCAAGTGCTTCAGCATGTGGCAGTCAAACTATTTTGGCAAGGAAGAAAGATAGGAAATGGAGACTTTGTATTTATTTCAAGCTAATTATCAAAATTATTGTGATAATTTGATATCTAATTCCTTGAATTGATGATCATTTAGATCAACTCAGGGGGCTAAGTTCTTTACAAAAATTTACTTGAAATATGGGTATTAGCAAGTACCAATTGATCTAGCAGATGTATGGAAAACTTCTTTCAAGTCTAAGGAAGGTCTATTTAAATGGTCAATTATGCCTTTTGGACTTCCAAATGCTCCTATCACATTTATGAGGTTGATGAATGATGTTCTTAAATCATTCATTGATTCTTTTGTAGTTATTAATTTGGATAATATACTCATTTTAGAAACCTAGTCTAAGCATTTGCAACATGTTGAACAAATGCTTTTGACTCATCAAAAACATAAACTCTATGCCAACATAGAAAAGTGTTCTTTTCATATGCAGAGAATGCAATACCTGGGGTATGTTATTGATAGTGAGAGAGTTCATGTAGATCCTACAAAGATACAAATAATCAGATATTGGCCACCTCCTAAAATTTTTACAGAATTTTTTAGTTCCTTGGGTCTAGCTAACTTCTATTGCAAATTCGTATTTAGTTTTTCACATTTATTGTGGCCTCTTAATCAATCACTTGGGGGTGGAGCCCAAACAAAATTTTAGTGGATAGATGAAAAATAGAAAGCATTTGAGGAATTAAAACTAATATTATGTTTAGCTCTAGTATTGGTCCTTCCAGACTTGCAACAATCATTTGAAATTGAAATAGATGCATCAAATTATGATCTTCGTGTTGTACTCATGCAACATGGATATCCCATTGAATATTATAGGGGAAAAAAATTGATACATTATGAAGGTACCCCTATCTATGACAAGGATTTGTATGTCATTATTCAGGCCTACAAATAATTGAAGAATTATATCTTGGGAAAGGAATCTGTGATACATATAGACCATACACCTCTTCAATTCTTGCAAACACAAGGTAAGTTATAGAATTATAGGCATAAAAGGTGGTCAAATTATTTACAACAATTTCACCTCAAAATTCATCATGAAAATGGAAGTAGTGATAAAGCAATAGACTCCTTGAGTAGGCCTCCAATCAAAGGCATGACAATGGTGTTGGATTCATGTAGCCATCAAACAAAAACTTGAGCTCAATTATATTGTAATGATCCTAATATTTGTGACATTTACAATAAAGTTTTAGAAGGGAAGCATGTTCTTGATTTTTATATACATGATGGGTTACTTTTTCATATGGGTTACATGTGTCCCCAGTGCAAAAGGGAAGAAAGTGATACAGGAAGCACACTATAGCCAAACGAAAGGACATTTTGGTATTGGTAAGACTACTACAATTCTCCAAAAGTATTTCTATTGGCCAAAAATGAAAGGGATGTCATTTTATATATAAAATCTTGTAGGTGCTTAGGAGATAATCATGGTGATATAGCAAGATGTTTCCATGTGGCAGTGATGTTAGAGCATGTCAACAAGTGAGATGGTGATGATGAGGACGAGCAAGCAAATGACAAAGTGATATGTGACAAGTATTGTATATTTAATCGGTTGATTAAATAATTTGGAGGGAAAAGAATAGGTTTTAAATGTTCACTAAGAAATAAATAAAATATTCTATATTGTGTCATGCATGTCCAAAAAATACAAGGAAGGTGATAAAGTTAAAAGGGAATTACATAAACAAGGTGGAGCCTAGGTGAAAATTGAAGTTTGAAATTATATAAACTAAAAGTGCCCAAAATTGGTGTAGGATCACATATGAAGCCAATAGGCCTACTTGGAAAGGTGAAAGCCAATTAGATAAGGAAATCAAAGGAGAAAGTGTTTGGTGGATGTGAACCAATCATAGTAGAACTCTATAAATTTTTAAGATGGGTCTACACATAAAAATTGAAAAGAAGAAGCTGTATTTATTTGGAGTGCAAACTATATTGTACGGTGGGGAAATTTTAAAAGAGGGGCATAATAGAAGTATTAAAAGAATAAAATAATAGGACCTGTTGTTGTTGTTATTTTAATTGTGGTATATTTTATGAGCAAATGATGAATAGGTTGTTGCATGAAGATTTTTTATATCAGATATTCGGAGACATTTTGGAGTTTTTTCTCGTAGATGTATCAACTAGGTATGGTCCAAACATGGTAAGTCTTCTACCAACAATGTTACTTTTCTATTACAATTAGATATTTTAGCTAGATGTTTAGCTTCTATTAATGGTTTGTTTTCTCAAAATTTGAGGGATATTTTGTATTTGTTGCAACAAAACATGATGAGATTCAACTTTAAGTTTTAGATTACAATAAAAACAGGTTTTGAAGGGACCCCAAAACCCTTTCACATCCTCAAAAAAGGAAAAAACAAGCCATCCAACAAGAAAGAGCCCATAAACCTACGGAAAAGTAGCATCAAAATTAGGTTTTATAGGAACTTGAAACCACTAAAAAAGTCCAGATAAAATACCCAGGTTTGACAAGGACTTGGAACCAACAGAACAAGTTAAAAACTAAAATCTAGAAAACAGGACCAAACACAAGAACCAAAAGAACCAGCCAGCAAACAGGATCTGCACAGGAACCCGACCAGAGAAGAAGACCCAGGAAACTATTGCAATTTTGTAATCATCTTTACAGCCTCCTTACCAATCTTAGTCGTATCTTGGATGGAGTTAGCAGCTGAAGAAGCAACAACAATCAAAGCTTTTTTCCTCAAACTCTGTCTTGTCCTCTTGCTTGGGCCCTCCGAAGATATGGTTCCTTCATTAACTCTTTTACCCAAAGTCACTGTAGCTACATAGATGCTAGAGGTAACTTGCTCCATTTTTGTTCCACTTTCCCTACTGAGCAATCTAAGATTCTTCTCATAATCCTTTAGTTTTTTTGGGATATCTCCCATTTGCACCTCCATGTGTTGGATAATAGCCCGATCAGCCTCCTAGTTATGTTGCAAGGTATCTATTTTCTTCTGTAGCCCCATTATTTCATTATATAACCAGGAATCAACCTGAAGGAAGGAGTTAGCTTTTTGTTCAGTAGAGTGAAGGAAGGAGATTATGGTTTCCCTCACCGAGGAGTCACTTGCATCATCAGCAATGGTGTGTGGAATAGGGCCATCTTTATCAATATGAATCCCCCCATCCAACAGCTCCACCTCACCAGGCTCCACATGAATATGGTGGCTCTGGCCCTCCTTATCATGTCCCTTAGTCTCCTTAAGAGGAGTGGAAGCTTTCCCCATGTTTTCCTCCTCATTCAAAATGGTTAAATCATCATTTTCTTTCTCTTTATCACCTCCCCCAGACACGATATGAGTGTCCTCATTTTCAGACTTGCTTTGTTTCGAATTCACCTCCGTAGTATCTTCCTCTCTACCATCCTCATTATTGTCTTTTGAATCTGGGTAACCATCTAGGTTAGAGCTAAACTCCCTAGCATCTGTCCCCTCCTCTTCCTCAAGGGCATCCTTATCTAAGCCATCAGTGCTCTCCACCTCAGTATCCTCTTCCTCAATTTGTCTTTGAGAACTGGAGGGATTTAGTTTAGCCTTTATTTTCTTTTTAACACTCTCATCCATTTTTCCTTTAACAGGATTAGGACTCTTATGCTTGCCAGTAGATGGGGACAAAACAATGGACTTATTTTTACAAAAACCCTCAATGAGTAAAATCAGACCTTCATGTAATATGGGTCGAGACTGTTTCTTTTTATGGGCATTCAAACTTTGGAGCAAAGAAAACTGCAAATAGAAAGGGAAGGAAATTTTGTCCTTGTACCTGAAATGGTTAAGGAAGACAAAGTGGAATTTGTGCACCCTTTTATTTCTTCCATCAAGGATGAAATATTCGCGAATACAACCAAGCACATCACGCCAAATACCTTTTATCTGTTGCACATCAAAGTCTCCATTCTTTTCCAATTACAGCTCCTCTTCTTCCGTCTTTGGGAATTTTTTGTAGGCCGCATTGGAAATATTGGTCTGCTTCGAAAAATTGATACCTTTCATGGGAAGACCAATGACTTCAGCAATGAATTCCTCAGTCAACTTAACGGACACACCATGTAGAGTAACTTTGTCATGCACCCAGTTTTTGAAGAAGGCAGTGGTGACATGGGGTTTGAATCCATGCAACCGCTCCAGGTAGCTGACCACCTTCCCTTTCTGGAGAATCTTCCAAACGTCTTGCCTAACCTTCCAATCATCACATTTTTTGGGTTCTTGCTTCCTTGGTTCATCTCCCATATTGCAGAGCAAACAAAAAACTAGAGACACCCAAATATCAATAGCAGAGAGGTAGAAGTGAGACCAATTTTTTGTGACACAATATCGAGGATGCCTTTTTGAGGATACGTGCAGAGAGCACATAGCTTTCACATGAATGTACCTCCTTGGGAATGCTAAACTGACAATCGTAAGGCCACTCTCGCAAATCATTAAATTTCTAATCCAAGCAAATCTTTCCCACTCTGGAATGAATAACATCATAATTAATAATAGCTTTAAGATCCACATGTTTGTGTAAGTCATTGAGCCACCTCATCTTTTGCCCCATTTGTACTGCGTGATTAGCAATCCAATCAGCAACCCTGTTGGCTTCTCTATAAGTATGAGAAATGACCACTTTCTCAAAATTTTGAAATAGGGTTTTGATTTTCATAACCATTGCCTCTATAGAACAAGAGGTAATATTTTTATTATTAAGAATATTTATAATATTCAAAGAATCACCTTCTAACCATAATTTGGAGTACCCCAAATCAACAGCTAAAATAGTAGTATAAAGGGCAGTAGTAGGTTCATCAATATGACTATTCGAGTGACCAATAGGGATAGCAACATCATCAATAACATTTTGCATATGATCTCTAAGAACACCTCCACATCTTGCTCTTCTCGGGTTACCCTTCGTTGCTCCATCAAAATTTCCTTTGATCCATCCATTAGGAGGAACAAGCCATTTTATAATCGATCTAGGATTATCAATTTTCAACTTAGATCCTTGAGATCTTAAAGGGTGATCAAGTTGGAAGGTCTAAGAAGGCTCCCTCTGGGACAAAAAATTCTCCTTGAAGGCTCTGATAATATTCTGACCAACCACCCAACCTGGAAGATCTTTATTTCTAAATATCCTATTATTTCTTTCTTTCCATATGCCCCACCAGAGATGCGGGAGGGTTAGTTTCCAAATAAATTAAGCATCGGGATCCTTTGAGGGGCATCTCCAACTCTTGAAAGCAAGATCCACATTGTTTTGATATACCCATGTCATGCCCCAAAAATTCAAAATCTTAGTCCAGACTTCCTGGGTAAAAGAACAACTCAAAAACATATGATCTCTATTTTCATATCCCTTTCTGCATAAAGAACACCTGTTAACTAAATTTATACCTCTTTTTTGCAAGTTATCAAGAGTCAAAATTTTGTTTTGGAGAAGAGTCCAAAAGAAAATGTTAATTTTGGGAGTGAAACCCTTAATCCAAGCTTGAGTCCAAAGAGGTTGATTATTCTTATCCTTAGGAGCAAAGAAAGAAGAGACTTTGAATTTCCCACTAGGGTTAGCTGAAATGTCCCCTTTTCTGATTTGATATGGTATTTCATGCCTCTAATCAGATTTTCAAAATCAAACAACTGATATCACAAAGATCCTCCAAATTTCTCAAGAAACCCCAAATCGGGTATGCCAGAAATTGTGCCAAAAGCTTCACAGCTTCACCAATTATTAATAAATCTGAAAGTGGAAATTTTTACAAAAATTTCAGCAGCATAACAGCCTACAAAATGACATTTCCAGATCCGTATAACCTTTACACAACAGTTCTCAAATGTAGGACAAAAACTATGCTCATCGGGCTCCTGAAATTAACACAAAAATGCCCGGAAACACCACACAACACTAATAAACTATCTCAAAAGTTTAATCATGTCCCAATACATATATTTAGCTCTATTTTAATAGCTTAAAGTCTGAAATACAGCAGCAACCAAAACTGATATGAAATGCTCAACTGAAAACACCAAACTCATGCAAAAAACACACCCAAAAACCCACAAATCTACACTGTTCAGCACAAAGGCAAACTCTGTATGAGCATGCACATGGAATGGCTTCAAAATCCCATCCTTAGCCTTCCTGGAAACCTGCAAACTCCCATTCTTGGGTCTCCCTGGAAACCTGCAAACTCCCATTCTTGGGTCTCCTTCTCCACAGGTTTGGCAGCCTCTGAAGAATAACAAAGAATGAGCAAAAATCAAGTTCTCCTCCCTGCCCAAAATGCCTCCAAACCCCTTAAAAGAGGCCATAACCGTAACTCACGTCCAAGAGAGGTTAATGAAACATATTTTAATAATAATTTCATTTATTAGTCCAACGGTTTCCAAAGATTAACCCCCCCTTTTTCCGAAACTTCACTTTCTTGGGCCTGCCTGTCTTAGCAAAGATTATTATTTTATTATTATTTGAAAAGGGGACATGAAAAGTCCTCCCCTCCCCAAACATTGCTTGTCCTCAAGCAATGGCTGAACAATAAACCAATCAATCCACCCGGATCCCAAAGGTAGTCATGAACTATACTACTACCAATTAACACAGGCTCTTGCAATATCCTCTGCAATATGACCAAGAGGAATCCATAATCAAACTGACAATTATAGCTCAACCAAACTCCAAAATCACCACCACCATAGTCAAAAACCCATGAGACACAAACTCTTAGAACATCAGAACCCAAGTAAAGTGGACAAATCAAACTGCCAACACAATAAATACCATCAACGCATCCCACTAGCCTATACGAAATGTACAATCCAACTCTGCAACAATGGTGAATGCTCTCATATGAAACTATACCAAGTATGGAGAATCCACACACTGTACAACTCCTGCAATCAACACAACTTTGTAGATCATCGACCACTGTCTCATAACCATAACTCCCATGCACCCCTGATGGTGAAAAACCATCACAAGATGAACAACAAGAAATGGAACCCAAACCAAATTTTCCTACCATCAACTCCTCAACACAAGGATCAATTGCTAACTGATGTACATACCCTGCTGAAGCATCACTCCAAAACTCCTGCTCTAAGTCATGTATTATCAAGCTATCAACTGCAGGACCTATCACCATGTCATGCCCATCACAACTCTCATCCCGAGGCATCAAACTATTCCATAATTGATGATAAGCACTAGGAGCCAAAGTACATCTCTGTATCATAATCTCATTAACATGGTCATCAAAGGTAAATTGATGAGTGTACCTCACAGTGTAATGCCGATAGAATGCGCCAATCTCAGTCAGTGGCTCAGACTGTAATCCAGATGAAACTAACTGCAATTGATCATTAACCATGTTGGAATTGACTACTATCTCTGAAGATATCACCAAGGGAGTAGTATTACTAGTAGGAACCATGCCAACTGTCGACTCACCAACATCACACATGCTCTTTGATACATCTCTAGTCTCTGTGCCATCAGTACTAGAGGCCACCACCATGTCAGGCATACAACAATCTGCTACAAAACCCAACTCAACTAAACCTGACTCTAGTGGGAATGAACCTGATATGCCAATGTTAGTATCAAGGATGGATGCATCCCCATCTCCACTATCTCTGAAAATCTCGGCCATGGACATCCTCTGATCACCAAACACCATAGCTTGTGACTATATAGAATTAGGTAAAGATTGTAGCCACTCTAACTCCATGGTCGCCTTAGCCAAATGAAACTGTGACTCCTTGAAAGCCAACTGTGTACTCTCAAGAATCTCAGAAGTCACCTCAAGTTGCTCAGTAAGCTCACTCACCTCATCTTCCTTGGCCAACAATGCATCATATGCTGTACTGCCCCACTCCATAAGATAATCTCTGTCAGCTACCAACTGCATATAATTCTGTCTCAAAATCTGAATAGCCTCCCATAAAGAGTGGATCTCTGTCAAGGAAAGATAATTGCCTTCCTGCTCATCACTAGTAGGAGAACCCCATCCATAAACTGCTAACAACTGACGAGCAGCATCAAAATGCTGGCAAGCGATAGCAATGTCTCGGTCACTAACTCTTAACTAATTAGGCACATGATGGCACTGGCTTGACTGTCTCCTACAAACCTCCTCTGATGCACTGTCTAAAGGAGTATCCTCAAAGTCACTAGTCTCTAGAGTATTACAATCCATACCCTGTGAATTAAATCTAAAGCTCATATCAACATACGGAGTATCAAAACATTAGCACTGCTGTCCAACTCCTCTGTACCCAAGGAAACTAAGTCTCCAAAACTGCCCACTACATCCTCCTGGATGTCATCAATGCCAATATGATCCTGGGACTCATCTGTACACACTGCCAAATATGAAATATCATCAACACATTCCAGCAAGTATGGTCGACTAGATATATGAACAAAGCCCAACACCGGTGTATAAAAACTAATACAAACATCGGATAAGCTCCTGGCACAAGAAAAGACAACACCGTGCAATCTGCTAATCAAATCCATGGTAGCACCCAAACAATCACTGCTACCAAAAAGTGTTAATGATTTACAGTCAACTGAACCCCAAATGCCAATATAAGAATCTCGAGTCCATATCTGTAAACTAGAATTAGCTGGTAACTCAAGCAAAATCCTGACTTGAGTAATATGACCAATACCAACTAACTCCACATACCTGTCATGATGAGATAATGTAGTGACAATACTGTCTTCACACACCTTCAGCTGGCGGGATAAATCATGTGAAGTACTATTAGCCTCAACCTCATGTGACGAAGCATCTAACTGTGCCTGGTACTCTCTCTCAGAAAAGTCATGAATGCTCAATGTCTGCTCATCTACACCAGGTATCTCACCATCATGCACAACAACATCCTCATAATCATCATCCTTGAGGTCAAATCTATCTATCACTCTTTGACTAAAATCATCAAATGTAGTTACCTGATCATGACCTTGAGTAGTCATTCCATGATACCACCAATCATAGGCTGCATCTTCCAAGTGTAGACTTGCAATTTGAACAACATCACTCTCCTTCATGGGGTTAAGTGTGAAGAAGGTCTGTAATTTTTGTAGCCATGCTCTAGCTGAAATTTTATTTGTTCCATCAAAAGTAGGTGCTATAAACTTGCTTATTTTATTTTTTAGCTCTCTTCCACTTATGTCATTCTCCCTTCTGTACTCTTTCTTGGGCATCAAAGTGTTCATCATATCCACATATTCTCTAAAAGGAACTGAACTACGAAAGTCATCATCTAAGCCATTATAAGTAGCTCTTAATGTAATCAAGTTACCTGTAACCTCTTCCATAGGATTAATGGCTGGATTTGGTACTGGTGGCTCATCTGCAGGCAAGAAAATAGTTTTGGTTGATTTAGATGGTGTGGATTTCAGATTTCTTGGCTCCTCTGAAGTGCTCCCTTTCTCATTAATAGATGCAACTCCTTGTAGTTTTTCTGTCAATATTCGCAAAGCCTCTCTAGTTTCTGCCAGACTATCCACTGTTTGCTTCTGAGTATTTTGGATGTCTTGGAAGAATTTCTTTGCCATCTCATCTGGATCAACCATACTTTTCCCTTCCTTGGATTTTGTACTTTTACTTTCAACTGGAGGTTTGATCAAAATTTCTTTATTCTTTTCTCGCTGCAAATATCTTTTTTCTCTTTCCCTTAGTTGCATGCAACCATAAATTTTGACATGCAGCTGATTAGAAGCAACATGCAACCACCAAATTCACCAAGAACTAACATGCATATGATTAGAAGTAGAATGCAACCATAAATTTTGACATGCAAGATTTGGGTAGTTATCAAAACTGACATGCAAGATCTGGGTAGTTGTCAAAACTAACATGCAAGATCTGGGTAGTTGTCAAAACTGACATGCAAGATCTGGGTAGTTGTCAAAACTGACATGCAAACTTCTACAACCACCAAATTCACCAAGAACTAACATGAAAATGATTAGAAGTAGAATGTAACCATAAATTTTAACATGCAGCTGATTAGAAGAAACATGCAACCATAAATTATGACATGCAAAATCTGGGTAGTTGTCAAAACTGACATGCAAGATCTGGGTAGTTGTCAAAACTGACCTGCAACTTCTACAAACCCTCAGGCTGGCAAGATCATGGATCTGATACCAATGAAATGTCCCCTTTTCTGATTTGATATGGTATTTCACACCTCTAATCAGATTTTCAAAATCAAACAACTGATATCACAAAGATCCTCCAAATTTCTCAAGAAACCCCAAATCGGGTATGCCAGAAATTGTGCCAAAAGCTTCACAGCTTCACCAATTATTAATAAATCTGAAAGTGGAAATTTTTACAGAAATTTCAGCAGCATAACAGCCTACAAAATGACATTTCCAGATCCGTATAACCTTTACACAACAGTTCTCAAATGTAGGACAAAAACTATGCTCATCGGGCTCCCGAAATTAACACAAAAATGCTCGGAAACACCACACAACACTAATAAACTATCTCATAAGTTTAATCACGTCCCAATACATATATTCAACTCTATTTTAACAGCTTAAAGTCTAAAATACAGCAGCAACCAAAACTGATATGAAATGCTCAACTGAAAACACCAAACTCATGCAAAAAACACACCCAAAAACCCACAAATCTACACTGTTTAGCACAAAGGCAAACTCTGTATGAGCATGCACATGGAATGGCTTCAAACTCCCATCCTTAGCCTTCCTAGAAACCTACAAACTCCCGTTCTTGGGTCTCCCTGGAAACCTGCAAACTCCCGTTCTTGGGTCTCCTTCTCCACAGGTTTGGCAGCCTCTGAAGAATAACAAAGAATGAGCAAAAATCAAGTTCTCCTCCCTGCCCAAAATGCCTCCAAACCCCTTAAAAGAGGCCATAACCGTAACTCACGTCCAAGAGAGGTTAATGAAACATATTTTAATAATAATTTCATTTATTAGTCCAACAGTTTCCAAAGATTAACCCCCCCTTTTTCCGAAACTTCACTTTCTTGGGCCTGCCTGTCTTAGCAAAGATTATTATTTTTTTATTATTTGAAAAGGGGACATGACATTAGCAAACCATATAATCTCATCCTCCAGACAAGGGTAAAGAGAAACAACATTAAGGGATAATTGGATATTACTAAATCCATGACTTACATCAATTAAATTCACCCATGAATCATTCTGTTAGTAATGACAAACAAGAAGGCCAAATCTCTGCTTGCATTGATCAATTAAGGCCTTGTCATTAAAATCTTTAGTCAAAGGATGGTCCATAAGCCAGATATCTTCCCAAAAATTCACTTTAAATCCATTACCAACTTTCCCGGCACATCCTTTTTTTAAAGATTTCTTGGTCCCCTGAACAGCTACCCATATGGAGGAAGAGTGACTAACATCAGGAGATTCAAGGAAATCAGGAAGGGAGTAAGCATTGAAGAGATACTTATGTTTCCAAATGGAACTCCACTCTTTATTGTCTTTGTACACTCTCCAACCCTGTTTGGCAAGAAGGGCTTTATTCAAACTACTGGTTTTCTGAATTCCTAATCCCCCTTCACTGCGAGGTTTACAAACTTGATCCCAAGCAATTAAAGGCATTCTCCTTTTATCCTCTGAGCCAGACCATAAGAAGTTTCTTTGAATTTTATCAATTGACTCAGCAAATTTAAAAGGAATTCTAAAAAGACTTAAAGCATAAGTAGGAATGCTCTGGAGACATGCTTTGAGAAGAGTTAACTTACTAGCTTGGCTTAAAATAATACCTTTCCATCCCGCCAACTTTTTGCTGAATTTGTTAATAAGATCTTCCCAAAAAGCATCAGGGACCTTCAAGCCTAGGGGGAGCCCCAAGTAAGAGGAAGGTAGAGAACCTATAGAACATCCCAAGATTTTAGCAATTTTAACTTGTCTATGGATAGGGGTGTTAATGAAGAACACAACACTTTTGTTCCAGTTTACCCCTTGTCCAGAAGCAGCAGAGTATAAGTTAATAGTCTGCTTTAAAATCCTAGCTTCCTTCACTTCAACCTTACCAATGAAGATAGTATCATCAACAAATTGTCCATGGGAGAAAGTTAACGGTTGAGAATAAGGTTGTAAGCCCTTGAGCAAACCTCTTTGGACCAAGTCCCCAATAAATCTCCCCAAACAATCAACCATAATAACAAAAGGATGGGGGAAGATTCAACTTGCAGTTGTTGAGAGATGAAAGAGGAGGTTTTGATACAATAGATGGATGGAGTTTAAAGAGGAGGTTCTCTAGATTTTGGGCAAGTTTCCATCTTCGTAATTCCACCTTTTTCTAGCAAGTTTCTTTCATGTATTAGCAACATTGTATAGTTTCTTGGAGAAAAAAATAATGAATCTATGTTGAGTCCATTGTGGGGTTTTGTGTATTTAAGTTGTATTTTATTTTGTATGACAGACATAGCATGAATTTCATGAATAAAATGTTATATTTAATATCTTTCCATTGTAATACTTTGTCAAGTTTTAGATGAATGAATAAAGGGTTTACTTCATTTGTTATCTTTTCATGAGATATTTGTTTCTTTTATTTGTACTTTGATTCAAGGAACCAATTAAATACTTAATAGAGAACATAGATTGATAGGATTTCTACATGGATTGTGATAAGAAGGTTGGAATATTAATTTTGATAAAGAATGTTGTAAGGCAATATGTCTTAGATCTAATGCTATTATTTTAAGTTTTGTTATGAAAATGTGTTAAGTCTCATGACTTCATTACCCAAAGGTGATAAGGCACTTATCTCAACTAGAGAGCTTTGCATTTTGTTGTTACATGTCACATGGTTCTCACTGCAACATTTAAATTAAATATCTATAATACTTTCTTGTTGTAGTTTGTAGGTTGTTCTACATCTCATGTTCCTTGAAGAAGTGATTTTAATGGGTGACTAGCCATCATCTAGTAACTCTCTTTGTGATTAAAGCCTTCCATATGAGATGATTAATGGATTCAAGAATATGTTTCATCATTGGTATTATTGTATAAATTCAAGGTCCACCCACTTAGGTCTTGTAGAGCCTATAGTGTAGAAGGAATTATCCTTGTTAGTTGGTCTAGCCCTTCCTAAAATTTGAGCATTGGAGTTGGCTTTCTCCTTAGAATTTAGTTTGAAGTATGCTAGTAATAGACTTGCTATTTTAGGGACCAACATAACTAATACTTAATTAGCTTTGGTATCACAACAAGTGACTTACCAGTTTAGACATGAGGACTAGCATATGATCTGTCTTGTGCATACAACCCTTGAAGCTATGATCTTGGTTTGACTTAGAGGTCTCATGACTATCTAGTGAGCTCGCAACCTCTCCAAGTTTGGTGAATTTTTCTTCATCACTCTTCTTTCTCCAAACCTTATCGAAGTCTTTCCTAACTTCCTTTGCATCTACTATCTTATTCTTCCCTTTCCTATGAGGGATCTAATTGTTTGACTAGTTCTTAGCCCTACAATCTCTGGCAAGATGTCCCGCCTTGTGGCAGTTGAAGCATGACATTCTTTTATTTTAGGATTTAAAGAGACAAAAATAAAAATTATATGCAAATATAGCCAATATAAAAAAAAAAAAAGCATAGAAGAGAGGACAAGACACAAAGATTTATGTGGTTCACCTAAGCCATGGGCTACATCCACAAAACAATGAGTCTAATATTCTTATTATCCAATGATTACAACCTAATTATAATCTATAATCCCTTAAAACTCAATACCACCGCAAAAGTTACTATCTCATCATATGTTATGAAATCCATAACCCTAAGCCATTTTATACAAGTTTTTTGTTGTTTACAAATTAGGGCTAGAATAAGCTGACCAATAGAAAAATATAACTTTCGATGAGCTCACAGCCTCTGCAAGTTTGGTTACTTTTGCTTCATCACTCTTCTTTCTTCAAACCTCGTTGAAGTCCTTCCTGACTTCCTTTGTGTTTATTACCTTATTTTTCCCTTTCCTATGAGGGATCTAATTATTTAACTAATTCTTAGCCCTAAAATCTCTGGCAAGATGGCCCACCTTGTGACAATTGAAGCATGGCATTCTTATATGTTAGGATGTAAAGAGACAAAAATAACAAGTACATACAAATATAGCCAATATCAGAAAAATAATAAATCACATAGAAAAAAAGATAAGACATAAAGATTTAATATGGTTCACCTAATCCATGGGATATGTCCACCAAATAATGATTCGAATATTCTTATTATCCAATGATTATAACCTAATTACAATCTATAATCCCTTACAACTCAATACTACTGCAAGAAGTTGCAATCTAATCATACATTATGAAATCCTTAACCCTAAACCATTTTATACAAGCTTTTTGTCACTTATAAATTAGGACTAGAATAAGATGACCAATAGAAAAATATAACTTCTAATGTCTTTCATAATAGAAAATTTATTTTTGGCTTTGGGGGCGCTCCCCTCGACTCTACCTTTTATCATGACAGGGAGTACGCCTGGGGCTGCTAACCCAAGGACCCTACAAGGGGCGATGCCCCTTGACCCCACCTAGAGCCTTGCCTCAAGACCCTACAAGGGGTGTTGTGTTGCCCCTGAACCCTCATAGTAAAATCTAGGGGGAAATCACACTGAATAAAGTGGGAAAAATTAATCTCTGAGTCTTATTAGGCTCTACATCACAACATTGCACCTCTCCATGGTCTTGCATTATTCCTCTAACATATCCTTATCTTACAATAAGTCATAAGATAGTCATGGTTTCCATAGGTTGAGCAGATCTTTATGGATAACATTTCCCTTCTAGTGGGGCTTGCTTACTTTGGGGGTGACTAGTTTGATCACTCCTTAGATCCAAAATCCTCAACT
Source organism: Cupressus sempervirens (assembly GCA_028749045.1). Lineage (NCBI taxonomy): Eukaryota > Viridiplantae > Streptophyta > Pinopsida > Cupressales > Cupressaceae > Cupressus > Cupressus sempervirens. The sequence continues at coordinate 364,950,688 of CM053791.1, read as the reverse complement.
TTATGCATGTACTTTTTACAATAGTACTTGTACTCTTGTGTTTTATGACCATACTAGTGGCAATTATGGCAATATCCACCAAAGGTACATTAGATACCAAGTGATAGCTATTTGTGCTATCATATATTTAGAGTATGTCCTACTTTACCAAAATAATAACAAGTGAGCTTGTTGGATTTCTTTCCTTTTGGTAATGTCCTTCCCTACTTTTTGAAATCTAGGTCTTTTGTTCCAAATGACTCACCTATTTTAGTCTTACTATTACCTGTATATCCTAGATTGATGGAACTCTTGTTTCTCCATTGGGCTCTTAATTTGTTGTTCATTTATCTTCTTAGTGCTTTCATTAAACTTCTTTAGTTTTTCATTCTTTTCATTTGTACTTTATATCTCTTTAATTAGTTGGTGTACTTGTTCACCTAGTTACTTGTTTCCTCATTCTATAGTGTCATTTTCTCCTTGTGATCATGCTCATACTCATGTAAGACATAGTTCTCTTGTCTTATGTAGTGGTATTCTTCTTTTGTTTGAACCATTGATGCATCTTTAGTCCTTACTACTTCCTTAACTATGTGTTCAACCTCTAGGACTAATTTCAATTCTTCATCTGCTTCTTCTTTGGCTAAAATGACATTGCCTTTTTCATCTTGTGCTTCACTCATTCTCATTGTTGTATCTTTATGTTCCTTATTCAGCGACATAATACTTTTGGTCAACTTCTCATTATTAGTCATGTGATCTATTATTGCCTCTTCAAATTCATCTGATCCACTTTGGTATTCAAGTTGTTTAATGAGTTCTTGACTTTCATTGAGTGTTTGTACCAATTTCTTTCTCTTATTCAAGAAAGCCCTTAGCTTGTCCTTTAAACCCTTAATGGCGGTGAGAGCTTCATGAAGTTTATTCTGACATCTAAAAGCTTCCATTAGATCTTCCCTCAAGGTGTCAAAATCATTACTATTAGGGTCTAATATCTAATACCAATTGTTGGCCCAAATCAATACTGAGGGTGGGGTGGGGGGGCGGGGTGTGGTTGATTCAATTCTAACTTTCAAACTAGTTAGCTGAGCTACAAACTTAACCAACTTAAATATTAGTTGCTTAAACAATCATGTAATAGTAAAAGAAACACAATGGAACCATGTAAACTCACATAGGAAAGCATACATCAATGACACATGGGTTTTTGTATGTGGGACCCTCAACATATATGTATATATATGTGTATATATACATATATATGTATATATATGTGTATATATACATATATATGTATATATATGTGTATATATACATATATATGTATATATATGTGTATATATACATATATATGTATATATATGTGTATATATACATATATATGTATATATATGTGTATATATACATATATATGTATATGTATGTATGTATGTATGTATGTATGTATATATATACATATATATATATATATATATATGTATATGTATACATATACTTATATATATGTATATGTATATATATACATACATACATACATACATACATACATACATATATATGTATATGTATACATATACATGCATACATACATACATACATACATACATACATATACATATATATATATATATATACATATATATATATATATATATATATATGTATATGTATGTATGTATGTATGTACATACATACATACATACATACATATACATATATATATATATATATATATATATATGTATATATATATATATATATATGTATATGTATGTATGTATGTATGTATGTATGTATGTATGCATGTATATATATATATATATATATATATATATATATATATATATATATATATATGTATATCTATGTACATATTTGTATATATATACCCTTGGCAAGAAGATGGAGACTATAGTGGGAGTAATATAGCTACTATCCTTTTGCTATGGAAAAGAAGGTTTCCCAATTAAAGGCTACAATTGTTCTTTCTAAGAACACATCAGGTTAAGAATGTTGATAACCTGTTAGGATTAAAAAAATATTGTCAAAGGTACCTTGTGAGAGGATTTACATCGCTCCTTTTAGGAGGTACCTTGTTAGAGGATTTACAAATTCTTACTAATGAAGCATGTCTAGTTAAAAGCTTACAACTAGTTGCAATGGTAAGAAAGAAAACTAAGTAGTAGATCTAGAGAGTGTCATAACTTGCCTTGTAGATATTCTTATTCAATCTTTGAAGATCCTTTGATCTCCTTTCTATGCCTTAGCTCTCCTTGTGGACACTCTTGTGTCACCTATTCCTCCTTCTTGTTCCTTGTTGTCTCTGATAACTTTTATGTTGTTCAACTCTTTTCTCTTGTTGTTGTCTTTTTATTGTTTTTCTGTTGTCTTTATCTTCTAGCTGTTGCTTTAGGGCTTTTTGTTATGGCTTGTTTATCTTTTTGGTGTTGATGCACAATTTCTCTTAGTCTTGTCTTCTTTCAATGTAAAAGGTTTTGGGTCCTTTCAAAACCTATTTTTAATTAATCAAAACTTTTTTCTCCTTCTTTACACACCAACAACATGAACAATAAAGGGTACAAAACCCATTTATACTTCTCAATGTTTGGGTGCTAGAACCTCATTCAAAAATATTGCACACATGGTAGATTTAAATTTTGAATAACATAAATGGGTTAGTCACATAACACCAATGAATACCTATGAGTAGGCACCTAGACTTGTAGGCATGCCAATCTCCTTGTAAACCTATGATGTAGATTTAGTCCTTTATATCTATGAAGATTCTATCATGGGAGTCTTTCATATCATGCTAGCTATGTGTTCTACTATCATATGACATCAATGATGACTCATCATGCTTACTCTTTGCATGTGACTTTTTTTTGCACCTTTGTGCTCGTGTAATTCATCATAATCACTTTCCTTGTCCTGACCAATATAATACTACCAATGGTCACTTTGACTTCAAGTCTTAAACCTATTTTGTCTACCGATTACTAATCAGTGACAACACTAAGTATGTGATACAAAGTAATAGTCATCACCTTTCTTTGGTCTCCATGCCAATTGACTAATAGGTCCAACATCCATATTCTATGGAAATGTTTTGATGATTACTTTTGAATTGAAATCATTTGTAGGAATTAATGATTTATTTGGTTTAAGGGATCCCCCAATGGGATATTATTTGGGAATATAGGAAATATCTTTCGTCCCTTATTAAAGGCATCATTTTGACCATCTATATGCTTCAAGAGTATGTTAGTGGAAAAGAAAGAAAGTATTTACCCATTGAATGTAACTTTGTCACACTATATATGTAAAAATAGTCCAAAAAACTAAATTTATTGTCATGGGGTTGGGAACTTATCTTCTTAGACTGAGCAATTAGGTCTCTATAATTTTTAGAGATGTCAAAAGCCTCCTTTTTATCTCTATTCAATTTGCTTGACCTATAAAAGGGCACCCAATTGGGCCTCAAAAGCTTGTCCTGATGAGGTTTTGACTGCTTCCTACAGAGTTTATGAAGATATCCTCTATACCAATTACTTTACCATTGATGATCATTCTCACCATGAGATATGAACTATACTCATTGCCCTGACACTACTCATCCCACCTTGGTTGACTATTGAACCATACTCTATCACCATTTGAATTTGAATTATTGTTTTCCTGTCTAGGGCTATCTACAATATGTAGTCTCCATTTTTTATATTACAAATGAATATTTGTATGTGATTATTTATGAAATTTGAACACTTAATCTATAACATAAATGGTAATTTTACAAACCCTTAAAGGTAAACTCGAATCCCTTAAACACTTATATTGAAACTTTTTTACATTGAATTCAAAATCCTTAAACAATAAAATAGAATAGCCTAATTAGGTAAATTAAAACCCTAGAAACCGTTACAATAAATTCAAGCATAGAAATTGATGCTCTTAAACCCTTATACATTTTTAGTGGATTTTTGAAGTCTTAAATAGAAAAAATGAACCATTTCCATAATAAATTCAAAACCCTTACTATGGTAACAATAAAATGGAGTAGCAGGTGCCAGAGTGAGAGTTGGAGAGATGGGAAATTTGAATTCAGCCTCGGGTGGCTCTATCTAGGATGGGACAAAGAAGGGCTCAGGTGCCTGCCAGGAGGAGGAAGACCACGGGAATATTGTTCTCTCTAGGAATAAGGGCCCATGAGAATTAAGGCAGGCCCTAGGGAAGGAGGCTTTGAAATCTGGTCGAACAATGTTGGGCAAGCGAATTGCTTGGAAGGTCTCTGACTCAGGTCTGAAATGTCAATGGTCTTCTCTCTTTGGGATAAATCCCATAGGTAAGTCTTCCTTCCTAGAGATAAAAGACATCTCTAATAATATTGAAATCCCTAATGAGCTTGTAGATCAATAACATCACATCTAAGGTGTCCTCTCTAGTTGGGAAGTTCATTGGCCCAAGGCTAAATATAGACATTGTGAGGACCCATGTGAGAAATAAATGGGACCTAGAAGGGCATGTGGATATTGTGTCTATGGCAAAGGGCTTCCTCTCCTTTGAAATCTCTTGTATGGAGGATCTCATGAGAGTTATGTGTGCTAGGTCCTAGTTCTTTAAAGGTTCGATGCTAGCCTTACAGAAATGGACTTCAAAGCTGGATCTCAATGATTTTTTGTTCAAGCGCCTGTCTAGGTATGTCTGCCTAAACTTCCAATGGATTTTTGGTATGAGGATGTTTTTGATGGCATAGCTAAATCATTTGGGGAGATCTTATCCATGGACCCTGTCATGGTGTCGAGGAGTCAGTTAACTTATGCTAGAATATGCATTGGAGTCAATGAGGGAAGAGATATGCCAGAGGTGGTGTACCTCCACTCTAAGTTGGGTACCCATATTTAGAAGTTATATTTTGAAAGTGTCCTCTTTGCTTTTTTTCATTGCAAGAAGTTGGTCCATGTGGCTAAGCTTTGCCCTACGGTCTTGTAATAGAAAGCCATGAAACAAATTCAAAATAAAAGTAGGGCCAAGGGAGTAATAAAGGAAAAAATCAATAACTCCAAAGAGGGAGAGAAAGTTTGGAAACTAAAGGAAATAAATAACAAGGAATCAACATAGAGCAGCAGTAGGAGAAAATGGAGGTTGCTCCTCCTTTGGAAGTTGAGGGAGTCCCTGGGACAGAACCTGCAAGAACTGAAACTTATTGTGAGGAATAAAAAAAGCCCATGGTTGAGGAGCAAAGGATAGTGTATGAGCCAAATGCTCTAGAAAACTTGAAGAAATCATGCCCTATAGGGGAATTAATCCAAGGGGATCTTTCTGGGAGAGCAAGACCTAACCTAGAAATAGGCAAGGATATATCTAATGTCCCCATGATCCACATTTGAGGTGAGAGTGAGGAGGCAACTCTCTCAGGCAGGTCAATCCTCATGGAAGGTGGTAATCTCAGTATGGGGATTGCCTCTCCAGGAAAATCTCAAGAGTAGTGGATATGGTAAGATCCTCTTCACTAGGGTAACTTACTCGAATGGAGGCTATGTTTGTGACCTGTATTGATGAATGCCAGGAGAAATGGAGATTAGTAACAAAGAAAAAGAAAGTTGAGACCCTTCCCTAGTCTCCCTAGCTACAGTGAGAAGCAAAGTGAAGGCTGATGTTGGAGCAAAACCTAAGAGTCCTACAAGAAATAGTCATAGTTAAAATAGGAAAGAGGAGACTAGAAGGGATCTAGCCGATGGGAGCTAAAGGACCATCCAAGGGGCATGCCTATCAAAGAAGAAATGAAGGTCATATCCTGGAACATTTGTGGGCTAAATGGAGCCCACAAACAAGAGGTAATAAGAAATATGATTAGGGATCATAGGCTAGATTTCATCCTTATACAAGAAACCAAAATGAGAAAAGAGGTGGTGGAAAGAATCTCTTTCAGTAGAGATATGGAGGGCTTTGCTATGAATTCAGATGGGGCTTCAAGAGGTTTTCTTATTCTTTGTAGCTAAAATCTTTTCAAGTCTCAAGTTTTATTTGGTGAAGGTAATATTGTCCTCGTTCAAGTTGATAATAAAAAAAATAAAGAATCCTAATTTCTTTTAAATGTGTATGCTTCCAATACTAAGAATGGTAGGAGGAACTACTGGGTAAAAATTTAAAATGTTTTATCTAGATTCCAAGTGGGAATGTGTATTATCATAGGGGACTTCAACACCCCTTTAAGAGATGATGAAAAATAGGGAGGTTTCCCTCCTAATATGGATAGTAAGTTGGACCTTTTTGACTTTATCAATGATTTGGCTTTTCTAGATGTTGACCTTCAGGGAGGTCTCTTCAATCAATCCAATAGAAGAGTGGGTAGACACTGCATTTAGGTTCATTTGGATAGGGCTCTCATCTCTTTAGACTAGATGACTTCAAACAATTATAATCTTTTTTTAATGGCCAGGATTAGATTGGATCACTCACCCATTTCTCTCACTTTAGACCCCACTGATATCAAATGAAACTTCCCCTTCAGATTTGAGAAAATGTGGACCTCCCACCTGGATATTTCTCTCTATATCTTAGATTGGTGGAAAATCCACATAGAGGGTTTTGCTATGTTCAAGATGGCTAAGAAACTGAGAAATGTTAAGTTGAATATTAGAAAGTAGAACAAGTTTGATTTTGGTAATATATTTCACTCCAAAGCTCAGATCTTAGAGGAACTTGGCATCATTTAGGATGTTATTCAAAAGGAGAGGTATAATGATGAGAGGCTAGAGGTGGAAAATCTATCCTTTCTAAGCTTCATAATGTTATTAGTCAAGAGGAGGCCTATTGTAAACAAAGATTGAGGGTTGTCTGGTTGAAAGAGGGGGACCAAAACACTAGGCTCTTCCACACCTATACTCTGAAACACAGATTTCATAACAAAATTAGCAACATCAAGAAGGGGGAAGTTGTTCTGGAAGAAAAAAAAATGAAATAGTTGTTGAGGCTATTTCTTTCTTCATTGATTTTCTTTTGAAAGATCCAAATTTGGTGGATCAAGATTAGTTGGAAATCTTGTCGAATATTCTGGCTCTAAGCCAACCTGAGGAGAACGTGATGATTGGGGCTATTTCTTCCCCTTAGGAAGTTGAGCAAGTTGTCTTTTCTCTAGTAGTTGACAAGTCCCTGGGACCCGATGGTTTCCCATCCTTTTTCTTTCAAATGTTCTAGATTATGGTTCACCATAATGTCACCAAAGTGGTGCAAGAGTTCTTTGGTGCTAGAATTCTACACAAGAAGGTAAATGCCACTTTCCTAGTGCTTATCCCGATAGTGGTTGGGGAAGAATCTATGGACCAATTCAAACCTATCAGCCTGTGTAACTCTTTTTACAAGATTATCTCTAAAGTGTTGTCTTCAAGGACCATCAAGGTTCTCCCTTCCATTATAGAACCTCAACAATTTGGATTTGTCCACGAAGTTATCCACTCTCTAGAAGAAGTTAAGAGAGAAGGTTTCCTTCTCAAGCTTGACATGGCAAAGGCTTATGATTGCGTGGATTGGGCTTTTCTTTTCAAAGTTCTTTGGGCCTTTGGGTTTAATTCTAGGGTCATCAAACTTATTAGCCAATTGGTGACTACTACCTCCCTGGCTGCACTGGTCAATGGGTCCCACTCGACTTTTTTCAAACCTTCCAGAGGTTTGAGGCAAGGAGATCTGATCTCACCCATTCTTTTCATTATTTTGGTTGAATGTCTTGGAAGGATAGTTTTTGCTAACAGAATTTTGGGAGCTCTATTTGGAATCAAACCTTCTTTTGGTCCCCTAGTTTTCTCCCACCAAAAATTATTGATGATACTATAATGGGAGGGAAAGCCACCATTGGTGAGGCCAGGGTGGTGAAAAATATCTTGAGCTCTTACTTTAGGGGTTCAGGGTAGCTTATCAGCTGGAACAAGAGCTATGTTTTCTTCATGATTACTCCAATTGAGCATTAGAGGAAGATTGCTTCTATTCTAGGTTGTGAATTGGGAAGCCTCCCTTCTATATATTTGGGCCTCTCCATGGGTTTGAGACCCCCAGACTCTTTCTGGATTAACCTAATAGACAAGTTTAATAAAAAACTGTATGGCTGGAAAGGAGTCACTCTTAGCCAAGTTGGCAAGATTTAGTTGGTCAAATCTACCCTTCAAAATCTTCTAACTTATGTGTTGAGTCTCTTTGGGATTCCAAGCAAGTATGTGGATCTCTTGGACAAGATCTAATAGAACTTTCTTTAGTCAGGATTGAAAGACGACAAGTGGTTTCCCTTGGTGACATGGGATAATGTGTGCCTCCCAAAATAGAATGGAGGATTGGGGATAAGGAAACTAAGACCTTTCAACAAATTCCTCCAAGATAAATAGATTTGGAGAATCTTTTCTAGCAAGGGAGACTAGAGGGACATCTTGGAAGACAAATACCTTCAAAGACCTTCAATTAGAAACTTGCTCTTTGGAGAGTCAATTCCCAAAGGATCTAATAGATGGAATGAAATTCTTAGCACCAAAGAAGTGACTAACAATAGGGAAAAATGGTGTGTGGGGAATGGAGAGGACACCCTTTTCTAGTAGGACAATTAGTTGATTCAGGGGCCTCTTATCTTCATTCCTGACTTTGAAAGATGGGCCTGCATTTGCATCCAGAGGTTTGGAAAGATTGTTAGTGATTAAAGACAAGGCTAGGGTTGGAGGGATCTTGCTTCAATATTAGAGGACCTAAAACCTCTAATGAAAATTCTTCACTCAGTGGCTTTGAATAAAGATAAGGACCAGCTTGTTTGGGAGAATACTTTGGATGGTACCTATTTGGTGGCCTCAAGATACCAAGCTATTATGAGGTAGGATTCAAGACCAAACTGGGCAAAGGTTCAGTTCCCTAGTCTTACCCCTAAAATCAATATTTTTTTCTAGCTTTTACTCTAGAACAAGATCCTGACAATTGATAACTTGAGTAAAAAGGGTCTTCCTATTCCTAATAGATGTGTCCTTTACAAAAACTAGGCTGAGACTGTGGATCACCTATTTATACATTGCTCCTTCACTAGAGAGGTTTGATCTTTTTCAATCAAGCTTTTGGGTTGAGCTAGTGTGCTCCTAACTCGACTGTTGAATTTTTTAGGTAGTGGGGTAACTCTTGGCAAGGATCTGGGCTTCAAACTATAAATGGGCCTTGCCTCATTTTGAATGGGGTATTTGGAAGGAATGCAATAACCATGTCTTTAGGGATACTAGCCTTCTTATTAGAATTATGTTTAGAAAAATTCAAAATGCCCTCATAGAAAACTATATGTATATTAAAGGATCTAACCCTTTTGCAAGTGAAACTGGAAGCAATAATGATACTCAACCAATAATAAAGGAGTGTCACTGGTCTTTACCCTTGGAAGGTTGGCACAAAGCCAACTTTCATGGAGCAGCCAAAGGCAACCTAAGAGTGGTGGGAAGTGGAGGAGTGATCTAAAAAAGTCATGGGAATGGAATTGTGGCAGTTACTTTCCCATGGGAGACCAAACAAATCATTATGCAGAGGCTTGTGCAACCCTTCAAACAATTAAATTAGCTCAAGAGGTAGGGGTCAAAAGCCTATGGTTAGGGGGATTCAAATAATATTATTAAATGCCAAAGGGTAGAACACGCTCTGTCATGGAGTATTAAGAATATGTTGAAGGAAACAAAAAATATCTTACTTTCCTTCGAATGGGTCTTTGTGTCACATGTTTACCATGAGGGAAATGTGGTTGCTAATTGGATGGCTAATGAGGTAGTGAGGAGGGACACATCACACACATGGCCTAGTAGAGAGGGATTTTCAACGACTACTAAAAGTTTAATCGAGATGGAGAGAATCCAGGGGAGGACAAGCAACATAAAGTGTAATTATGGAAGTTAATGTTGTCAATCAAACTTGTAAAGTGATGAAAGTTTGGCACAGGCCGATTCAGAGGCATCATAATTGGGGCGCTTTGTGGCACGTTTTATGGGTGATTTTATGGGCAATTGGTAATAACTATTACTATTGCTTTACCAAGGTTGGATGCAAGTACAAGTTGTGTGAGAAAAACTAGTGTTCGGCTCACAGTGCTTGGAGAACTCAGAGTTTATGTTCTTCTTTTCGCAACATAATGGTGTTAGTTTGTTGTGACTGATTAGGGAAGTACTGTACATACTTCATAATTGTTTGGCCTGTGGCCAATGTATGGTTGACATATGGCCAATATGTTGTAACCTTAAAGTGATATAAAAATACTTGTATAAAAGGGCTTAGGGTTAGGGATTGTTTCATTGTTGTGATACAAAAATTGGTTCTGACGACGGTATTGAGCTGTAAGGGATTACAGATTATAATAAGGTTGTAACCACTGGATTGTAATAATATTGGACTTGTTGTTTGGTGGACGTAGCCCAAGGATTGGGTGAACCATGTTAAATCTTGGTGTCTTGTGTTCTTTTTGTGTGATCTATTATTTTTTGTTATTGGTTATATTTGCATGTAATTGTTATTTCTGTCTATGGTTTAATCCTAACAAGTGGTATCGATTTTAATGAGATATTTTCTCCTATTGTTAAAATGACTTCTATTCATACTATTTTAAGTATTGTGGCTATTGAAGATTTGCATTTAGAGTACCTTGATGTTAAAACAACCTTCTTTCATGGTGATTTGGATAAAGAGATATATATGGCTTAGCCACAAGGATTTGAGGTCAAAGGTAAGGAGAACTTAGTGTGCAAATTGAAGAAAAGTTGATATGGCTTGAAGTAAGCACCTCGGCAATGGTATCTTAAATTTGACAGTTTTATGCATGAGCGTGGTTACAGTAGGTGTCAATCAGATCATTGTGTCTACTTTAAGAGGTTGGATGATGATAGCTACATTATTTTATGTTTATATGTTGATGATATGCTTGTAGCTGGGTCTAACATGGATCACATTAAGGGGTTGAAATGCCAGTTAACACATGCATTTGCTATGAAGGATTTGGGGGCAACAAAACAAATCCTTGGTATTCAAAGATAGGAAGAACATACAATTGACACTATCTCAGGCTGATTATGTTGAGAAGGTGTTGCAACATTTCTTTATGGAGAATGCTAAAGCTATCAGCACACCTTTACCTAGTCATTTGAAGTTGACTAAGGAGATGTGTCCCAAGACACAAGAAGAGGAGGATAAGATGTCAAAGGTACCCTATGCTTCAACTGTAGGAAGTTTGATGTATGCTATGGTATGTACAAGGCTAAATATTGCACATGCAGTGGGAGTCGTTAGCAGGTATATGAGCCATCTAGGAATTGAGCATTGGAATACCATCAAATGGATTCTCAGATATTTGAGAGGAACATCTAATAAGTGTTTACACTTTGGGGGCTTTACTACTAACTTACAGGGCTATGTTGACTCTGATTTGGCAAGAGATATTGATACTAGGCAAAGCACTACATAAGCAGAGTATGTTGTTGCTATAGAGGCGACCAAGAAGATGATATGGCTTTAGTTCTTCTCGGAAGAATTAGGACACCCTCAGAGGGATAATTATTTTCTTACAAATAGCCAAAGTGTAATCATCTTGCCAAGAATTCAGCTCTGCATTCAAAAATAAAACACATTCAATTGTGGTATGATTTCATTTGGTTAGTTTTGGATGATGGACAATTAAAGTTGGATAAGATACATACTAATGATGATCTAGCATATATGTTTACGAAGGTCGTGACAAGGGAGAAGTTGAATTCCTCTTCAACTTTGGTTGGTCTTCTAGATTGAACATGAATAAAAGGACAATAGAGTCCAGAGTGGTTTGATCTAGTGGGAGCCCCATGTGGTAGCAGTATTGCTATAGGATACTGGGAGATTGTTGTCTAGTGTGGAGTCTGATCAATCCTCAAGTGGGAGATTGTTAGTTTGTGGTGACTAATCAGGAAAGTATTATACATACTTCATAAATTTTTGGCCTGTGGCTGACGTATGGTTGACATGTTGTAACCCTAAAGCAACATAAAAATACTTGTATAAAAGGTCTTAGGGTTACAGATTGTTTCATTGTTGTGATGCAAAAATTTGTTCTTGTGATGGTATTGAGTTGTAAGGGATTACAGATTGTAATCAAGTTGTAATCATTGGATTGTAATAATATTAGACTTGTTGTTTGGTGGACGTAGCCCAAGGATTGGGTGAACCACATTAAATCTTAGTGTCTTGTGTTCTTTTCTGTGTAATCTATTATTTTCTATTATTGGTTATATTTTCATATAATTGCTATTTTTGTCCCTGGTTTAATCCTTAAAAATGGTAGGGGAGAGGCATCATAGAGAGCTAGAGGAAGAAGTTGAGAAGTGGCAGAGATGATCAAAGGTATGGGAGAAGTTGAGGGTGTTGGCATTAAGTTATTATTGCCATTAGTGACACCACTTATCTATATCAATGTAGCTACCGAGCTCAACACTTAGTTTCCTACACTCATCGAGCATTCTAGTGTTAACCAAGCTTCGAAGTGTTTAGCAGTTTATACCAAGTAGAATAGTGGCTACCGAGTGAATATAGGCAATGTGAAGACCAACAATGTCTACCGAGCAGTAAGTTTGTGTCATGGAAATTCAGTGTAAATTGAGCATTGGAAGAAGTAGTGTTTACTGAGTGAAGCAAGGTAAAACTCAGCATGTAGTACCTACCGAGTCACCAGTGGTCACCGAGTTCAGAACTACATTGAGTGATCAGTATGGACCGAGCCTTCACTTCTACCGAGTGCATGACGATGCCGTGTAATGCAGTGGACACCGAGTATCAGAAGGTCACCGAGTCAGTTCAATGAACTCGAGTTATTTACTATTGGGCCAACTTTCTAATGTGTTGTTCACTTGTATTTTGGCTGACCTTGCAGCTTTGTAAATTGGAAAGGTATATATATAAGATGCATTGTAAGATATCGTTGTGTTGAAGTACTATGAAGTATTTTTTGAGAAGTGCATGTGAAGGATTATCAGCAACAATTTAAAGAATGCAACAAGGTCAATATAGGAGCAGAAAAGTCATATCTATCACATAAGGTGATCAGTGCATAAAGGATCTTATCAGCAATCAGTTGTAAGTAGATCCACTGCTTCATCCTAACAAGTGAATCAGTTTCTAAATCCTTCAACAAGGTAGACTTAACAGTCTTTGTACAAATCTCCTAACTGAGTGCATACTTCATTGTATGTTTTTAAATCCTCTAACAAGGTGGACCTAGTAGTCCTTTGTGCTCCTAATAGAGCAGATCACTAGAAGTGGTCAATGTAAGCCTTAACAGGGCAACTTTGTGCTACAGTAGTGAAGTTTTTGGGTACCATCCCCACCCCAGTTTTACTTTGTATTTGGAAGGTTTATGGGTCACCAAAACATTGTGTTCTTTTGTGTGATGAATGTTTTATCTTTTAGTACTAATCTATGCAGTAGTATAGATGGATTTGCAGTGAATTTAAAGAAAATTTTTGAAGTTACTGATTCACCCCTCCCCTCTCGGTAACTTATCAAATCTTGAATATTTCCAACAGAGGGAAGGTGACATCTCATCCTTCATTGAAAAACTTCATGGTTGGGATCTAAAGATTACTGATCTAATGGTTAAGTCATGGAGAGATGGGAAGGTGAAGATTGATGGGATCAACTTCCAAGTCAATGAAGGGGTCATTGTCGAGGTCATTAACTCTCCCAATCAGGGCATAAAATTCTATAGGGATAAGAAAATGTCCTTGAATGTGGTGAAAGACTTTACAAAGGACGCATAGGAGATGAAGGAACTATTGAAGATTGGTGCCTGCTATGAGCCCAAATCTATTAAGAAACTATGGAGGTTTGTCTTAAGGGCAATTATATCCTACATTACGCTTGACACAAGGTTTGACAGGATTCAAACCCACCATTTCGTTATCCTAAACCATTTTAGGTATGGAACAAAATTTTTGATCCCCTTCTACCTATTTTTCTCTGTAAATAAGAGTATTATGGATTTTAAGAAGAAAGCATACACTAATCCTATCTTCCATGAGGCTTTGTTGTTACTTGTATATGAGCATTTTAAAGCTCAAACTTACGGAAGGGTTGTTGGCCAGAAGGTGACTTCTTTTGAGGAGATAGAGAGCTCTTACCTCCCTTCCGATACAGAGGATAGTGTTGGTCTACACTCGGATGATGAAGAGGATTTGGCTAAAATCATGAAGGATATAGGTAGGAAGAAGAAAAAGAAGCCAGCGAAAGGAACAAAGAGAAGGATAAAGCAGGAGGAAAGCTCAGAGGAGGATTACAATGATGAGGAAGAGGGGATGGACATGGATAAGGAGGGCAATGTGAGAGAGGAGGGCACCAGTAAGGCTCAGGTAAGTAGGAAGGATGACAACCCAGTCAAAAGGAAAAGGGGTGGTGAGAAGGATGTTGAGAAGGCACTTGGTAAAGGTAAGGAGAGCACTATTGAAGCTCTGGAAGAGAGAAAAGAGGAAGAGGGCTTGACTAAAACCACTGTTACTCTTGAAGCAAAAGGAAGGAAAATTCCATGGAGGAACTTTCATGCCAATACTGCAAAAATGTGTCTAGTTAGAGAGCATATCCACCCAAAGGTTTTGGAGGGAAGGGATGGAAAAATTTAGTTGGAAGAGCTCATTGACCTGAATTTGGTGATTCTTGGTGACAATGCAATGGAAATGGGGATGAACCTCCTAAACAATGCTTGCAACAGTTTGGTGGACAATTTTTGGTCCATTAAATGGATCTTCCATGATATTGAAGAGATTAAGTTCAGGATGCAGGGGTAGGAAAGGCTGAAAGGGGGGATGGGAATGACAGAATTAGCAAGTTGGATGTAAGAGTTTATGAGATTGAAAAAAGAGTGGAAATGATGGAGAGCTCTCTCCATAGCTTAGCTAACCAGAGCCTCAACATAATAAAATGTCTTAATGATAACATCATTCGGTTGCACTCAATAATGGAGGAAACCAAAAAGGGGAAGGAGGAAAAGGACAACGAGGAAACCAAGGTGGCTATTGAGGATGATTCTTTGTAGGGTGAGAGCCCAAGCAAAAGAAGGAGAGTGGATAATAGGAAGAGGGAGGAGGAGGTCTCTCTGGATGATAGCCAATTGAAGATCAACGAGGTTGAGGCCATGGGAGAGTTGGAGCTCAAGAAAGTGGAGCTGGCTAAAGAATTGATGCCCTAATAGTTGCTCTTGGTTTTTTGTTTGTGCCCTGGCTTTTGACCATATGTTTTTGTTTAAGTCTAATGGTCGGGTATGACCTGCTATTTTTTCTATTGCTTGTTTGCTAGACCTAAACTTTTAGTAGTATTCTGTTGTTAACTGGTGGGTTTCAGGAACCCCTGTAAAACCTATTTTACTTAATAAAAAATAATAAAATAGAAACACTTGAGAGTAATAGTGACATTGGAACCATCAATAATGAAATCAAAACCCTTAATCCATAGCAATAACAATAAATTTTGAAAGCCTTGAATAATAAAATTGAATCCCTAAAACACTAAAATTGAATTATTGTACATTGAATTAGAAATTGTTAAATAATCAAATTAAATCCTTTGAACTATGAAATTGAAACCCCAGATACTTAAATTAAAACCCTTAAACCAAATTGAACAATAGAAATTGACGCACTTAAACCCTTCTACATTTTATAAGGAAATTATGAACCCTTAAACAATAAAATTGAAACTCTTGCACAACGAACTCAAAACCCTTAAACTCTGAAACCCTGTATTAACAATGAAATGAAAACCCTTTAACAATAACACTATTAGAAACCCATGAACAGTAAAATTTGAATCTTTAATCCTTAGCATAAGCAATTCATTTAAAACTCTTACATGGTAAAGTTGAACCACAAAAACACTTAAATTGAAAAAGTTTTACATTGAATTGAAAATCATTGAAAAGTGAAATTAAATCCCTTAAATTATGAGTTTGAATCCCAAAATAAATTAAAGTGAAACCCTAGTAAATTGATATCAAAACTCTTAAACTAGATTAAAATACATAAATTGTCACCCTTGAACCTTTACACATTTTTAGTTGAACTGCAAACCCTTAAACAATGGACTGAAAACCCCTAAACCCTATAGTAACAATGAAATACCCTTTCACCATAATATTGAAATAAAAAACCCATCAATAGTTAAATTGAAACCATTAAACAATGAATTTGGATATCTCAAAGCCAATATTAACAATTGACTATAAGACCTTAAATAGTGAATGTTAGATCCATAAGCTAAATACTAGCAGTGATGCTTGAAAATATCAAATTATTGAATTCATATGACTAATAACATGTCGGTAAAGCCAAAATACAAGAATACAATTCCCCTTTTAAGTGCTTATGAATACAACAAGTTGTGTTCATAAACAAGAACACTCTAAAGATATCGTAGGAAGTAGAAAACAAAAAAGATACCAAATTAGAGTCAGAGAAAAAAATAGAGAAATAGATGTGAAACCCTCAAAAGGTTTACAATGGCCTTAGTGAGGATAAAATTATTATTATTTATCAAAGATGAGTTGTGAAGATACAAAATATGACTCCTCCCACTAGTCACCATGAAGGGTTAGCAATGAGATTTTGAATGCCTCCTTTTTGTTGAATGTCATATCCATACCCACAAAACAAAAAACAATAGGAAGTAAATGTAATAAAATGAGATCACTACATGCTAAAACACCATTAATGTGATAAAAAACCCAAGCACATACCTCTGTGTGTATGATGTTGTTTTTGGTTAATAGGCAAGCACATTATTGATGGATGTTGAAGTTACAATAAGATGAAAACCCTTTAACAATAAGAATGAAATTAGAAACCTGTGAACAATGAAATTGGAATCCTTAATCCCTAGCATAAACAATGAATTAAAAACTATTACATAGTAAATTTGAATTACAAAAGCACTTAAATTGAAAGAGTTTTGCATTGAATTGAAATTCATTGAAAACTAAATCCCTTAAATTGTGAGATTGAACCCCAAAATCAAATAAAGTGGAACCCTAGTAAATTGATTTTAAAACCCTTAAACTAGATTAAAACACATAAATGTCACCCTTGAACCCTTACACATTTTTAGTTGAACTGCAAACCCTTAAATAATGGACTCAAAACCTCTAAACCCTATAATAACAATGAAATACCCTTTCACCATAATATTGAAATAAAAAACCCATCAATAGTTAAATTAAAACCATTAAACAATGATTTTGGATATCTCAAAGCCAATATTAACAGTTGACTTTAAGACCTTACATAGTGAATGTCAGACCCATAAGCCAAATACTAACATTGATGATTGAAAAGACCAAATTATTGAATTGATTTGACTGATGACATGTCAGTAAAGCCAAAATACAAGAATATGATCCCCTTTTAAGTGTTTATGAATACAACTAGTTGAGTTCATAAACAAAAACACTCTAAAGATATCATAGGAAGTAGAAAATAAAAAAGATAACAAATTAAAGTCAGACAATAAAATAAAGAAATAATTGTGAAACCCTCGAAAGGTTTACAATGGCCTTAGTGAGGATAAAATTATTACTTGTATCAAAGATGAGTTATCAAGATACAAAATATGACTCTTCCCACTGGTCACCATGAAGGGTTAGCAATGAGAGTTTGAATGCATCTTTTTCATTGCATGTCATATCCATACTTGCAAAACAAAAACGTTAGGATGTAAATCAAATAAAACAAAATCATTACATGCAAAAACACCATTAATGTGATAAAAAAACCAAGCAATTACCTCCATGTATGATGTTGTTGTTGGTTAATAGGCAAGCGCATTTTTGATGGATGTTGAAGTTACCAAGTCCCTAGTTTAATACATTATAGTGAGAAAACAAACAAAGACTCTAGAAATGGAGGGATAGAAATGAATGAAACATGGCTTGATCCACAAGGAGTCGTGTGTATTGAATGAAGTTTTGTTCAAGTAACATGAGCTGCAAGCTGCTTGTAAGGAGAGGTGATACACAACAAATGACACTACATATTGTAGTTCAAGTTGTTGGTAGGAAGTAATGGTGATGAAGATGGTGGATTAGGTGGCCATGTGGTGTAATGCTACGTGGTTAGCTTGTCCTATTTAAACAATATGGTAAGTGCGCTTATAATGTGGCACCATGCACATTCTAATTGATGCACTAACTAGCCATGTGATTGACACATTGGACAAATAAGAGAGAAACATGTGGCAAATAACCATAAGATGATTGTAAAATTTGATTCAAACTTGCCAACCCACTAGTCTACAAGGTCAATAAAAAAAAAGAAGTCTTATAACACCTGGTGAACCATATGAACCTCCAAATTTAAATTTTATATTTTTTATAAAAATAAAAATTGTGCAAGAGAGAGAAAGTGATGAAAATTAGAAGAATTTATTTTTTAAAAATGGAGAAAAGAGGGAAAAAAGCATTCAATAGGTGGCATTATTAAATGTAACTTGCTAGGCCGACTTGTGGCTTGTGCATATATTTAATGTAAGGGTTTATTTTAATTTGTAATGGACTAGGCCTATTCGTGGCTTAGTTGGGTATAAGTAGGGGGACCTTGTGGAGTCTTTTAAGCATTCATTCAATGGAGTGAGTCATAGAGAGTGTGGGATCCAACTTAGAGAGGAGCAAAGATAAGATGGAGTAGCTGAGTAAGCGAAGTTTTCCTAAGTGTGTAGACAGAGTGTCGAATGTGCAGCAATTTACATCTGGATCTTGGTTAACGTTTGAGAAGGGCTAGTACTTGCAACTTGGAAAACAAGGAGATTGCTTGGTGGGCTTGCGAGCACAAGTTGAGATCTTCCTTGGAGGTTTCTACTAGAGTGTGGATCTAGACTAGCTAGTGTTTGGGTTGGATCTTAAGGGATCTTGCAAAATTGTTATTGTAATGACTTTTGTATTTTGGCCGTAATTAGGAAGGCCTTACAGCCTGACATATTGCATGTAAATAGTTATTTCACGAATAAAGTGTTGTGAATTGGTACTAGCTCTTGCATTATTGTTCTGTTTCAGCTGTGTGGTTATTTGTTGGGGGCTATGACATCTTCTTTGGGGATTCTCCTACCTTGCACTACATTAGATAGTATCAGAGAGAATGTTGTTCCTAAGCGTGTAGACAGATCGTCGAAGCTAAAATAGTTTGCACCAAGACCTTGGGTTGGAGAAGTTGATTTGAGAAGATCTTGATATGATGGATCGATGGATGGGAAGATGGAAGGTAGATCTTGTTGGAGCATGATTGCAGAGAGTTTGTGTGATGTGGGTTGCAGTTCTATGTTTCTAGACTTGTGATTTATTCTTGGTTGTTCATCCGAGGCGGCAAATTGCGATCTGTCTTGCAAAACTATCTAGGTTTATCACAAGGAGCGTGGGAAGGATTTGTTGTAGAGGGTTTCTGAAGATCTTGGAAGATGGCTCCTAGAGGATTGGACCCTGAGATGATTATGTATCTCTATGATGTGGTGGAGAGGAGGCTTGTTGAGATGTCTACTTAGTTTGAAGCTAGTTTGGTTGATTAAGCTAGGGAGGTGTTTGCTCAGTTTGAAGCTAGTTTGGTTGATCGAGTTAAGGACAGGATGAGGAAGACCTCCCGTAGATGTTTATGGAGCTAGAATCTATTGATCCAAAAGAGAGTAGTTTGGCCGGTTAGAAGACTTGTTCGAGAGAGAAGATGATATAACAAGGTTGAGGTGGAAGAGGTTGGTTTTGTTGATCAGATTGTGGAGTCTGATACAGAATCTATAGAGCAACTTGAGGTTGTTGCTGAGGATACTCCTAATCTTGTTAATTCTGGGATGAAGACTTGTTTTCATGATCAGTTGGTTGTGTCTAACATGAAAATTGTAGAGCACTCGGTCATGGATAATCAGGTTGTTGTGGATGTGGAGCTCGATTTTGCTAGTAGAGATTCATTGGTTGCTGATGTGGTTGAGGATCTACATAAAATTGTGGATATATTTGTTCTCTTGTCCTTGATGGATTGGAAGCCTTTGGTAAAGATGAAGATTTTGTTTAGCGTCAAAGTGTGGGATGCACTTTTCTATCTACCTAGGTAGTCTGATGCAGGAGCATCTTGGGGGCATAATTTAATTTACTTTTTTTATAAAAAATAAAATAAAATAAATAAAAATTGCGGAGTAGAGAGAAAGTGATGAAAGTTAGAACAAAAAAAATTAAAAAATGGAGAAAAGAAGGAAAATGATGTTTAATAGGTGACATTATTAAATGTAACTTGTGGCTTGAGGGTTTGTTTAATTTAACTTGCTAGGCTGGCTTGTGGCTTATGCATATATTTAATGTAAGGGTTTATTTTAATTTGTAATGGGCTAGGTCGACTTGTGGCTTAGTTAGGTATAAGTAGGAGATCTTGTTGAGTCTTTTAAGCATTCATTCAATAGAGTGAGTCATAGAGAGTGTGTGATCTAACTTGGAGAAGAGCAAAGAGAAGATGGAGTAGCTGAGTGAGCGAAGTTTTCTTAAGTGTGTGGATAGAGCGCCGAATGTGAGGCAGTTTACACCTAGATCTTGGGTAAAGCTTGAGAAGGGCTAGTAGTTGCGGCTTGGAAAACAAGGAGATTGCTTGGTGGGCTTGCGAGCACAAGTTGAGATATTCTTTGGAGGTTTCTACTAAAGTGTGGATCTCGATTAGCTAGTGTTTGGGTTGGTTCTTGAGGGATCTTGCAAAATTGTTATTGTAATGGCTTTTGTATTTTGGTTGTAATAGGGAAGGCCTTACAACCCGACATATTGCATGTAAATAGTTATTTTATGAATAAAGTGTTGTGAATTGGTATCAGATCTTGCACTAATATTGTGTTTCCGTTGTGTGGTTATTTGCTTGCGCTAAGACATCTCCTTTAGGGATTCTCCTATCTTACACTGCATCACCGATTAAAAAATAGTATTATAACACATGGTGACCCACATGAACCTCCAAATTTAAGATGCTCCTCTCCCCCATTAGGATTCATACAAATAAATTCATTGTTTCTTTCATATTCGATGAACACTGATTTGTCGTTCAATTCATCTTCGTGAATGTACCTTAATTTGTGAAGAAATGACATTTTAACTTGTCGAAAGGCAGGTAGATTCGACAAGGGTTTTTTGTTAATTCCTTGCACAAATAAACAAGTTGGAGTGCTTATGGCGAGAGAGAAGCCATTGGTGCGGAGTCGGCAATATTTGTTGGTATTAATAGAAAGCCCCGTTCCCTAAACGCCCATTTGCATCGCTCTCGTTTCGTCTTGCGCAGGGTTTCATTGCTCTCCTTCACACTCTCTAGGCTCTAGGGGGATCCAACCTGCTATCGCTGCCGTTATCTTGCGCAGCCCCTAACCTTTAACAGGTACGTTTCTCCTCCACTGTTGCCGTCTTTAATTTTGCTCTGAATCAAGGGTTAGGGTCAGGTTTCTAATCTACTTACTTCCTCGAATTGTGAAAATTTCTAAAATTATGGGCATTTGGATGCTTAGATCTTAAAGGAATTTGAGGGAATTTAATGGGTTTCTCGTCTTGTGTTGGGATTGGGCTTGGTAGGTCATTATTATCCTCCCCAAAATGGGAGGGGGAGAAGGAGAAGGGGAGAAGGGAAGCGGTGACGCTCAAATTCACATTCGTTGCTCGAATGGATCCAAGTTTACGGTGGAGGCGGATATTGCTGGCACCGTCGCAGCATTTAAACAGCTCTTGGCTCCGCGATGTGATATTCCCGCAGACCAACAGCGGTTAATTTATAAGGGCCGCATTCTGAAGGATGATAATTCACTTCTGAGTTATGGTGGGTTTCTTCTTAGATTTTTTCACTTCTTCGCCATGCGCCTGGATCGAGCTTTTCATGAATTTTTTTTTTTGTAAGGCCTCCTCTAATGTCCCCACCCCGGGAAAAGAACAATATTTCAGATCATAATTTGTAAGGTTATCACATTGCGTTTCATTTTAATATTTTTCTTCCCTCTTAGGAACTGAATAATTTTTATTTTATGTCATATTTGTTCGAATTCAACTTTTTAGTTTTGAGTATATCTGTTTTAGTTTTTTTGTTGTTCCATTATTCTAGATTTTCTGAGTTCTGTTTTGCTTGCTGGTTTGCTACTATCAGAATTTCATTGAACTATGCATATTTATCATTGAATGGCATCGAAGTTGATTTCAGACTCGTGGGTACATGCTTTTCCCGATTAATGGTCAATCGAGAAGCCCGTTTCCTATCATTAGTTTTTAAGATGGAAGTCATAAATAAACACCATTATTCGGTTGCACGATAATCAAACTTACTTGACTAAGTATCAGGGATGAGGGATATCTACCCTGTCATATTTGTCAGTGGCACAATCCTTGCCTCATCACTGCTGGGCTCTTTTGAGCCAAGCAACTTCACTGTTAAACCGAGGTCCACTGAGCATAATGCTTATTTTAAAAAGTTGATTCTTGTCTTCTGTAGCTATAGTTGGACTTATCCTGTTATAGCTTAGCCAAGCATGAAGTAAAACTCGGGATTTGTATGCGATTCCTGATTGATCTTGTTATTCTTTTTGACATTGTTTATTTATTTGAAATCCTATGGCTTATGTTCTCCATTACTCACCCAAAATGGTCACATTATTTATGTTTAAGTGCTCAATAGCTATAATTAGTCGGTCTGTTTGTAGTTGAATATGAATCCTTATATTCTTATACCTCGCAGCTCAGGTATACTGCTGTAAGATGCAGTACTTCCAATTTAATTGTCTTCTTATTCCTTTCTTTGTAGAAAAAGTAATTGTATTGTACTTGAAATGGAATTTTAAAATGCAGTTTATAATCTATATGGCCTAAACATATTTGACATTTATTCTTATGTTTAGTCTTTCCACTCTGTTGGCATATCAGACGTTTTTTATTTAGGATTCCAATCATCTTCAGTAAATAACTGTTATGTAGATTGTCTCGCCCGGTTTCCTTAACAGCAATGTTTGCCTAATTTGAAGCATGTACATGCAGGTTTGCAAAGCGATCATACCATTCATTTAGTGCGTGGATCAGCGCCGTCTGCATCTCCAGTTGTTGCAAACACAGATACTGCAACCACAAACACTACAGGGACGTTACCTGTACAAGGAGTTCCTTCAAGTAACAATGGGGGGTTAGGTGGGCCTGGTCTTGGAAGCCTACTTTTTCCTGGATTGGGGGGAAATGGCCTTAACGGAAACGGGTTGACTGGTGCATTTGGTGCAGGAATCCCTGAATTTCAACAGGTTCAGCAACAACTGACACAGAATCCCAACATGATCAGAGAGATGATGAACATGCCCGCCATCCAGAATCTCATGAACAATCCTGATCTGATGCGGAACTTGATTATGAGTAATCCACAAATGCGAGAAATTATTGACAGGAACCCAGATCTTGCTCATATACTTAATGA
This sequence comes from Cupressus sempervirens, assembly GCA_028749045.1. Lineage (NCBI taxonomy): Eukaryota > Viridiplantae > Streptophyta > Pinopsida > Cupressales > Cupressaceae > Cupressus > Cupressus sempervirens. The sequence goes on along the minus strand of CM053791.1, from coordinate 364,927,274 downwards.
TCCTGCCACTCTCAGGCAAACATTAGATGCAGCTAGGAATCCTGAGCTGATGCGAGAGATGATGAGGAATACAGACAGGGCAATGAGCAACATTGAATCATCTCCAGAGGGCTTTAACATGCTGCGCCGCATGTATGAAACTGTTCAAGAGCCATTCTTAAATGCAACAACAATGGGAGGTGAAAGTGGGAATGACTTGGGTTCAAATCCATTTGCTGCTTTGCTTGGAGCACAGGGATTGGGCCAGAATCGTGCTCCCACTACAAATCCATCAACAACTAATTCTGATGCAACTGGCTCTCCTGCTCCTAATACAAATCCCTTGCCAAATCCATGGAATCCCACTGGTAAGTTGATATGCCAGACTTTTGTTAGCAGCTAATATTGTGGTAAAGATTTCAATGGCTTAGTTCTTTTATAACCCCTTTTTAATATAGAAATAATTGATTGGAATATGCTATCAGCAAATGCACCAGGAACACCTGCAGTTGGTCAGACTAATACAGGTTCTAGGGCAACTCCAACTGGAGGTTTAAGGCAGCCAGGAATTGAGAGATCACCACTTCTTGGCCTGCCAGATTTTGGAGGGATGGCTGGAGGTGCTGGACTATTTGATCCCTCTATGTTGCAACAGATGCTACAAAATCCAGCAGTGATGCAGATGATGCAAGGATTACTTTCCAATCCGCAATACATGAATCAGGTAGGTGAAATAAGAGAGTTTTGACTTGAAAATTGCAACCCATTTAATGTGTAATGAGGCTGTAAACAATTTATTGTTTACGGGCATGTCATCTCACACTTGCCCTTCATTTAGATGTACTTAATGTATTTGTGCCTTTTACATCCACAGTTTCGACCCTTTTTAGATAACAATTCTCAAATGAGAGAAATGATGCAAAGTCCAGAATTTCTTCGTCAGTTGTCAAGTCCAGAGACAATGCAGGTATTTCTAATTCATACTCTATGCACTTGTCTTTTTTTTGGTTGCATTTTTTGCAAGTGCTTACTGTGAAACCTATTTGCAGCAACTTCTGTCATTAAATCAAGCTGTCATATCTCAGCTATCTCGACAGCAAGCTGGCCAGTAAGTAGCTGTCTGTGCTTCATTAAATCAAGCTGTACTTGAACATTATAAAGCATTCTAATTGTACATACTACAAATGCCTAAATGCTTTTTTTCATTTTATTTCGTCATTATAACTATATATTTTATTTCTACTTCATTTCTTATAATTATTGTTGTTTTCTATCCTTTTTAGATATGAGTTTTTACCAAATGTGAATTATTTTATTATATACTGTATTTAGTGTACTGACATGATTCATATATCCTTCACACTATATGTGAGGGATGATGCATTCTCCAACTGACCAGGTATGCTTAGATAACTGCTAAATGTACGTGTCTAATTGTGAACAATAATACCTTTCTATTTGTGTGGACTTTCTTGAACACTTTGTTTTAAATTTCTACATGGTGTGTACCTTATAAATTAAACGCGCGTGAGAGAGAGAGAGAGCCTATTAAAAAATCATGGCATATCAAATATTAAGACTATTCTTGAGAACCTGAGAACCTTCTAATATAGGTATTGCTCAATATGACAGTGCAGTCATATAACAATAAAATGATAGACTGTATTGAATACAATAATCTTTATTTGTAATAATTAATTAAATTAGGTATTGGTAATTAATAAAATTAAGTATTGGTAAAGCTATTAAATTTAATAAAATTCAAATCTTTTTGTTTTAATATTGTTATGAACTTGGAAGGCAGCTTCTCCTTCTTGAGAGAGATTTGGAATGAGATGTTGGACCATGCATCTTGAGACAACAATGTTTAAGGAGAAAAATAAACCCTTAAATATTGTGCTTGCAGTTGAAACTATCAGAATATCCTCTTCAGAATTTAATCAGTTGGATTCAACATGTAAAATGAAAACAAAAACTTTTTAAGTAAAGATTACTCGTAAGACAATTTGAACCAGTATCTGATTCCAGGTCGTCTTGTAAACAGGATTGGCTTGTAAATGCAATGATTGGTAACCTAGGCATGGTGCAGAGATCTGTATGTAATCAAGTAACCAGCAGGGATACAAATGCAAAACCTAAGTACCATATCAACTATGAAGAAACTACTACAAGTACAAAGTCCATATCCAAGTACAGACACAAAATCTAAGTCCCAAAAGATGCATGTCCCAAAAGAAATGAATTACTACAAAATCAATGATACCATCTATACCCACCGTATTATGGTACCTGTCAATATTATTAGAAACTACCAACATTGCTATCCAAAAAGGGGTCAGCAGTCAAAAATTCAGATTGCCACCTTATTCCATTGCCACAGTGACAGGAGAAGACAAATCTAGATGCATGGACGAGTTTGCTGATGCCCACTTGATTTGTTAAAATGTGCTGTATTAATGTTTTCATGTAGATAATTGCTGTGTTTTAATGATAATTTATTCTAATTAGCATGAATTTTATAAATGTTGCAATAGTTCTTTGAAAATTTTGTCGTTTATATATTTGTATTTATTATATGAATTGTCAGCTGGAGACAGGGAGGTCTTGGGGACTGGTACTGGCATAGATGTACTACTGGCAGAGTACTCTTCCGAGCTACAAAAACTAGCTGAGATTTTTAGCTTGGCGAGTTTTTTATGACTTTTATTGGTGCCAAAAAACTCGTTGAGTATTTTCTGAGTTTTGCCAAAAACTTGCCGAGTATTTTCCGAGTTTTGCCAAAAATTGTAATGGGCACCCACCGGTTATAACTTTATGAAAGACTTTGCAAGGAAGCTCTGATACCACTGGAATGGGCACCCAGGAATGCCCAAAAGCTGAACCAACTACTGAAATTATATTAATTCTAAAAATGCTGCAATCAAGTACAAAGAGATGTATTCCAAAGGCCAAACCCTAAGGGAATGACGTCTAGAATGTTACAACAGAGAATGAACGTCCCCTATTGCCAAAAAAGAGTGTGATTCACACATCCAAGCTGTTATCAATGCAAGGTATAATCATCCGATACAATAATCCCATGCTAAACAATGAGACTCTCACCCCTATTTATCCTATTCCTTCACCCTTCTAGAAAGAACTAAAACATTAATTAATTACAAGTGCTAGAAGCTTCACCCTTCCTATAATTAATGCACTCTTTAGAAACTCCTCTCTTGCAATAATTAATTGTGCTTCTAGAGGCTTCCACCTTTCCAATAATTAATACGCACTCTAGAAGCATCTCCTTTGTAATACAATAACTTATTAAATTAATTAAATACAAAGTCACCTTTAAATTGAATGACTTTATAAGAAATTAATTTAATTTTTTCTTATCCTCCACTTAGACTTTGGAGAACGTGAAGGCCAAAAGATGGGATCATTACAAATCCGCCCTCCTTGAAATTGCTTGTCCTCAAGCAATTAAGTAACATAATGGACTCCAACCTCCACCTGGATCCCAATATGTGATATCCATATGGACGTTAAACCAACTGCAAACCCGCATCATCAGGGCCAACCCCTGTAGCCTAGCATCCAAAACTTGTGCTGATGAAGTCAGAATGTCACCATAAGGCGACTCCATAGAAGATCTATGAAACGTCTTCTTCCCTTTATCCATCCACATAATATATATTGGACTAGAATGCATATTATCACTATCATGCATTGAAAAAGATGTAGTTGTAGGTGAACCATATGTACTCATGCTAACTGTATCAGCAATAGGTGTTGCCGCATCGAAATATATGGACATAGGAACAACATTAATTGCATTAAACTCCCCATTGGATGCTTCAACCGACATAGAAGTGGCTACTAATATGATAGTATCCTCGCATTCTCCTAATTTCACTATTGTTACGTCATCATCCCCTGACAAGGCTTCATATGTGGTCTCCTGACTTTGCACGCATGTCTCTACTGACTCTGCCGAAATGCCCACATCACCAACATCATAGCTGGCTGGCTCTATACGTGTCTCGATCCCACCTGAGAAATCGACTACCTTCTGCTTTGGAGCAACATACAAATCATCAATGTTGATGCCCATCTGTCTAGCCATAAGCTGCAACATCATATCCATTCGCCTATTCTGCTCCTGTTGCATACGTTGCCTCTTCTCTAATGTGCCCAATAACTGTTTGAACATCACATCTTGATCTGGACTAATATACATCTTTATCCGGCTATCAATATGATCTCCATAGGATGGCAGGACTTATAGCTCTGATATCACTGTAATGGGCACCCATCGGTTATAACTTTATGAAAGACTTTGCAAGGAAGCTCTGATACCACTGGAATGGGCACCCAGGAATGCCCAAAAGCTGAACTAACTACTGAAATTATATTAATTCTAAAAATGCTGCAATCAAGTACAAAGAGATGTATTCCAAAGGCCAAACCCTAAGGGAATGACGTCTAGAATGTTACAACAGAGAATGAACGTCCTCTATTGCCAAAAAAGAGTGTGATTCACACATCCAAGCTGTTATCAATGCAAGGTATAATCATCCGATACAATAATCCCGTGCTAAACAATGAGACTCTCACCCCTATTTATCTTATTCCTTCACCCTTCTAGAAAGAACTAAAACATTAATTAATTACAAGTGCTAGAAGCTTCCCCCTTCCAATAATTAATGCACTCTCTAGAAACTCCTCTCTTGCAATAATTAATTGTGCTTCTAGAGGCTTCCACCTTTCCAATAATTAATATGCACTCTAGAAGCATCTCCTTTGTAATACAATAACTTATTAAATTAATTAAATACAAAGTCACCTTTAAATTGAATGACTTTATAAGAAATTAATTTAATTTTTTCTTATCCTCCACTTAGACTTTGGAGAATGTGAAGGCCAAAAGATGGGATCATTACAAAAACTCAGTGAGTTTAAAAAAAAACTTGGACATAGTTTTATAACAGCACTGAAAAGGCCAAAAAACTGTTCAAATCAATTTCATTTCTTATTGCTTCACTTATAGTTTGCTGAGAGGAAATATTCTTCCAAACACTTGCAAACTGATTTCTATTGATTTGAAGCGGTTTTGAGGTGGGTTTGAAACGAAGTTGTGGAAGAGGATTTGGTTTTGCTTTAGGTGACATCGAGTTGAATGAGTTGTCATTGCTAGTCATGCCTAGTGCAGACTTCTAGAACTAGACCCTCTTGTTGTACCTCTCCCTTAGTTTTTACTAGAGCTGGGAAGAGGAAGATGCAACTGAAATGATGTATTGCATTTTGTTTTACATAAATTATTTACTAATTTGCTTCCAACCTTCAGTATTCCTTGAAATGTGATTTTGCATCTACTTTGTGTTTAAATATATCTAGACTAAGCTTGTTTCAGGGAATGTGATTTTGTACCCACTTCGTGTTTAAATATATCTAGACTAAGTTTCTTTCTTTTTTGTTCTCATTTATCTACTGATTGGATGCATCTTCTCATTGAATTGGGAAACAAAACTTTCCTAATTAAATATAAGCAATTTTTAATTTCTTGTGATTTCTGCCAAGTTTTTGCTGGAAATTGGTTGATTTTTCCCCCAAATTTATTTTTCAGACCTTGGCAATTTTTTTCACTTCAGCTAGTTTTCCAACTATGGGTACTCGCACTGGTACTCCTATTTTAAAAAATGGGAGATTGGGAATTTGAAGACGACAATTTTTTTAATATAGTTTTAATAATTTGCAAGAAATATCATAACATAGAGCTTTCAAAACAAGAACAGCGGAAAGTTACAATTATGATGACTAAAACCATTGAGTCAAAATATCAAATCTGAAATTCAAATTATTAATAATAATACCTAAGTTGCCGGATTCATCCCCTGCTGCTCGGATTTGGGTTCGGATTTGCCCACGGGTCCGGGCAGGGTCCTTAGTTTGGACTGTGGTTTCGCCCGGGTCCTTGTTGTAGCGAACCCAGATGAACCCACAGCGAACCCAACAGGATTTGGGGCTAAAACAATTTTAAAGAGTGTGTTTTTTGGTTTTTTTTCTGATGTACCTCTAAAAGGAACTTAATAAAAGATATTTCACTCATCTAATCTCTTATGTTGAGGAGAAGGATGATATAGCAGCATATGGGACTAGTGGAACCAGTTTGGGTTCCATTGATGAGGATCTAGATATAGTTGCAGTTGGGGATGAAGCCATTGACCCCTCATTTTATGACGATCCATTTGACCCTTGAAGGACATTTGATACAATGATTATTGATAAACTACTAAACACTTGTCATCTATCATGATGTTTCAAACTTTATTATTTGATGAAAGAGTCTATGTTTTGCAATTTAGTAATTCAATGTATAATTTTCTTTACAATCATGAAGATCGATTAAGGAGCGAGTATTTAATGTTCATCATTGACATTTGGCATTGATCAATGATCAAGCAACAATTATTCATACTGTGAAATGACTTTGTTTTGCAACTATGCATGTTTCTCCTGTGTGTGTTTATATATATACTCACGAACCCACCCACGAACCCAAATAGGAATTTTTTTTTTGCCCAAACCCATGAACCCGAACCTCAAACCCGAATCGGCAACTTAGAATAATACTAATACTAATAGTAATGTCAGTTGCACATTTAATATGGTGTCATATATAGTCAAATAGTCAACACTAAAATTGCAAACAAATAAAATATTAAGTGTTTTGTTTTTATTACTTTTGAATATGCTTTTTTCTTGAGAGGCGGGAGACTTGGAGATGTCAGGTAAATGACAGGATGTGTCTGCGCAATTTCAAAGTCTCTGGGTATGTGCTGTGGTGTAGCAGATCAACAAAGGCAAGCATCTAATTACGAGTGCTTATCTGTTATGTTGTCAGAACGTTTCTTGGCACTTCATATAAAGTTTCAGAAGTTTTTTTTTTGGTTTTTTGGGGAGGACCTCATGTTGGTGATATGCACCAATATCACTTATTTGTAAAAGTAGACAAAGATTGATGCAGGGGGGTAGCAGATCAACATATGCAAGCATGCAAATACCAGTGCCTATCTGTTTTGTTGTCAGAACATCTCTTGGCACCTCATAAAGTTGTAGAAGTTTTTTTATTTCTGGGAGAGGACCACATGTTGGTGATATGCAACAATATCACTCGTGTATATACATTTCTATAGACATTGTAAGGTTGATGCATGCTATGCTAATTATTCACACTAAATACCTGATAAAGTTGACACTGGTCTTTAAAATATACTTATGACAACTTTTTGTATAAAAAATACTAGAAACTTCATTGTGTGTATGCATATTCACATTTGTATTTGGCATTTCATTGTAAATCATAAAGCTGGATATCTAGTCTGTTATTCTATAAACAAGATCCATTTCAAATCTCGGAGCATGAGTTGTATGGTTTAGTCTGGTGACTAACAAATGTTATGAGCAGACTGTTCATTTGTTCCTTTTAATCTTCTTTGTTTTCATGCTTTAGGGACTAATTACTCTGTGATTGAAGGTCATTTTTATGGGGACTCATTTCTGTATTTTTTATCTCGTAATGTGTTTTGGAACTTGTAAACTCACCAGCCCGCATAACATTTCCTCTATAGGGCTCAGGGGCAGACGGGGGTTGCTGGAGCCAACAACCTTGGATTGGAAAGCCTCTTAGGGGTGTTTGGTGGTCTGGGTGGCACAAACACCCAAAATACTTCTAATGGTATTTTATTCTGTTTCATGGCTATACATAAAAATATAAAAATGTGAGATATCCTTGGCAATCTTAATTATTTTGTTTTGTAATTGCAGTTCCACCAGAGCAACTTTATGCAACAGAGCTAGCACAGCTACAAGAAATGGGATTTGCTAATACACAGGAGAATATTCGTGCACTAAGTGCGACTGGTGGAAATGTCAATGATGCTGTTGACCGCCTTCTTGGCAATCTTGGCTAGCAGTTATTTCAGCAATGTATTTTTTTTTCACATTTCCCAATTATTTTGTGTCCTAGTTTAATTTAAAATCCGAACTTAAGCTTACATTTTCATGTTAGCAAGTTAAGTTGAAGCACTATTCGGAATCTAGGTTTAAAATAATCAGACAAGTTTTGGCAGGTGCAAATAATTTCAGTTTGCTGATTAATAGGCACTGCAAGTGATTGACTACTGTGGAGATTACACAAGTCCTTCCATTAGTCCCCCAAGGCCATTATATTTGTATAGTTTTATTGAACCAATGTCTATTGTGTCAGAAGTGACTTCCTGGAACATAAAATAACAAGGTAGGCTTATAGACTAGTTATATTCCAAACTTAATTTTTTCCATTGTCAGGTCAGAAGGCTTTGGATCAGAAACATGTAAATTACAAGCTATGGATGAGAAAAGCTGGATTTCAAGTGCATGTTGTTGATTTTGGATGTTTCTCTATATTAAAGTTCATAGGCAATTTTCTGATAGTTCATCTTGTGTAAATGACAACAATATTTTATATTTCCAACAATTATTCTAATATGCTAGGCTGGAAATGGGATGGTGTAACTACATTTGAACATGTTCTTAGTTGAAGCGTAAGCTTCAGATGAATACCGACTTCTTCCATTTGTTTTACATTGTTATAATAGTCTTTTTATGTAAGATCCAAGAGTTGAATTTTCAAAACTAGATCAGAATTGTATGTATAACAAACAAAAAACATTTCCATTTAAACTAGGTCTGATTCATCTTAGTGTTTTAAAATCATAATATATTTTTGCGAGGATTTTGTGCCTGATTTTTTTGGCCTAACTTGGGCACTTTTCTTTGTAAATTTGCACGTTCCCCTAAACGTTGAATCTTTTTGTACATAAAGCCTTTAGGGTCTTAAGTTTTAATAGTTTTATGTCTGATACTAACTATGGAAATATGCATTTGTTTCCAAGCTCAAGCACGTTACGGGGTGAAAACGAAAAGAGAATTTCAAGGTTTGTGGGCTTTTCTAGATTTGAGATTCCCCCAATCGATACTATGAACAATTATTTTGATACAAGTTATTCAACTCTGGTCACTGCCCGCTTTGTATTGGCTTGATAACTAGTTTAACATGCCCCTTCCAATTGATATGATGTTGAAAACTCGCGTATTTTATCATTTAAAAGTCATCTTCTTGTTTCTCAAACTCAGATATTTTAACTTAACGCTGTTTCTGCTTGTGATTTGTTGCTTGCGTGTTTCATAAAGGGTTACCTGTATCTTCATTTCACTTGCGAACAATATTCTGATGACAGACATTAACTAGAGTTGATTAATTAAAAGCTCTTATGTGTTATTGTTAGTCTAACGTTTATCTCTAAAGATGTTGAACATTGTTCAATGTTGCCTAAGAAATTCTTTATTCGAAAAGCCATTTATGCACAAAACATTGAATTATAAAGGTTTATTTAAAATAAAAAAATGTCAGATTAGGAGATAATATCGCCAATATTTGGTTTTTGCAAATCAGAAGTCGGTTTAACTGATTTCTAGGATAGGAGTGATTATTATCATTTATAGTCAATTTATCGACTCATTTTCAATTGGCCATAGGCTTAAGTTGATAGATCACCTTGTATGGGTTATGGGAAATTGATATTTTCTGTTGGATTGTGAGAGTTAGATATGTTGAAGAAAATGCCAAATTAAGAGAGATTGACATCCCAAGTTTATTTACATAGCATTTGAATCACCACTATAGTCACATTTAAATCTGGGCATATATTTATGGATTGGATGTGGACCTTGGTCTATATTTTTATCTTTCAGCACAAAATGTTTTGATACGTGTTTAGGGATGTACTGTACTAACACTCGCCAATCTAAATGTAACGATGGACAGATGCGAAAAAGTCTGCCTCTCGTCTATCAGTATTCTTGCATTCTGTGCAATTTCTTTTGTTGAACTAATTCACTGGAACATATATAACTTTCCCACAACAGTCATGGATTGTTTCAATGTGCTCTCATAATGTTTGTGTTGGCTGTGATGAAGAAAATGCCACGAAGTGAATAAATTACCCACCGGAACAAAACATATAATTTCCTACAATAGTCATAGAGAGTGCCTCATATTGTTTGTTTTGGTTGTGATCAATAAAGTGCTACAAGTGGATAAATTGCGCCTCCCTAAATGTTATCTGACGTGCCTAGCCTGCCGTACGCAACATAAAGATTTCCTGAATTAGTGGAACGTTGTATCCATGATGTAGTAGTAAAATTAGTACACTTCGCTCTTGCGCCTAGAAAAAAATTATATGCATCTCCGAAATCTACTGAGGGGCATTACCTCAAAATAGAATGAATCAATAATAGATATGTGAGGATCCATTAGAATGTATGAATAATGGAATGTATCAATAATGGAGACAGAGACTATCTAGGACCCAACAGAGACTATTTAGGACCCACAATTAAAGACCCACAATTGAAGGCAAGGCCAAAATGTAAATTGCTTGGTTAAGAACCAGCTCTTATCATTTACAATGTGAAACTAGTAGATGGAAGGTGCCTAAAGAGGGGTGGGAAGAAAGAATTTGTAGCTTAGGCAGCAAGGCTGAGGGTTTGGTGGAAACAGAATGGGGCACTTTGTCAAGGAATGAATGGCTTAGGACAGTATTCACAATAAGTACAAGCATAATTTACAGGTGAGCAGCATGAAAGAACTTTTTGAGGAGGTAATGTTACATAGGACAGCTAATCTTCTAAATACAGTTCCACAACAGGAGCAACTTGGAGAAAATTCAACAGGCTGCTTAGGTGTCTTTTGGTCTCTTAGACGGGTGGTCTCGTAGACATCATTAAAGTCTTTCCTTTCATTTCATTCCATTCACTTGTGAATGTGTGAGGTTCTATTAGAACTACTTCGCTTGTCAATTGAACGATTTTTAATTTATTGATTACCAAAATGAGAGTGCTAAGGTCTTATGCTATGTGGTGTAATCAACGATTTGATTTATTATTATTTTTTATCGTGAAATGATGATTTAGCACCTACCCAAGCAAAATAGTAAGTCAAGTAACAAATTGGGGCTTGTTACCTATTATATTAGACGTGGGCCTGTAAGTTCTATAATGCATTTGGCTTCCACTGCCAGCAATGTCTGTGCAGGAGCTAAAATGCACAGGGTTTGCATTCGTCAAATAAATTAAAATCTATAAAACAATCGTATTTATTAATAAAATCAAAATCAAAATCACAGTACAAGTACTTTATGGATTTAATTTATTTAGCGAATGCAAACAAATTTACTAATCAGCTGTAGCTATTTCGACCATTGTCGTAGCTAACTCACAACACTGGTCCAACCAAATTTTAGTTATCAAAATCCGGTGTAGTGCAACGGAGTCATATTGGATGGCATTAGCCTACTACGGCGGAGCTTGTCAATTATTTCCATCACCATGATGTGGTTTTGAATGCTAGTCGTTAATTTCAAACCCATTCGTCAGCAATTACTTGTGTGCATGTAGATATAATTTACGTGTGTAGGTATAACACGTACAAGCTAATTTGGTTTCTAGGGCCACTTTTGTAAGGATTCTGCAATATTTAATTGCTGCCCATTTGTAATATTTCTAGGCCTAGAGAACCTCTCTTGCCTTTAACAGTTCGATTATTGTAGTTGAAGGTTGTGTAAGATGGTTTAGGATTAGCATGGTAATAACCTTGAATTTCGTTGGCTCCTTTTAAAGTATATTTCAAGGCGGTTTTAGGCGATGTTTTCTTGGCCAATGGTTGATAAGATAAGATAAGATAAAATTATTAATGTCCATGAAAAACCAAAATGGTTTATGGGACTGAGCATACAAATAGAAGAGCCAGCCAAGCAAAGGCACCAAACGGTGACTAAAAAGCGACAAAGCAACAAGAAGAAAGAAAGAAAAGGTAAGGACTAAGGGTCTTTCATTGTCACAAAGAAATCCGTAATAGAGGTACATCCGTGGACAATCCATAGTCTTCGGATGCCGTAAAGAACCCCTAAAGGATTGATGCTGCCTATAGAGATGGGTACAATGTTTGACAGATCTAGAATGTGAAGTAGTGAAAGGCCTTTTCAAACTCCGCGGAGGAGACAAGGGAGAGAAAAGGGTGGTAATGAGCTGATCAGAAGTCCGTCTCTAATGAAAGGACTGCAGGGCATTTTTTCGAAGATGGGTGGCCTCTTGAAGATAAAGTGCTAAACACCGATGATCAATATAGTTGAACATTGAGAGAGAAGAACAATCTTTGAAAAGGCAATAGAATCTCCCTCTGATCTCATAGTAACGAGGACAATGAAATATGAAGTGAGTCTCGGTCTCAACCTCCATCAGAGTGCATAACTAGCATAATCGATTAGCCTAATCCATATGGTGATTAGTTCGAGCCCTGAGACGATGAGAACCAACCCTAAAAGAGCCCAAAGAGAACTGTAATGCATGATTCCAACACCGGTAAAGATAGGCAGGGTGAACAACAATACCATCCTGAATAACAAGGAAATGCTCAGCATAGAAGGCCATCTTAGGTCGCAAACCACCCAGGGGATGACACCAAGAGTGGTAATGTACTGCCTATAGATATCCTGTTTGACATGCTCATTCAACTCTTGACGAGAGGGAAGAAGATGAGCCGAGGCATCCAGTGAAAATTGATAGGGAGGAAGACGATCAATCTCAATCCGGATTGAACCCAACAAAGAGGTGGCCTGAGCGTATCAACATCTTGATCTAGCAGAAGTGTCAGATCTCATAATCTCCACCGAAGAACAATATGCCAAAAAAGAGTATCTATGCCGGTCAACACCTGTCTACATAAAACCACGAAATCGATGAAGAAACCAAATCAAGTAAAAAATAATGGCAAGTTTGAGAGGATGAGCACCAAACTCCGCTAAAACAATGTTGTGGGGGGTGAATCTGTGGCACCTAATGATACGACGCAACAACAGTGTCTGGACTCACTCAATAGAAGCCCAATCAAAAGCAATAAGAGAAGGTCCCCAAACCACTGAACCATAAAGGACTGTCGGATGAACCAAGAAGTCAAAAAGGGACAACTTGGACGAAATAATTAATAGAATTGGTTGGTTGGCAAGTTTCTTGTTATTGAAGTTATGATCAACACCGTAATCAATTAGGGCAACTCATTAGCCCTTTATGTATTTAATAATTACTCTGACTTTTTGGGTGGAAGAGGTTTCTTTTAGAAGACAAAGTGTGTTGTGAGTTCAAATTTTAACAAAGCTTGTTATGCATGTTCATATTTTAACAAAGCTTGTTATACATCATCACCTTGTGAATGGATCTTGAGTGTGATTGGGTGCTTTTGGAGAATTAATTATATAAGATTATTTTTTACCAAAAAAATACCATTTTATTCTTCAGATGAAGGCTAATCTGGATGAGTGAGATCGATATAGAAATCTAGGTCATTGCGAAGGTTATATAATTGGAATCTTACTTGGGAAAACACCTATAATCTCACGAAGAAGTGATAATCAAGAGATGTCTTGCTTCTCAATCTCATTGAGGTCACTAACAGAATTTGTGAACAACAATTGACAATTGTATTGGATATTCTACTTTAATTGTAGCTAAGATTATATGAAGCAAAATATGTTGTTGGACCCCTACAAGCTCAACACATACACTTGAGTCATCAATGCGCTATGCTAACTTGCATTGACAATCTATACATACATGGTGGGAAGCTAGCCCATCCATACCCAGAATGATACCATGACCACTCCAAAGCATGTAGTTAACTCAACTTGTCATATTGCCACTAGTTCACATTGCTCAGCAACGGGGAAATGAAAGAATCCAAAGCACCATAATCAAATAAAATAGGGCTTGAATGATTGTGAGACACCCACAATCTTAATAATGGTGCCTTGGTGGTTAGCTTGACGATTATTTACTTTTGCAATACTTTATGGGATCTACCTACATCACTAATAGAAAACTTAGGAGTAGGTTGGCTCTAAGTAGCTCTTGAAATAACTCTCCAAGGACACACTACTACCTTATGACCATGGTATCCACATGTAAAATGTGGCCCTAGACTATAGTTGCATCTTGTAAAGGGTGCACTAGATAGTTGAAAACTTCATCTACTAGCACTCAATTGAACACTTTGAGATAAGCCACTTTGCAAAGCTTGCCTATTACAATATTGATTACACTCTCTAGCTACAAGATACTTAAATTATGATTGTTTTGTTGTCCTTGAGGATATCACTGTCTATGGTGTTAATTTGCAACTTGTCACTGGTGGTGCTAAAAATGCACAAGGACCTACAAGTTGTACCTGTACACTTTGAGCATTGGGCCTAGAAGGAATGCACTATGAACTTGTGCACCTTACTACCAAATCCTTTAGCTATGTCTCCCCAGCCAATCTTGCCTTTATGACGGAAAGGGCAAGTGGCTTGGGAAGATGCATACAAATGTATGACAAAATGACTCTAAAGGCCCTAAATAAATTATTGTACTAACATAGGTTCATCACAAGTATGGTTGGAACACTACATTAGCTTAAAGAGTTTATGCCTATATTGATCACTGTCATAGTGTTGTAGATTTTGAACTCATTGAGATGTACCTCTCAAAACCAATTGGAATGCAAACAATCATATAAACATTTCCCTTAAATTCTCCTAAGAAATAGTCATGATATCAAACTAGATCTTTTAATCTTATATGTACAATCCAACAGACACAACACTTAAAGTGCATTACCTCACTAAGCTCTAGTATTGCTCGCATATATGCATGACAAAGTAATGTCCAAGATCCAATTGCTAAGTCTCGACCTCTGTACTAACATAAGAAACATCACAATTGGAGAAGACCTCATAAGGTCTCTTATAAGTCTTGTCTTGTATGGATGTAATCCTCACCTAACATTGTGTTGGCTATCCTACGTTCTACTCTGAAACTAGGTAAAGGACACACACTCCTTCCTGTGAACCAGTTGGGGATTCTTGTCATTACCACCATGACCCATTCTTATGTCCTCATGATATTTGTATTGCTCCTCTTCTTTTCCATCTTCTCATGGTCATTTTGTTAACCACATTCACATTTGGGAGGCATCCTCTAGAGCAAAACAAGATTAAATCAAACTCACATATACTAACATTAGTTGATGGGAGATTTGATTTTTTAAAATTAGTTCGTAGTGTACAAAATCTAGTATAAAAATGATTAACATAAATTAGAGTAAACATAGATTTCATTATATAATAGAAATAATTAATTTTAAAAATTCTTAAAATATTTGTTATATAATATTAAAACTAATTAAGTTTTATTAAAGTAATTAATAACAACACACAATTGTTTTAAAAAAGTAGCAAAAATATAACAATCATAAATTTGAGTGCAAATAGATTTATTGCATAAAGAAATAATTCATTTTCAAAATTCTAAAATTATTTGTTATATACCGTTAAAATATTAATTAAATTAAATTAAAATAACTAATAAGATCAGAAAAAATATGACATAAATAATTTAATAAACAATAATAAACTAAAATTAATAAACAATGCACAAAATTAAAAACAATAAAAACAAATATTTTAAAAAATAATCAATAAATAACTAAGTGTGCTATTTTTTACTTCTTTGATAAGTTTAAAGCAACTCATAATAGGTACGAAAGCTAAAAATATTAGGTAACAAAATAAGAAAAATCATAATTAATTAAAAATAAATAAAAATATTATGATATTGTTTTCACAATAAGAAACCCATAACAACTATTGAAGTCAAAACAAATAAGATTAAAAATAGGATAAACCATAGTCAAAAGGAGTTTGACATAAAACTTGTCCAGAAAATAAAATTTGGCAAGGGCTAACAATTCTTCGACTTATAAATTAATTTTACAGGAGCAAAGTTCCCACACTTAGTATCAGCTAAATTATGTAAAATAAGTCACACAAAGCATACTAAGCAAGGATTGATACACAACAAATAATACAACAACCACATACCACTCATGCCAAACTTAATGGAAACATTCCACAAACCACTCATACCAAACTTAATGGAAACATATGCATATATAACTTAGCATTTGAACATGAGCTTTAATACTAGATGTAATGCCCCACTAAGGAACCCTCAGAAATGTAGGGTTAACATGCATTTAACAAGTTTTTAGAAATATAAAAATGTTACATCAACTACAAGTGCAATCATAAACAATAAGCATAAGTAGTGATACTAACAATCCTCAACGATTGTGCACAAAACAAGCACAAATGACTTCCAAAGGTTCCAAGACAATTCACAAAACAAGCACAAAATGACTTCGTCATGTTCAACCCATAATATGGGAGTCTAGACGTTGTCCACAAACCTCATGGATAAGAGCACATGATTGTCAATGGTCACTAATCAAGGAGACAACCATCCTCAATACAATTTGATCACGTAGTTTAGTTTAAGCCCTAATAGGAAAATTAATAGAAATCATATTATATAGAATCAGGGGACCAACTTATGAATACTTGAGAAGCATCTTGAAAGGTATCCAAATATGAAATCACTTTTTGGATAGACCTTGAGAGTTACTCTCTATCTCAAATGTGCAAAAACAAGTTACTCTCATTATAGGTAAACTATAGTTATCGGTAAAAAGTGACAAACAAGTTGAGTCTATCAGCTGACAACAGAGTAGAAGGAAGAATGATCAAATCTATTGTGTTATAGTTAGATTCACTGAACCTAGACAAAGGCAAAATGGTTTACATAGTAAGATATGCGAAGTAAAACGATGTATGGAGATTAGTGAAAGATTTATGTGAGGATCATGAGGAGAGTTTAACAAACAACATTTCACCTTAGAAATGATAGAAGGTTATGATGTAGCCGATGAGATGAGAAAACGTATCATGAAAGAATCTAGATAGATTCAAGGACAAGCTAATGAGAACCATAATTAGGTTATGAAGATTTTGCAAGCATAAGAAGCCTACCAAGTAACAGAAGCTAATCAGTTGAGATTTGAGAGAGTGAATGCAAAGTTGAATTGTGATCAAGATCAAAGTATAGAACACCTACAAAGAAGAAGAAGAGTAAGTGTGTAAGGGATCTAATAAGATTTGGAAGGAAAACATTTACAAGTCAATTACTATCTTGATAGAATACCTAATAGTTTCTACAAGTTACTGTAAAATCCCTTAATTGGGTAGTCTTTAATAGGACTTAGAAGCTCTAGATTGAACTTGTTGTAAATCCTCTAATAGGGTGAACACTATATAAGTGGGATTACATCTCTTAATAGAGTAGTTCCTAACAAAACTATTAGATACATCTAATAATGTATTTGTGGCTTCTAATTGAGTCACTTAAAAGGTGACATATGTAGCTCTTAACTGGGCATACCTATTTAATGTAGTGAAGAGTTGTGGGTACCATCCCCACCATAGTTCCCTCTAACCAATGGTTCTTGCGAGACTAAAAATCATGGTGTAATGTGTGGATGCATGAATTTTTGTTTTACTTTTATTTTGCTTTACTACTTTACTGTCACAACATATCAGTAAACTAGTTCACATTGGAACAAATTTTGAGTAAATGAATATTATCAATTAATGTGAATTATAGTTATATTTACATTCTTTTCCAAAAATTGGTATCAAATACAAGTCCTCTAGAGGAAAAGTCACAACTTCAGAGTAGATTTGGGAATATGGAAAAGTATAGAAGGGATATACAACTGGGAAAAGCTTTGGATGGAGCTAACTATTAGATATAGGATATGAAGAAGAAATTGAAAGCTTCATTTGCAAAAAGAGATTTGTCTAAACAATTGCAAATAAGCTTGGATAACATTGAAGAACTAGCTGAGAGTAGTGCAAATTCTAAAGAAGTTATGCAAATACTACCCTAGAAGAAGAGCTAACTAGAGCTGAAAAGGAACTTAAGAGTCAATCCCTAAGAATGATTGAAACATTTGAGAGAATGTGAATAATTGAAGGTGCGAAACAAATTCTTCAAACATAGTCATAGAAATCTCATCAATGTCTCTTGCTCCCGCTTCTGCTTCTACTCGCGCTACTCTTGCTAGGTTTGAATATGCAATTTCTCTTACCCATTTATCTCTGGTAGATAATGGGGATGAAGTTCAATCTCTAACTAAGGTGGTGGATGCTCTCAGTCCCTTTGTTACAGTTAGGGTTGTCATGACTTCTGCTCTTGAGGATCATCGTTCCCCTGTTGCTCAGTCTCAGGTTGCTGTGGGGAGATCTGCTACCTCTTATGCTAATGTGGATGCCTTTGAGACAGGTATTGGGGGTCTTGCTGTGAAGTTAGAGCTCTATTCGACTATGCATGTCTTTGTAAGTAACCCATTTCTGCTTCATCTAGATTCAAAAATAGTTGATGAGATTTCCACATATGTGGAGGACTACTCTTCTTTAGCTGCACTTTCTCATTTTAGGGGATTTTGGCCCTCTCTGTCAAATTTGCATGCTTGGATATCCAAATATTGGGAACCTATCATTTCAGATTTAGTTTAGATTTACCCTATGGCAAAGGGCTTTTTTATTGTTGAAGATAGAAATTCCATCTAGTGTTGTGGTTTCTCTTGGGAGGAGAGGTTCCCCTTGATGGCCAAACCTTGGTATAAGCATTTTGACCTGACGACTAAATCCTTTAATAAGATTCCTCTTTGGGTAAGGTTGCCGAATCTTCCCCTTCACTTATGGTTGGATTCAATCTTGGAGGCTACAGGGGAGGCCCTTGGGGATTTTTTGCTGGTTGATTCTATGTCTTCCAATGTGTATGAGATGATGTATACTGGCATTCTTATGGAAATTGATGTCTCCAAGGGGCTCCCTGAAATGATTAAGTTGGCCTCTCCAAAAGGTTCTTGGATTCAACTTCTTGATTATGAGGGTATTCCCTTTAGATGCAAGAAATGCCATAAGCCGGGCCATCTTGCTGCAAGATGCTCCTTTGAAAAGGTAAGATTGAAGAAATCACCTCCTTGGTGGTGGGCGGTTTTAGATGATCACTACACAATTCAGAAAGTATCCACAATTGGAGATGGGTTGGAAAGCTCTTCTCAAAATTATCTTTCTTTGGTGGAGAATTCTGTTGCTATCCCTATGGCAATGACCAAGAATGTTGCAGTTGTCCCTTCTTGAGCTATTGAAACTATTGATTCAAATGATGTCCCTCTTGTAGTTCTGTTTCAAGACGGTGTTGTTGTTCCTTCTTCTGCTACTGTCCAAAACATGAGTGGTGGTGCTGTTTCAATTGTTTTATTTCCTGCAACGAGGGTGTTGGGGGTTGATTGTGGGGATGAATGCCTTGATTGACAGAAGGCTATTGGGAAGGTGGAGGATGGTTGAACAACAATAAAGGAAAAAAAGTCAAGTCCTCCAAACCTTTGTTTGATATGTCTTTATGTTCTCAAAAGACGAGATTGAAATGTAAATCTTGATGGTCGATATTGTAAAAGATTTCAGGTATTGTAAAAGATTTCAGGTGCTTTCAAAACTTGATGCTCACCTGCTCTATTAGGGGTTGTTCGTTTTTGTATGGCACTCCTAGCCTTTTTCGGCCTGTTGTTTCTTTGTTGTTTATCTTGGTTCGGGACTTAATGTCTATTTCTTATGTAAACTGTTGGGTTTCAGTCGCTCGTTAAAACCTATTTTACTTAATTAAAAAAATTATTGAAACATAAATCAGAGACATTGAAAGAACGATCAAAGTAAGGATGCTATCATTTAAAGGTTGCAATAAGAAAATAACACACTAAATGAACAAACATGTGAAACAAATGATGAGAACATACAAATACTTTTCGAGAATGACAGTTTGAGACAATAGTTCAAGAGTTAAGGAACAATATGAAAAATGGAAAAAGAAGTCAATATGAGCTAATCATACAAAAAGTTGATGAATAGTTGAAAAATCAAAGAAGACCTAGAGATACAATTGACATAGGATATATTGGTGACAATAAATCTAAAGTTGGAGAATCATCCAAATCTAGAGTAGAGAACCTATTGTAAAAGCCTAAGGAACTTGTTAGTGCAAAAGGTAAGAACCTAACTAAGCCTACTTTTTACAACTGTCTAAAGCCTAGTCATACATCAAATGTTTGTAGGAGTAGATCAATTAATGTTCCAAGAGGTACGCCATTTAATAGAAATTGTTATAATTGCAAAAAAAATGGACATTAAGCTAAAGAATGTAGATCAAGATCTAGCAACATATCATTTGAAAGAAGTTTTGTAGGTTACTGTTATACATGCAATCAATATGGACACAAAGTTGAATATTTTAAATCAAGAATCACTAATAAGGATACCAAACAAACTGATAAGCATATTGAGAAGAGAAGGAAATATTCTTGCTATATCTAATGTGTTTGGACACTTCAAACATATGAAAGTGAATTGTAGACTAAGAAACTCAAGAGGTAATTCTGGACCTTGGATGACAATACACATGGTATATTTTATCTATCACAAGTACAGGCACTTAGCACAAAACTGTAGATACCGACAACCCAACAATGAAGATAACAATGGTAAATCAAGAAAAGGTGAGGAACGCCATGAAGAAAGTCTGGATTAAGGAGGAAAGGAATGCACCAACATCTAACCCTTCATCTTCTAGTCAAGAGGACTCATCATCAAACTAAGAAAGTAAGTTTTTCTTAGGGACTTATAAGAGAATTTATATATCTACCCATCCCTTATAAAGGATGAGTTCAAATATCTATCAACATGTTTAGATGCAATAGAAATCATAGTGACATATTTCATGAAAGTTGATTGGTAATAGTTATCATTTCTCTCTCGTTTATAATTGTACACCAACATCTAACCCTTCATCTTCTAGTCAAGAGGACTCATCATCAAACTAAGAAAGTAAGTTTTTCTTAGGGACTTATAAGAGAATTTATATATCTACCCATCCCTTATAAAGGATGAGTTCAAATATCTATCAACATGTTTAGATGCAATAGAAATCATAGTGACATATTTCATGAAAGTTGATTGGTAATAGTTATCATTTCTCTCTCGTTTAGAATTGTACACCAACATCTAACCCTTCATCTTCTAGTCAAGAGGACTCATCATCAAACTAAGAAAGTAAGTTTTTCTTAGGGACTTATAAGAGAATTTATATATCTACCCATCCCTTATAAAGGATGAGTTCAAATATCTATCAACATGTTTAGATGCAATAGAAATCATAGTGACATATTTCATGAAAGTTGATCGGTAATAGTTATCATTTCTCTCTCGTTTAGAATTGTACACCTATCAATTAAAATGAACATTTATTGATATCTAAGATGTAATTGATAAAGGACCTTGTTATCAATCAAAGTTTTTAATTGGTAGAGACGTTATTGGTAAGAGCATTTATTGTAAAAGTATCCATTGGTACACTTTTCAACAAATAAATACATGGTAAACCTATTCATTATCACCTTACATCGCTTGAAGAGTGATCATCTCAGCTAAAATTGAGTGCTTAGTGCTATTTATTGTGTAAGTTATTGTTGACAAGACATTTCTATAAGATCAAACTAAAGATATTGTAAGCCCTAGTTGAGTGGTGTAAGTCGAGAAGAAGAAAATTCTTGAAGAACAATTAAAATTCAGAGTGAAGAAGTATTTTCTAAGACAATATGACAACAAAAATTGATACACCTATCGTAATTGACATCAAGGAGGACCCATCACTTGAATTTAACTTGTGCCCACTCAAGGCAGTGATGATTGACAAAGCCAGAGCCCTATGATCATTACCTTCTCGAGTGATGCTAATTGAAGAAATACAAACATCCATCCACAATAAGTTAACTATATTGGGTGATGTTGATATGAAGAAACTATTTGGAGATTTATGCATAGACGAGAAGTTGAAGGAATAACACGAACACTTGGAAACCAAGGGTTTAACCCATTTGGTGATCTTACCTAAAGTTTTTAATGATGAATGTATTCATTATGTTCTTATCTATGCACATGATCAATTTTTGTGGTTGGAAGAAGAAAGATCTCCAAAGACTACCAGGAATTTAATTCACGCAGTGATTGGATTATTAACAAAAGGAAAAGAATGTACTTTGCAAGTTGTGAATAGAGAGGAAGTTGACTAAATCACAATAGGATGGCCAAGCCATGACTATTGACAACATTCTAGATGTAGAAACAAGGTTTGTGGCCATGATCTTAGGTTACAAGGTTTATCAATCCAACAGGCCAAACAACGTATTTGGAGGAGCAATTCGTGCAAAAAATGAATTTGCCAAATTGCAAAAATATTATGACTTAGCCAAAATGACACAAACACAACTTGTGGAAAATGTGAAGAGGCTGAAAAAGGATGATAATCAAGAAGTTAAATATGGTTTATGTTTTTATACTTATTTTTCTACATACAAAATTTCTTTTTGGGTATAGCTCAAGTTAACTAGGAAACATATAGAGCTATGTTGTATCAAATTAATGAGTTCATTAAGTAGTTGGGTGAAGATTTTAATAGAGTTATGTGGGCTTACTTAAAAAAATCTCACATTAGAATGTATAAATTCTATAGGATTTCCCCATCCGTGGTAAAGAAATATAGTGACACGATATGCTTTTTGGTTGATATTGGGACTTGTAGGATTCAAGAAGTTGAGACAAGAACCTCATGGGAACTGACTATTGGCTATGAAGTAAGTGAGAAAGTCATAGTCATGAATGTTGACTACATAGTAGGATTTCCTAAGGATAAAGAAGCTAAAAGGTTTGGATCTTACGAGGAAGTGTATAAAAGGATAACTTTAGACATCAAGAAGCTCAAGATTGAAAGAAAAAAGAGAAAAATGATGTTACATTAGAATCTAGATATGGAAGTGGTGAAGGAAGTAGCTCATAGTTTGAGGAAAAGCCATTAGAGGAAGTAGCTCATAGTTTGAGGAAAAGCCATTAGAGCTCCTTGCAACACTAGGAAAGAAGAAGACAACTAGAAAAAGTGACAAGAAAGTAAAGACAACTTCTCTACCTGCTATTCAAGAAATTGAGGGCATTGAAACACATGATGATGAGGAAGAAACACTCGTGAAGCCATCTATTTCTAGAGTCGAAGTTGAAATCGAGAAGCCAAAACTGGCAAGAGGTAAAAGAGTTGAAGCAAGGGAACAACCACAAACAAGAACCTATCAGAGAACAACTAGAAGTCAAACAAGGACTTCACCAACCACAAAGACAAAACATAAACTATATATTGATGAGGATAGAGAAAATCTAGGAAAAGATTTCGTTAAGTTGGGTAAGAAAATAGGTAAAAATATATTACTGAAGATAATATCGACTTATGCTTTTCAAGAAGTTGAACATATTAGAATGAAAATACTAAAAAAATTAGTACCACAAATGTCAATTAATGATGTGGAGATTGCCGTAAACAATCACAAAAGTAAATTCAAAATAAATAATATGACTATTATGTTATTGATAGATCTAGAAGCTACATTAGAAGAAGAAATAACATAAGTTTGGAAGAAACTATTGAATATTGAGCAAGCACAAGCTTATGAAGAAACAAGACCAACAAATGCATATGAAAAATTTATAATTATTGAATTAGTTGGTAATGCTAAAAAGAAATGGATATGCCTACAAGAAAAATTAAAGAGGATATAGAAAAAACTATTGTAGAACCCGAGAAGACAAATCATGAGAATGAAAAGATGGAAACATCATTCCAAGTAAATCATATTGAACATGAGATAAAGAAAGTTGACACCAAAGTCAAGAAGTTCACTGAAAAGGAAACACATCGAGAAGAAAGTGACTAGGTTAATGTAAAATCTATAAAGGCCACATACCATGACCTCACACTAACTTCTATAGAATACTAGCCATCATCTAGATGCACCATCCTTGCACCAACTCCATTGGGACACACAACTACCATTAGGATGAGAAGGTCACATATATTTTATTAAGTTTTCTTATCTTGTATTTATTAATTAGTTATTGCTTTTTTAGAGCCTCCTCATATTACCTTGTCAGCCACTTTTGGGCTAAAGCACTCGTGTGAGGCCACTCCATCCCTCTACCCTACATACCCTTCTTGTCACACAATAAGTGCCATAATGCAATACAAGTTCCCAACCCTACCCCCAAATTAACAATTACTCAATTAGCCTAGATCTAGGAGTTTAGGTTTCGTAAGATCTTCCCATAGGTACACTTACACACACGTGGGAACTTAGCACAACCAACTCCATGTAGAATAATGATATAATAATATACAAGGGTTGGATTAAGAAGTGCAATCAACTGAAAGAAGCATAAACACACTTGGAGAAAACTTCTGAGTATAAAGCATAATTAATCTCCTTAGAAAATATCTCAATCAACCACTTGGTTGAGAGAACAAACTCCCATGGAATCCTCAATCATCTTGTTAGGGTATGATGATGGCATACAATTCCCAAAATACACCAACACTCCAAAATTTGGAAAGAACCAAAAGTCCACATTACATTAAAAGATCCATTTCAAATTAGTATATAAAATATTTCAAATTTCCTCTAATAATTCTAACTCCATGATCCTACTCTTTGTAGTAGATGCTACTAACAAAAAAATCAATTCAAGCCAAATAAGGCAACAAACAATTACCAGATGACACATAACACAAGGCACTATAAAAAAGAAGAAGAAGACAAATGTCATGTCCCCAATTTTCTGGTGACAGTTCGATTTAATTAATTTAATTAATGGTTGTCCAAGGACGACTAATTAGTTATTTTAATTAAATAAATAAATATTAAAAGATGACCTTGTATTTAATAAAGTGACTTTAGTATTTAATAAAGTTACTTGGAGTATTTAATAAAGTCACTTGAGGGATAAAATCAAAAAGATTCTAGAAGTCTCTGGAGAGGATGGAGAAAAAGAATAAATAGGCACCCCGGGGCTCCATTCGAATCAGGCAGTTGATTATTTCTCTTTGTATTTTCAGATTGTGATTCAATCACGGGTGCATTGTGGAACCTAGGGTTTCTACAATTGTCACAGTTGGCCATTGAGAACGATAACTCTCAATTGGTACGCGATTTTGAGGGTGTGAGATATCATCCGAATTATCGCAGATTGGAGGTGACGCTGCAGTCATTTCATCAGGGTGAATATTTGTGGCTTAAAGCCAAAGTTGCGGTTCTTGCAAGGATCAGTGAGGGTGGATTCAATTAACGTAAAGCAAGGATTTGATCATCAGGGCAGAGGGTTCGAATTTTGAAAGGGATTACAAGCCGTGATACATCTCCAGCAAGCAAGTTTCGGGCCGTCTGGTTTAGACGACCTTTCTATTCCGTCATTGTTTGGTAGCCGAGAGAATTAACAGAGTACTGGATGAAAATCCGTCTTTGGCGCACGACAACTTCCTCGATATCAGCTTCTCAGACGACGGAAGAAATGGCAGCCTTGTGATCGGAAACAAAAGGTTTCCTGCCTCGCTACTGGATCTACCGGCAATTGTGGAGTCATACAAATCGTATGACGACAGCATGCTGTTAAGACCACGGACATAGGGCAGATCATCCATGTGCGAGAGGAAGGACAAGCTTCAGCTGCAGTGGTAGGTCAAAAGTTCAGAGATGGCCTCGCTCCTCCCATGCGGGATGCTCGCCGCCGACGCTTCCGCCGTCGACCTGATTAAACTCGAAGGAAAGCTTCTGTTACTCTGATATATATATTTTGTTTAAGTTCAGAATAGATTGTCCTACTTGCGTTGCCTGTACCAACATAACGCTGTTATCACCGTTGATAGACTTCGTAATAGCAAGCAAGATGAACCTGCGCCATAGTTTGGCACATGCGCCGGCTAAGAGTGGGCGATATTTGATAATGCAGTAACGACTTATCTGGAGTGGTGTGGTGGCAACAAGCAGGTCAGTGTATAGAAGAAATCTGCAGAAGAAGGATTGGTGTAATAGCTTTGGTAGGTCGGGTTCCTCCATCAGTCGGTTTTGTCCGAATCGATCTCTTGTTGGGCTTTGCACAGAATATCGGGGTGTTGTATTAGAGCTGACAGGGCCCACTCGATAGTGGAGGAAGATGAATCAGAACCTCTCCTGTCTGGCAGAGTCATATTTCTCTATTTCCTGTAAGACACTACATGGAATAAAGGATAAGTAACTTGCCACTTTACAAGTGCTACGGGTCGGGCATTTCAGGCACCCGTTGGATCATTGCTCTCGGTCACGGAGATTCAGGTTGTATTACCATTACATCTGGCAAAACGATTGAGTCATTATTTCCTTAATCATTTAATCATTGTAGTTTGGTAAATTTGTAGAGCATTGTCTTATAGTTTCCAAATAAGTGTTTTTACGGATTTTAGTGGCATTAGAGCTCGATTGCTAATTGCTTGACGAAATGTCAAACCTCTGAAGTTTAAGAAATTTAGTGCTTAAAGAAGCAAATATCCTGTCGGGGTTATTACAGTGGTATCAGAGCCTGTTTGCCAACTATTTGACAAATTTCCACAGTTCAGTATTGGTTTTTAGTGACCTTTATAGCTGGGGTCATCTTAGTGGTATCAGAGCGGTTTTCCTGCCATCCTGTGGGGTGAGAACCGAATTACATGAGTGATCAGCACTCGACTTCAAACAAGATGGACAGGTACAGCACAAAGTCTCCAAGGACACAATCTCGGACAAGAAATAGACAGAGTATTCAGAGTCGGAAATGTGGAAAGGAGGACTATTCAGGTATTCAGGACGAGCTCAGAAAGATCAAACATAACATGTCTGAACTGTTGGTTAAACAGCACCGTATGCTTGACAGGCTGTCCGTTCCAGCTAAGGTGAGTAAATCAACTGGATTTCGTTTTGGTAAATCTTCTCGCGAAGCGTTGACAGATACAATGAGAGATTTTACGAGGAACCTTAATGGGGAGTTCGAGAAACAAGTGTGCAACCAGTCAGAGGCTTCAGTTCGGTCACAGGAAGAAGCGGTGAAGGACATTACGCTGATGGATAGTAACTGTCAACTTGACACTCAAGTTGAGACAGTTGAATACGAGTTTCCCGAAGGTGATGTCTCATGTACTCAAGGTAGTTTGGTTCCGACAAGCAATGATTACAGCGAAGTGAGTTCAGATGATGATGAAGATGTCATTGTTCATGATAATGAGATACCTGGTGGAAATGAGCAGACATCGAGCATTTATGATTTTGCTGACAGAGAATACCAGGCTCAGTTAGATGCTTCGTCACATGAGGATGAAATTGGTGGTACTTCACATGATTGGTCCAGCCAGCTGAAGGTGAGCAAAGATAGTATTGTGGCTTCTTTATCTCATCATGACAGGATGCGGGAGATGTTAGAAGAGCACATCCAGATGATTCAGTTACAAGGAAGACATAAGGAAGTTCAGGCAAATTCTTCTTGCTGTGACTTACGCGCAATTGGTGAAGGAATGGGAAAGATGAAGTTGAACTATTTACATCTTCTATCAGACCGTGACCATCTTCTTAGCCGTGCCAAAGACTATTCAGATGCCTTGAGAAGGAAGGAGGAGGAAATTGTCAAGCTTTCTTGTGAGCTTGAGGACACTCGAGAAACTTTGGCTTTACAGGACTGGAAGAGACATGGGAATGAGCATGGCATGGAGCTAAGCTTAGTTTCATCTAGCACGTCTTGCACTCAACTTTCTACATTTGACGGATCACATATGGTAGCTAATAATGCTACGAGTTCACCTTGCATTCACATCCAGGATACAAGGACAATGGCAGACAAGTATGTGAAGTTAACTGGTATTGGTCACATTACTCAGGTAAGTAGTTTGCTTGAGTTACCAGTTGTTTCTTGCATATGGATTTGGGAATGTTTCAGCAGCATTTGGGATTCAGTCAACCGAAGATCTTTAGCACTTTATGATAGTCATGATTGTTTGAGTACTATCATGGATTTGATTAGCAGAATATACGGTGTTATCTTTCCTTGTGCCAGCAGAACATCCGAAGTTGGTATTAGTTTTTATGCACCGTTGTTGGGTTTGGTTCATATTTCCAGTCGACCATCCTTGCTGAAAGGTGTTGAAGGGTTTTCATATTTGGAAGCATGTACAGATGAGTCCTAGGATCGTTTTGACCTTGATGATATCCAGGAGAATGAAGTGAACAGTTTTGTAGATTCAGCTTCCTTGACAGTTTCTCTAGGTACAGAAGAGCTTGATAGCAGAACTACAAATTTTGACACTCTGGATGTTGATATGAGTTTTGAAGTTGATTCGCAAAAAATGGATGGTAATAATCCAGAGACCAGTATCTTTGAAGGTACTCCTCTAGACAATGCGTCAGAGGGAGTTTATAGAAGACAGTCTAGCCAGAGCCATCATGTGATTAGCCAGTTGAAAGTTAGTGAGCGAGACATTGCTATCGCTTGTGAGCATTTTGATACTGCTCGTCAGTTGTTGGCTGTTACTGGTTGGGGTACTTCTATGACAGATGAGTCCAACGGTGGTTACTTTTCTTTGGCAGAGATTCATGCCTTGCATGAAGCTGTTCGGATTTTGAAGCAGGATTATTTACGATTGGTAGCTGACCGTGATCACATGGTTGAGTGGGGGAGTACAGCATATGAGGCCCTCTTGGATCGTGAAGAAGAGGTGAGTGAGCTTTCCCAAGAGCTCATAGCGACTACTGAAGCATTAGAGGACACACAGCGAGATCTACAGAAGTCGCAGTTTCAGTTGAAGGAGGTGACCGTGGAGTTGGAGCATTTGCGGTCAAACCCAGCCCCAGACCCAGTTCATTTGTCTATTGAGGTAGATGACGGTAAGTACACTCCTACAATTGCTTTTGAGGAGCTTATTGTTGAGACTGACACACATGTTCAGGGTTTGGAAGAAGTTGGTTTTAATGAGTTTGGGATACCGGTAGAGTCCAGTTTCCAGACTGATTCTTCTCAGATAGTTGATAGTATGGTACAGTTGAGTATGCCACCCTTTCAGGAGGACCAGTTGTGGTGCAAAGGAGAGTATGTTAATGCTTCCTCATATAATTTTTACTGCACTGAACCGTTCATGAAGTATTTGTTGGATAGTGCGTGTGTCCAGTTAGACTCGCATAAGGTGACAGAAGGTGTTCTCATCCAAGATACTAGTGTTATTCGCAGATTGGTTGAGAAGATTATAGGGGTCCTTTCTACTATGCTACCTCACAAGGATCTCGAGGAGGAGTTTGTTGAGCAGAATGCACGGGATCCTAGCCAGCCTACAGTCACTTGGAGTCAGAAAATGGAGCCATCTGTTGATTCCCAGTTCAGTGATGATGAGCCAACAGCAGAATTGGGAGGATGTTACCAGCATTATACGATAGGGTACGCTCATCATTTCTCTTTTGACACAGAGATAGAAGATTTTATTTCACGCAGATGTAGATTGGCTCCAGTTTCTTATCATCCATTAGGGGATAGATTGGCACCATCTTTTGAAAATAAAGTTGGTAGTAGCAAGTTACTCAGCCTGCAGCATCGACACACCCAGAGTAGTTCTTCAGAGATTGGATTTGATGGCAGTGTTTCAGGTACCTATAGCTGTTGTCATATCTACAGTGCAGTTAGGTGCAGGTGTCTTTTTGACAAGAGCTTGAGTTTTGATAGAGTTGATGTTTCAGTTGGCTTGAGTTCCGCAAAATGTTTTCTTCTACTGACATCTACAGTTGGTTTTCAGATGATTTCATCAGAAGTGTCAGTTGTTTGGATGTTGAGTACAGTTCCTCAGTTACTGGTATTGATGATTTCTCCACAGGAGTATGATGCGGATTGGGATGATACACAGATTTACATTTGGGACCCAGGCAGACTGATTGGGTCATGGTTCAGCCATTGCTTGGGGACAAGCAATTTCAGGAAGGGCGGACTGTCATGTCCCCAATTTTCTGGTGACAGTTCGATTTAATTAATTTAATTAATGGTTGTCCAAGGACGACTAATTAGTTATTTTAATTAAATAAATAAATATTAAAAGATGACCTTGTATTTAATAAAGTGACTTTAGTATTTAATAAAGTTACTTGGAGTATTTAATAAAGTCACTTGAGGGATAAGATCAAAAAGATTCTAGAAGTCTCTGGAGAGGATGGAGAAAAAGAATAAATAGGCACCCCGGGGCTCCATTCGAATCAGGCAGTTGATTATTTCTCTTTGTATTTTCAGATTGTGATTCAATCACGGGTGCATTGTGGAACCTAGGGTTTCTACAATTGTCACAGTTGGCCATTGAGAACGATAACTCTCAATTGGTACGCGATTTTGAGGGTGTGAGATATCATCCGAATTATCGCAGATTGGAGGTGACGCTGCAGTCATTTCATCAGGGTGAATATTTGTGGCTTAAAGCCAAAGTTGCGATTCTTGCAAGGATCAGTGAGGGTGGATTCAATTAACGTAAAGCAAGGATTTGATCATCAGGGCAGAGGGTTCGAATTTTGAAAGGGATTACAAGCCGTGATACATCTCCAGCAAGCAAGTTTCGGGCCGTCTGGTTTAGACGACCTTTCTATTCCGTCATTGTTTGGTAGCCGAGAGAATTAACAGAGTACTGGACAAAAATCCGTCTTTGGCGCACGACAACTTCCTCGATATCAGCTTCTCAGACGACGGAAGAAATGGCAGCCTTGTGATCGGAAACAAAAGGTTTCCTGCCTCGCTACTGGATCTACCGGCAATTGTGGAGTCATACAAATCGTACGACGACAGCACGCTGTTAAGACCACGGACATAGGGCAGATCATCCATGTGCGAGAGGAAGGACAAGCTTCAGCTGCAGTGGTAGGTCAAAAGTTCAGAGATGGCCTCGCTCCTCCCATGCGGGATGCTCGCCGCCGACGCTTTCGCCGTCGACCTGATTAAACTCGAAGGAAAGCTTCTGTTACTCTGATATATATATTTTGTTTAAGTTCAGAATAGATTGTCCTACTTGCGTTGCCTGTACCAACATAACGCTGTTATCACCGTTGATAGACTTCGTAATAGCAAGCAAGATGAACCTGTGCCATAGTTTGGCACATGCGCCGGCTAAGAGTGGGCGATATTTGATAATGCAGTAACGACTTATCTGGAGTGGTGTGGTGGCAACAAGCAGGTCAGTGTATAGAAGAAATCTGCAGAAGAAGGATTGGTGTAATAGCTTTGGTAGGTCGGATTCCTCCATCAGTCGGTTCCGTCCGAATCGATCTCTTGTTGGGCTTTGCACAGAATATCGGGGTGTTGTATTAGAGCTGACAGGGCCCACTCGATAGTGGAGGAAGATGAATCAGAACCTCTCCTGTCTGGCAGAGTCATATTTCTCTATTTCCTGCAAGACACTACATGGAATAAAGGATAAGTAACTTGCCACTTTACAAGTGCTACGGGTCGGGCATTTCAGGCACCCGTTGGATCATTGCTCTCGGTCACGGAGATTCAGGTTGTATTACCATTACATCTGGCAAAATGATTGAGTCATTATTTCCTTAATCATTTAATCATTGTAGTTTGGTAAATTTGTAGAGCATTGTCTTATAGTTTCCAAATAAGTGTTTTTACGGATTTTAGTGGCATTAGAGCTCGATTGCTAATTGCTTGACGAAATGTCAAACCTCTGAAGTTTAAGAAATTTAGTGCTTAAAGAAGAAAATATCCTGTCGGGGTTATTACAGTGGTATCAGAGCCTGTTTGCCAACTATTTGACAAATTGCCACAGTTCAGTATTGGTTTTTAGTGACCTTTATAGCTGGGGTCATCTCAACAAACATTAGGCTAAATTTAATGAAATCAAAAGACCACTTCCAAAATACATTTAAAATCTCAAAAATCTAATAAAAATCTCATTCTAGGAACACATGCAAAATGCAATAGCATAGCATTACCAAAACTTACATTCAAATCCACAAATTCCACACAAACATTTATACTCAACCACTGGGCTATGGAATTGCATGAAAATGGAGGGGGACACTAGTTCTCAACTCTAAAAAGTTAGCAATCAAAAGGAAGAGATAAAATGACAAGAAACAATTAAAACATGAGAGCCCTACCTATCACCAAAAGCTTAAAATTGGGAATTGCAAGAAAGAAATAGGGAGAACTTCGAAGATGAAGAAAACGTTGACAAAGAAGGGTAATCCTACTATGAATTTAATGATCCTATCCTGACGATGATCATAAAAGTCAATCTCCCACAATGAACAAATCAAGGAAATCCTCCAAGAGGATTTTGTAGTGAAAATCCCAATTTCGCAATCCATGAAATAACAAGTGAGTGTAAAAACTCCTTTTTTGCCAATATAAGCACTTTCATTACAAGGTGAATTATAATTTAGAATATTTTCCACTTCATATTAGAACAATTAGCCTTTTTCCAAATTAAATAAAACAATTCTAGAAATTTACAATTTAGCTATGGAAAATCAACTATTAAACAAATTAAATCAAATAGTAACATCTCCCAACATTCAATAAAATTAACATTTTAATTAATAATTTCTATGATGCACATACATGCTTATGGGTCTATTACATAATGCATTATGAATATGGATTTACCACAATAACTAGTGGGTTAATCAAAACAATAATGCGAATATGTTTCCCATACATGGATGGCATTGGCTCAATGTGAAAGTTCAAAGTCACTATCTCCTTGTACCCACTGTCGGGGATATAGGTACACATCCATATCCTGAATTCATGGTGAATGTAGGTCTAGGACCTATTTAGTAAATAGTAAACAACAAGTGCATATGTTTAATATATAATAACTAAAGCACAAGTAGACATACAATCACATTGAAGGAGAATGAGACATTGTAAAGATTTCATAAGCAAGCGAGAACATCTTTGTTCGCACTTCATACTAGCACCAATGGACAATTGATGCATTGAAGTGGTGAAATACAACATAAAATTATATAATCACATAATAAAGTATTTAAATTAAATTATTTAATTAATCATTAATAAGCATTTGACCATATATCCACTAAAGGTAAAAGACAGATATCCATAACTTAAAAGCCAAATGATCATCCCCTACACATATAACCCAACAAAAAAACATGATTATAATTTCTTGATTATTCTAATCATATATAAATGGAAATAACAATTGAATTACTCAACAACATATATGGCACAATACTTAGTTCATGCCAGATTGCTAAAAATCAATTAATTTAATTATAACATATGGTTTGACTATATCATCTTAAGTTCATTATTTGATTAAAAGAACATGTCCTCTTTTGATTAAATAAAAGACCTCATTCTTCTAACCCACTCAATGTGCACATATAAAGTCCTTTTTCTATTTTCAAATTAAAAGGAAAGACGTTTTGTCTCATTTGAAAAGTCAACTTCTCTCCATTGGTTGACTTGCTCTTGCACATGGATCATACCAAAGTCAACTCCCACCCTTGATCATTCATCCCTTGATTTTGATCTTCACCATCCATACACCTTTAAGAGGAAGAGCTCTCCCCTTCTCAAAGGATCCATTTTCTTGAGTATTGTTATGTTGCAAGTTTTCTAACAAGTCTTCTTGGAGCTTTGCGGAAAACTTTTCATTCCTTGTCTCATTCTCTCAACCATGGCATACTAGTTTAGATTCATTTTGCATGATAGCTTAGTTCATCTTATAGTTTCTTAAATCACATAGTTTAACTAGCTTGGATCTTGTAACACTCTCATTCTTGCTTAATATAGTTGCTTCGTGCATTGCATGCTAGCTTAGTTCATATTTGCATTGCATAAATTGAGAATTCTTGTGGACACTTGCATTCTTACATCTTGTCTTAAGAACCTCCCGTTACATGGTTTACTAGCAAGGGTTGTGTCTTTAAGGCTCAACTGAGAGCCCCTTATATGCTTAAAACACACCTTTTGCACCCAATGGATAGGGAGCTCTAACCTGCCATTCAAGTATTCAAATTTATGGAATACTTTGGATAGAAGGGTTTATAGTGTGACACATTTATAGTGTACAACTATGAGAGATGAGAAAATGAGTAGCTATTAGAAATTTTATAATAAGGAGGAAAAATAAATAAGATATAACAAAATAATACTACAAAATATAAGATATTATTTATTGTCATTAATTATGTAAAAATAATAGAGCCATTAGACTTTGTGTGAGAGCTTTTCTTATGGAAATGACTTTAGTTTGTCTCTTGCTTTTATAATGTGTTTTTATTTTTTAGAAGATGGATATTATTTGTGAAACACACACAACTATAATTAAGTTTTTCATTATTTATTATATTAATGAATAGACATATTCCTCATACAAGTTCAAAGAGAATGCATTTGGAAAAAAAAACATACCAATATAGAAGTGCTATTACATTTGTAGTGATCTAAGAAAAATAACATGGTATCAGCTCGCCCAACTGAGAATGTAAGGAAATAAAGAATAACAACAATTGAAAGTAAAAATGGAAGGAGTCTGAAGATTCAAGGTCGGATTATTTGTTACTACACATCTGGAATGATAGGATTCAAGGATCTTGATAGTAGTCCAAACAATATTGAAATGAGTTTGAGATTGTAGGCGTATGCAGAAGTAATACATGAAAAAGAGCGGACAAAGCTTTGGAGTCCACATTATTCCCAGTGAAGTCCACTTGCACCATATGTGGGAAAGTCATACGTCTTCCCTGGAGAGTCTTCTCTGTGCCTCTTTCTTGAGCGGAACTTATTAAATAATCTTGGAGAAGAACAGATCTGTAAACGACTAACAAATTTCACTTTTACTGAGCAGGATGCAAAACATCTCAAGGTAATGAAGCAATTTATGAAGTCCCAAATGGCTACACATGAGACTCATTATCGATTTTCCATGACTTCCTCCATAGCCTCTATTGAAGCTATCTACAACGAAGAACGAAGAAGGAAGCAAAGTACAAAGCGACACCATTTAGATGAGGTGAGAATCGATCTATTCAGGATCACCACTGGAGGCCACAACTAAAAAAATAATGTCTCGCTCTTCAAGAAACAGCATGGTGGGTATTCAATGAGACCAAGTTGTACGAAGACTGACGACAGACCCAAAGGCCAATAATACACACTCAAACGTCATTCGTCATTGGTGATCGATGCCTTTTTCACATTGGGAGACTATGAATCGCAAAAGAGGGGAGATTAATTAACCGCAACACACCAGTGCAGCTGCAGTGTGGCAAAGGAGATTCCAAATTTGATGCCCCCTCTCTCTACGTCACACATGGAAGAATTCGTGGAAGCCCCTGTATTGACGAATGAATACTTAATGATAGGTGTGTCTCCTTGGTGAGAACAATTATATATGGAAATATTAAATCAGTATTAGAGTGGGGGCATCAGTATTGAATATTTGATACACTCGACCAAAAAAATTGAAGTTTCGTTGTGGGTTAAGATGACTTCAAAGCATAAGGAGTCTAATAACCATGAAGATATCGATCTTGGAGAAGTCCGAAGGCAGGAAACCACTATCATATGGAATGGAAGGAATAAAGGTAAAGCTAAGTTTATGAACTTAAAATAAATAAATTGAAATTATGGTAAAATTTACATGGAAGGTATAAGTGATAAGTTTATGAATTATTTTATTATTTTATATGAATTTATGTTATATATATATGTGTATGTATGTATGGTGAATTATATATGTATATAAAGTAAATATATTTTCTAAACAATTTCTTATTAATATGGGTGATTATAGATTGGAAAATTGATCACTCTAAAAAATAATGTGTTAAAAATATATAATTAAAAAAATTAAAGATATATATACTGAGAAGATTGAATATGTACATGCGTATATATTCAAAGTATATAAATTACATTTTTTAGAATAGTCTTATATTATTTGAATATTATTAGTCTCTTTCTTATTATTTCTATACTTACTAAAAGAACTATTTTCCTTGATTTTTTGCTAGAATGTTCTTACAAGAAAAAGAGGGAGCTTGATATTTCATTGGTAGCCAACCTTGAAAGAGAGTGAACAGATAGAGGATATGACTTAGTCAACCTTCGGTGATCTCGATCGTATTGATTCAGAGGGCATAGACCATGTCGAGATGGATTCTCCAGTGATTAAGAAATTGTAGCAGCTAAGAGGACTGTGAATTACGAATATACTTCATGATTATTTCGGCGTAACCCTTGTGTACACCATGAGGAAGTGACAACTTCTAAATGATTATCGCTTATATTTGCATAAGTTATTGGAAGGTGAAAATCCTAAAATAACTCAAATTTCTATTATGATGGATATCTTACGATGTCTATGCAAATCATGATAGATTATACTTTGTATGTTAGATGTTTTTGATTAAGTAAAATAGGCCTTTTTATAAGGGTTCTTGAAACCCACTAGTTAACAACCTAAAAAAACTAACACTTTAAGTCTAGCTACTAAGCAACAGAGAAAATTGCGGGCCTGATCTAGCCAACAAACGAAAGCAAAATCCAAAAGGCTAAAAGCTAGGTTATAAGCAAAAACCAAGAAGTGCGATCAAGGAACAAGACCTTTAGCTGGCTCCTATTTCTTTAATTCCATCTCTTTCTTGGCCTTAGCCTCCTTGGTCTTCGAGTGACTATCATCCTGAGAAGCCAACTCATCCCTCTTTCTCTTCTCCACCTTGCTCTTTCTGCTTAGGCTCTCCTCCTGCAAAGACTTCTCCTCCTTAGTCACCCTGGTTCCCTCTATGTCCTTATCCTCCTTACCCTTTTTATTTTCCTCCACCATCCTGTGCAACTGAATGATGTTATCACTTAGACCTTTAATAATGTTAAGGCTCTGATTAGCCAAGCTGTGAAGCATAGCCTCCATCATTTCCACCCTTTTTCAATATCTGAAATCGTAGCCTCCAGTTTGCCAATTTTGACATAATCTCCCACCCCTTTCGGCCTTTCTTGTCCCTACAACTTGAACTTTATTTCCTCAATTTCATGAAATATCCATTTTATGGCCCAAAAATTATCCACTAGGCTATTTCTGGCATTGTTCAGGAAGTTCATACTCGTCTCCTGCGCATTGTCATTAAGAATCACTAGGCCTAGATCAATAAGCTCTTCCAGTTGAATTTTTCCATCCCTCCCCTCGAGCATTTTTGGGTTAATATGTTCTTTGACAAGCTCCATCTTCACTATACTAGCATGGAAATTCCTCCATACAACTTTTCTTCCCTTTTCGTCCAGAGAAACTGTAGTTTTAACCAAGCCCTCTTCCTCCTTCCTTTCTCCCTAAGCTTCATAAATACTCTCATTTCGCTTGCCAAGAGCCCTCTCACCTTCCTTATCCCCTCCTCTTTTCCTTTTGACTGAGCTTGCCACCTTCCTGCTTGCCTGTGCCTTACTAGGTCCTTCCACTCTCACATTCCCTTCCCCATCCATGTCCATCCCCTCTTCCTCATGATTATACTCTTCCTCCGATTCCTCCTCTTGTTTTATCCTTTTCTCCAAGCCTCTCCTTGGCTTCTTTTTATTCTTCTTACCCATATCCTTCATAATTTTTGCCACCTCCTCTTCTTCTTCTGAATGCATACCTGCACTATCCTCTGTGTTCAATGGGAGGTAGGAGCTCTTAGTTTCCTCAGAAGAAATTGCCTTCTGGGCAATAGCCCTTCCACAAGTTTGAGCTTTAAAATGCTCATATAAGAGTAATAACAAACCCTCATGGAAGGCAAGGTTAAAGTATACTTTCTTCTTATAGTCCATTATACTCTTATTAGCTGAGAAAAACAAATAGCAGGGAATGAAAATCTTGGTGCCATACTTGAAATGATTAAGGATTATGAAATGGTGGGTTTGAATCTTGTAAAACCTAGTGTCAAGCACAATATAGGAGATAATTGCCTTTACAAGATCCTTCATTTCCTTCGAACCCCTAGCAAAATCCTTTACTGCATTTAAGAAAATTTTCTTGTCCCTATAGAATTTAATGCCCTGATTAGGGGAGTTTATCACCTAAGCAATAACGTCTTCATTGATCTGAAAGTCCACCCCATCTATCTTCACCATCCCCTCTCTCCATGTCTTTATGATTAGGTTAGTAATCTTTGGCTCCCAGCCACAAAGTTTTCCAATGAAGGATGAGATACCTCCTTCCCTCAATTTTTGCCACACCTTCGATTGCCTCTTCCACTTCTTAGCTTCCCCCTCTAGCTCCCTTTTATGCCTCTCCCCTACCATGTTGTTGCAAATAGAATAGCAGAGCCTCTGTGTTTTCTCATCTCCTTGAGATGAGACCTAGTTTTTCTCCCCAAACTTGTACTTGACTTCACCCTCTGAAAAGCAAAAGATATAGTAATTACCAAAAACCCTTAAGATTGCCCATAAAATGTGCCAATAAATTCCCAATTATGAAGCCTCTAGATCGGCTCATGCCAACTTCTTAGTACCTTATACAACATATTAACATTATTGTTCCCTATTTTTGAGCCCCGCCAAAAGGTTGAATTCAAATGCTTGACCCCACCCAACGGCTACTTCCATATTTAATGTTATTTAAATGCTCGAGAAATATAAAAAAATAAAATGATAAAACCTTATGTTTTGTTCTGTCGGCCTGCAACTTTCCACACCGTCAGATCTTGCCCAGATCTACGGTGGGCGCTTACCCGCATTTTGAAAATGCACTACCTTTATGTAATGCGGGGAAGCCCCTTTGTGACACGTGGATGGTGGGTCCTTTTATTTTGTGTGGGCCGTAGGGTGGACAGGGTGGCAAGGTGAGCTGGCAATTCTATTGGCGCCTGCTTCCCTACATTTTGTTTTCTGACAGACTTTTTGACAATGTGGGCAAGCGCCTTGGTGACATGCATTCGGATGATGTCACGACTGATCTCGCAGAGGTTTAGAAGACACAGATTTTGATCACTGTTCGATGCGATCAGACTGACGGCTGGCGCATGCCCGCAAGATGAAGTTGCAGCAAAATTAAACAATGCAAGCATGCCCCTTTGTGACACATGTCCCATGACGTTCCATATTCCTAATT
The DNA here is from genome assembly GCA_028749045.1 of Cupressus sempervirens. Taxonomy (NCBI): domain Eukaryota; kingdom Viridiplantae; phylum Streptophyta; class Pinopsida; order Cupressales; family Cupressaceae; genus Cupressus; species Cupressus sempervirens. The sequence continues at coordinate 364,888,274 of CM053791.1, read as the reverse complement.
GTGCCTTCCACCATCTAATGTGATCTGATCCATGGTTGGCACATGCCCGCAATATGAGGATGCAAGGATTTTAAGCAACACAGGTATGTGCCCTTGCAACATGTGGCTGGCATGACATCATGGGCCCACTTTTCTCAGAAGGTGATGATGACTCATCCTTGGTGGCAGTTGTTAGGCAGGTCAGAGTACACCGGAGGTATTTCATTGGCCCATCCAGTTGACTTGGCTTGTAGTTCTGCAAAGTTTTGATCACCGTTTGATGCAAACGAATCAAAGGCTGGCGCTTCCCCGCAATGTCAAGATGCAAGGTAATTAAGTAATGCGAGAAAGCGCCTTGCTGCCACGTGTCCTCATGGGGTTAGTTTTGTTCCAGGTGATGCCAGTTGTTGCTAGGGTAGTTGTTGAGTCAGATGTCGAGTGTCTCGTGGGCCCAAGAATTTTGAGGAGGCAAGCACAACTTTCTGAGGATCTTTCGCGATCGTTGATCTTGCAACGATCAACAATCAGGGCATTCCCGCATTATGAAATTACGAAGGCTTTAAACATTGCGAGAAAGCCCCTTAACAACACGTGTCCTTGCAGCCCCAGAGAGATATGTTGCGGCTAGGCATTAACAGTTAGATGCTGGCAGTTATGTGACTGTCACGGTCAGGGTTTGTCGAGGTGGCACAATTAGTAAAGAAGAAGTGGTCAAACTTGAGAAGACTTTGTAGGGTGGCTAAATGAAAAGAGACTATTGGCCCATGTGGCTCATTCTGCTTACAAGATTTGTTTGACCTGTTGACTTTGTTGATTCACAAGCCAGAAATAGGGGAAATCAAGGTTTTTTGCACAATCTGATCTCTGTGATGATTTCCAATCACCCTCAAGTGAATGCTAAACACGGGAAAACACTCCACCACCTTTGATCTGATCCACCTACCTGGTCAAAATTGTTTAATGGTGCAATTTCTGTCTTCTCAGGGCCCTTTCCAACAAGGATAAGATATCATTGCATCTGGATCTGTATCAGATTGGATTTTCTTCTGGATCCCCATGATTGTTCTCTTTAGGACTTTAATGTAGTGGTTGGGGAGTAATTATAGTAAGAGGACATCTCAGTTATGCTTGAACTATAAAGGCATATTTTGTAAATTTTGTAAAGGTCAGACCTTTCTCTAATTTCTCTGATATTGCTCTTCAATTTCATGTGTAAATTCCCTTTGCCTCTAAACTGTGTGATATTCTGCCTTATTTCCTTCAGCCATTATTGTGAAAGTGTAAGAATCCTTTGCCTCTCATTGATGTTTTGTGGATATCTGTAATCTACATGACTATATATAAGTGAATCTTCTCTTTCCTTGTGTCATTCATCTGGGTTTTCCGATCTGCATGTGGTTGTTAGATTAAAACACGTTTGAATGTGTATATCTTTTGGTGTCATGATGTTTCAATAGTGCATGTATGGGCAGAGATTGGTTTGAACACTCTATTTTGGTGCATCACCCCCTTAGACTAGAATAGGTAGACTTGCTTTTCATGCATTCCTTCTCCCTTTTCCTCTCCAAGGGTAGTTAGGTGCACCCTGATAGTAAGAGGAAGCTAGCCTTCTCTGGAGATTCAACCTCACAGTTCAAGTCCCACAGCTTGGAGGTTGTTTCCATGTTTCACAAGGTTGTCCTTAGGTAAGACTTTGGACAAGGGTGCAAACCTCTGTACCAATAATTTTTGGCACGCCCATTGGGACAAAGAAGTCAAAGATTTAAATCAGTTTTAGGACCTCCACCAATCATACCAATAGTTTTTGGCATGCTCGGTGGGACAAAGAAGTTAAAAATTCAAATCAGTTTCAAAACCTCCACTGGTCATACCAACATTTTTTTGGCACGCCTGGTGGGACAAAGAAGTCTCAACTATATAAGTCCGCTGGTTAGCCAGTTGATCCTGATACACTAAGGATTTGGGTGTTATTCTTAGTGTTACAAGCCTTTGGAGGCATTCAATCAAACACCATGGCGACTCTAGTGCAAATCTATTGGTTTCAAGTAGAAACAGTGCTGGTATGTAAAGATCACCCTTGATCTTTTTGTGATTTTCAAGTTTTCTATCAGATTGCAACATTTTATGAAGCTTTGTCCATGGATGCAATTCATAGAAATAGTTATTATTCCCCCCCATATCATGAAAATTTTATTACTCAGCCTTCATATTGCCAATTTCAATCTCAACCCCAAGTTGCTTATAGCCAAGACGCTCAAAATTCTTACCCTCCTCCTGCCTCTACTCCACCAGTCCCAAAATCCCCATATGAGAAGCTTAAAGATATGATGTTGGAGTTACAAAGGCAGACTAACTGCAAAATCTAGGAGAGGAGTATGAGAATGGACCAGAGGCTATGTGAACAAGGTGAGCTTTTGCTGGACCTTGATAGGCAGCTTGATGAGGTTGCAAGGCAACAAGAACTTGAAAGACAATAGGAAGAGATGGCCTACCAAGCCTATCTCTAACAAGAAGAAGGAGAGAGGGAGAGACAAAGACATTTTGAGGAGAACCTTGCAAGGCAAGTTGCTGTAGCAAGAGAGTAGAAAATGAGGCTCCAGTTAGCTCATTTTCAAGCCAAGGAGGCAGATACCACCCCCTCTCCAAAATATGTCATCCCAAGCTTTAAGAAGCCCCCTCCCTCACAAGAGCCTACTATTGTAGCCCCTTCACCCCCTATAAGAGAGAGTTGGACTAGTCATGAACCCCCCAGACCTATCACTATTTCCCTATTTCCAGGTGGGCTGGTTGTATGGACTCCTGATGGTCTGAGTATGGAGTTTCAGGAGAGTGAGTCCAAACTCACAAAGATCCCATGTGAGGAGCTGCAGTCTGCTGAAGAGAAAAAAGAGGAGACTGTTGAGCCAAAGGAAGAGGATCATTTGCTGTAGCAGACAACCCTCTATGATGTGGAGGATGGACAAGAAGGCCTTAAGGATGGCTTTGTCCTTGAGGAGGAATGTGCTAACCTGCATGATCTTGCCCCCCAACCTATGCATATCTTTGAAACTACAATGGAGGAGATCAATGATGAGGATGATCTTTTGGATAAGTTGGAAGCTCTCTGCTCTTCCATGGATATTGAATTAGTATCTCCTATATATGAGGAGCATGTTCCACAACAGAAACAAGTGGAAGGTCACACCATACCAGTAGATCCTAAGGAAGTGGTTTATGACCAACATGAACAAGATGTGGAAAAAAATCAAAAGAAGGAGCCACTTCCAAACCAGTTAAGGATTACCATTGCAGAGCACAGCCGAGTGGTCAAGGATGATTCCTCTGGCCCTACACCATCAAGGGGATGCCCCATAAGGTATCTAGCTCTACAACAAATCTACAAGTTACCCCTAGTCATGCTCACTCTAGAGCATGAGGAAGATTATCACGAAGAGGAGTAGGTACATTTTGCTCCACAAGGAAACCCCCTAGTGTTGGAAAGCTTCATTGTTTTCAAAATTGGGAAGGAGGTGTTCCATGCAACAGTGTGCTTGTCATACCTGCTGATCCATTTGGCTGCCCTTTTGTATGAAGGGAGAAATCAGCTGGTGAGGAAGGGCAGCTATTTCAGCAAACCAGTCAATGGGTTTGTTTGACCCCTCTCTTTGTAAATATTTGTATATATTAGATTAGCTTTCTTTCTGTAGTTTCCTATTTTCCAAGAAGTGCACGAGAACAGGTTTCTCTCTGTGAGATAGCCAATTTTTTTCAAGGTTTTGAAGGTTGCAGAAGTTTTGGTCCCCAGTTCTAGTTTGCAGTGTTGCAGAGATAGAGCTTTCAGGGTTTTGTTCTCATAGAGGTAGGGTTAAGGTTTCATAGTGTACAAGATCCACAACTTTTATGACTTTGTAGCCCAATGGATGCATAAGGCCACTGGTCATATGCGTAGCAGGCTCGCATCCCCTCTGAGTCACCAGAAATGTTGCCTATTTTTGCACCTCGCCAAAAGTTTGAATTCAAATGCTTGACCCCACCCAATGGCTACTTCCATATTTAATGTTATTTAAATGCCCGAGAAATATTTAAAAATAAAATGATAAAACCTTATGTTTTGTTCTGTTGGCCTACAACTTTTTGCACCGTCAGATCTTGCTTAGATCTACAGTGGGCGCTTCCCCACATTTTGAAAATGCACTACCTTTATGTAATGCAGGGAAGCTCCTTTGCAACACATGGATGGTGGGTCCTTTCATTTTGTGTGGGCCACAGGGTGGATAGGGTGGCAAGGTGAGCTGGCAATTCTATTGGCGCCTGCTTCCCCGCATTTTATTTTCTAACAAACTTTCTGACAATGTAGGCAAGTGCCCTAGTGACATGCATCCAGATGATGTCACGGTTGATCTCACAGAGGTTTAGAAGACACAAATTTTGATCACCATTTGATGCAATCAGATTGACGACTGGTGCATGCCCACAAGATGAAGTTGCAGCAAAATTAAACAATGCGAGCATGCCCCTTTGTGACACCTATCCCATGACATTCCATATTCCTAATTGTGCCTTCTATCGTCCAATGTGATCTGATCCATGGTTGGCACGTGCTTGCAATATGAGGATGCGAGGATTTTAAGCAATGCGAGTATGCGCCCTTGCAACACATGGCTGGCATGACATCATGGGCCCACTTTTCTCAGAAGGTGATGACGGCTCATCCTTGGTGGCAGTTGTCAGGCAGGTCAGAGTATGACAAAGGTATTTCATTGGCCCATCCAGCTGACTTGGCTTGCAGTTCTACAAAGTTTTGATCACTGTTCGATGCAAACGAATCAAGGGCTGGTGCTTCCCCACAATATCAAGATGCAAGGTAATTAAGTAATGTGGGAAAGTGCCTTGTTGCCGCATGTCCTCATGGGGTCAATTTTGTTCCAGGTGATTCTAGTTGTTGCCAGGGTAGTTGCTGAGTCGGATGTCGAGTGTCTCGTGGGCCCAAGAATTTTGAGGGGGCAAGCACAACTTTCTGAGGATCTTTTGCGATCATTGATCTTGCAGAGATCAACGATCAGGGCATTCTTGCATTATGAAATTATGAAGGCTTTAAACATTGCGAGAAAATCCCTTAGCGACACATGTCCTTGTGAGCCCAGAGAGATATGTTGCAGCTAGGCATTAATAGTTAGATGCTGGCGGTTATGTGATTGTCATGATCAGGGTTTGTCGAGGTGGCACAGTTAGTAAAGAAGACGTGGTCAAACTTGGGAAGACTTTTTAGGGTGGCAAAATGAAAAGAGACTATTGGCCCTCATGGCTCATTCTGCTTGCATGATTTGTTTGACCTGCCGACTTTGCTAATTCATGAGCTGAAAATAGAGGAAATCAAGGTTTTTTGCACAATCTAATCTCTGTGATGATTTCCAACCACCCTCGAGTGAATGTTGAACGTAGGAAAATACTCCACCACCTTAGATTTGATCCACCTACCTGGTCAGAACTATTTAATGGCACTGTTTCTGTCTTCTCAGGGCCCTGTTCCAACAAGGATCGAATATCATTGCATCTGGATCTGTACTCAAATAAGATTTTCTTCTCGATCCCCATGATTGTTCTCTGTAGGACTTCAATGCAGTGGTTGGGGAGTAATTACAGTAAGAGGACATCTCAATTATGCCTGAACTATAAAGGAAAATTTTGTAAATTTTGTAAAGGTCGGACCTTTCTCTGATTTCTTTGATATTGCTCTGCAATTTCATGTGTAAATTCCCTTTGCCTCTGAATTGTGTGACATTCTGCCTTATCTCCTTCAACCATTAATGTGAAAGTGCAAGAATCCTTTGTCTCTCATTGGTGTTTTGTGGATATCTACAATCTGCATGATTGTATCTCTTCTAGCCTATGAATGATATATAAGTGAATCTTCTCTTTCCTTGTGTCATTCATCTTGGTTTTCTGATCTGCATGTGGTTGTTAGATTAAAACAAGTCTGAATGTGTATATCTTTTGGTGTCATGATGTTTCAATAGTGCATGTATGGGCAGAGATTGGGTTGAACACTCTATTTTGGTGCATCACCCCCTTAGACTAGAATAGGTAGATTTTCTTTTCATGTATTCCTTCTCCCTTTTTCTCTCCAAGAGTAGTTAGGTGCACCCTGATAGTAAGAGGAAGCTAGCCTTCTTCGATGATTCAACCTCACAGTTCAAGTCCCACAGCTTGCAGGTTGTTTCCATGTTTCACAAGGTTGTCCTTAGGTAAGACTTTGGACAAGGGTGCAAACCTCTGTGACAACAATTATTAACTACCAATATTGCACTTAATGTTGCCCATTTTACCCTGAATCCTTTTCGATTCCATAATAGTTTTTGCATCCACCGAGAAAACCTCTCCACTTACCATCTTTGTGATGTTTCCGTCCTTACCACATCATTCACCATCCAGTCAACAACCACGTTACCTTCACAATACACATGTGACACAAAGACCTTTTCGAAGGAAAGAATTTTTTTTTTCATTTCCTCTATTATATTCTTTATACTCCAAGCTAGATGGTGATCTCCCATTAGGCATTTAATAATGTTGTTAGAGTCCCCTTCCAGCCAAAGGCATTTGACCCCAACATCTTTATCCAATTTCATAGTTTGAAGGGCAGCTCTGGCCTCAACATAATGGTTAGTTTGAAAACCTAGGGGGAAAGTGATCACCACAATCCCATACCCTTGACTATTTCTTATCACACCTCCACATCTTGCCTCTCCCAGGTTGTCTTTGGCTACACCATCAAAGTTGGCTTTGTGCCAACCTTCTAGGGGTAAGAACCATAAAAACTCCTTTCTTTCAATCTGAGAATTTATAGTTCTTTCATTATCACTTGAAAAAGGGTTAGTTCCTTTTATAAACATATAGTTTTCCAACAGGGCATTTTGAATTTTATCAGACAAAATTCTAGCTGTGAGGTTGACATCCCTAAAATTTAGTTATTGCATTCCTTCTAGATACCCCAGCTAAAATGAGGCAAGACAAATTTGCTAATAGTTTGGAGTCTAGATCCCTTCCAAGAATTTTCCCACTACCTTAAGAAATCTATAGATGAGTTGGGAACACACCAACTCATCCCAAAAGCTTGACTGAATAAAGACTAGACCTCTCTAGAAAAAGAGCAGTGCATAAACAGATGATCCACCATCTCAGCTTGGTTTTTGCAAAGGACACACCTATTGGGAATAGAATGTCCTCTCTTGTACAAGTTGTCAATAGTTAGAATTATGTTATGGAGTAAAAGCTAGAAAAAATATTGATTTTTGGGGTAAGACTAGGGTACTAGGCTTAGCCCATTCTGGTCTCAAATCCTTCTTCATAATAGTTTGGTATCCTAAGGTCACCAAATAGGTTCCATCCAAAGTATTCTCCCAAACAATCTTATCCTGATACTCATTCACAACCATAGAGAGCAAAATATTCATAAGGGGTTTAAGGTCCAAGAAATGGTAGTTAGATCTCTCCAGCTTTGGTCTTGTCTATAATCTAATACAAATTTCCCCAGCCTCTAGGACAAATGTAGGCCCATCTCTCAAATTTAGGGATGGCAATAAGAGGCCCTTGAATAAGCCAATTATCCTGCCAAAAAATAGTTTCCTCTCCATTCCCAACACACCATTTCAACCTACTGATTGCTACATCTCTTGCACTTAGAAATCCATTCCAAATATTAGATCCTCTTGGAATTGATCCACTAAAAATAAAGTTTCTAATAGAAGGTGTATGAACATATTTATCTTCCATGATGTTCTTCCACACCCCTTTACTATAAAAGATTCTCCATACTTGTTTAGCTTGGAGGGATTTATTGAAAGGACATAATTTCCTCATCCCCAAACCCCCATTTTGTTTTGGGAGACACATTATCCCAAGCCACCAGGTGTAAACACTTGTTGCCTTCCAACCCTGACCAAAGAAAGTCCCTCTAGATCTTTTCCATGTGATCCAAAAACTTGCTAGGAATCCCAAAAAGACTCAAAATATAGGTTGGAGGGTTTTGGAGAGTAGCTTTGACCAACTGAATCTTGCTAGCTTGGCTAATAGTAACCCCCTTCCAACCAACTATTTTTTTTGTTAAATCCATATAAAATATAATTCCAAAAAGAATCTGGGGGCCTCAGACCCAAGGGGAGGCCCAAATAGCTTGAAGGAAGACAACCAATATCATAACCTAGAATAGCAACAATCTTCCTCTGACACACAACTAGAGTATTTATGAAGAATACAAAACTCTTGTTCCATTTGATAAGCTTCCTCGATCCCCTTGAGTAAGAGCTCAAAATTATTTTCACTGCCTTGGCTTCACCAACTGTAGCTTTCCCACCCATAATAGTATCATTAATTTTGTATGCTAGATATTTACATGGTAAGCATTATGAGAATGTGTGTGCACATAACTTATAAACATTTTTGAGCACATGGCGAATGTTATGCAAATTGATATTTTGGTGGCCATTACGTAGATTACTTTGTGAATATCATGTAATTTGATGTTTTGGGAGACCATTACTCATAGTAATTGGTGAATATATTGCATCTCAACATTCTAGAAGGTCATCATTCAAAGAGTATTTGTAGAATATCATTAATATTCTGGGAGACCAATACTATGATATCATATGTCATATCAAATTTTTTTGAGTACTTTGTGAATATCATTGATATTCTAGGAGACTAATACTCATGATATCAGATGTGATATCAAAATATTTTGAGTACCTGTTGAATATCATAATTGATATTCTGGGAGACTAATATTCATGATATTAGATGTAATATCAAAACCTTTTGAGTACTTGGTGAATATCATTGATATTCTAGGAGACTAATTTACTCATGTATGAGATGTGATATCATTTTTTTTTGAGTTCTTGGTGAGTATCATGTGTCAATATTCCAGGAGGCCAATAATCATGATATTAGATGTGATATCAAACCTTATTTGAGTATTTGGTGAATCATGTGTTGATATTCAGGAAGACTAATACTCATGATATTAAAATGGCAGATATTTTTTGATTAGATATATCTTTAAAATTTTCCATACATAATATTACCAATGGCGTAATACATGTCTTGTATTTCTCCTCTTTATCTAAGAGGGAGTGTTGAAGTTTTGGTAGCTTTAGTATGACAAACCTGTGAGATCAAAGAGAAAATATTATGACAATGATCTCTCTCTCTCTCTCTATATGTATGTATGTATGTATGTATACATACATACATACATACATACATACATATATACATACACACAATTATAATTAAGTTTATTATTATTTATTATATTAATCTCAATTTATTTCTCATGCAAATTCAAATAGATCGATGCATTCAAAAAACACATACCAATATGGCAATGTTATTACATTTGTGATGATTTAAGAAAATAACACATTTGATTCCTTATTTGAATAAATGCATGAATCAATTTCTTTATCTTTTAATGTTAAGAATCAACTCTTTAAAGAGGCTTCAATTTTCCTTTCTTTGAAGATTGAAATAGGTTCAACTATTTTGGATTGATTGCTTAAATTAGTATCAGGTGAGAAAATAAAACTATGGATCGTATCTAATGATTTCAACACAGGGGAAGGAAACTACAATTTTTTTGATATATGATAGTAAAGATAGGCCTTGCTTTCAACTTGTCTTATAAAGTTTATATTTTGATTAAGGTCAGAAGTAATCTTGTTAGTCAATTGAATCCTACATGAAGTAAATGCATGCACTTGCTTTTATTGTTGCCTTTGTTAATCTCAGATTAGTTTTGACATATGAATGACAATATACTTAAGTCATTTACTTAGTTCATGCCGAACAAGTAATACATGCCGAGCAGAAGTTGTTAGGTACTATATGCTGAGCAAGAGATATTCAGTGTGCTGAGTAACTAGTAAGTGTTAAGTCACTCAAGTGCCAAGGAGATAGTAAGTGCCAAGTCATTCAGATGTCGAGTGATCAATGTATGCTAAGTCATTAAGAGGTCTAGTTACAACATTGAAGAGACAGTGGATGCTGAGTGTCATAAACTTCAAGTGCCAAGTAATACGGTTTTGACATAGTTGTTTGTAATGACACAAACTACTATGTAAACTATTTTGGAGTTGACTTAAGGATTATTTTGCAATCCTAGATGATAAGGATAAATCTTTATTGAGAATCTTTATGTGGTACATGCAGCCAATTAGAAAAGGAAAGGATCAAGTGACAATATGGGTGAATCACAATTGTTGACTCATATCTAACCCTAAGTCACCTAGGTCTTCTTAAGGAAGACAAACCCTAAACTTTTTATGAATGTTGAAGGAGAAAAATATAGAAGTTTGCATGCACAACAAAGAATTTATGATGACTAAGGTATTATGAATTGAGATACATCACAAAATCAGTTAGAAGAGAACATAGGAAAGAAGGTTAAAGAGCAAAAGAGATACATCTAATCAGTGAGGATCAAGTACACAGTAGGAAAGAGGTGATCTGTTATCTAGCAGCTGAGTGCTAACCGAAGTATCATTGCTAAGACATTCTAATAGGTGAATCAGTTAAGGCTCTTAACATAGTAGTCTTAACAAGCTATTGTAAATCCTTTAATATGGTGCTTACTTCATTGTAAGTTAAAGTCCTTTTACTAGACACACTTCTAACAAGGTGTTGAAATCCTTTAATAGGGTAAGATCTAACAATCTTGTAAGCCTTTAACATGGCAAAACTTTCATAGGGTAGATCATGTTTCATGATCAAACATTGTAAGCTTCATTGGATACACTTTATTACTGCAGTAGTGGAGATTTGTGGGTGTCATCCCCACCCCAATTTTACCTTCTCCTTGGAGGGTTTCTAGGTAACCAAATATATTGTGTCATACATGTTTTGAATGTTATTTTCTTTCATACTTTGGATGAATATGTTTAGCTAGCTATTTTAGGGTCACATGAAAATTATGAGATGGATGTGTGGTGAATGATTTTAAGGTTAAATTTTTAAAGCACTGATTCACCCCCCCTCCGCTCTTAGAGTTTATTTTCCCTATTGTATTTCCAACAATTGGTATCAAAGCCTAGTTCTCTAGAAAGGAAAGCTTTGCAACTTTGAGGAAAGATCTTGAAGATGGAAGTCTACAAGTTGGGAAAGACTATTGAGAACCAAAAGATTAAAATATAGCTTTCCCTACATTAGCTGAATGAAGCAATAAATGAGTTGAAGTGATAATTGAAGAGAAGAGAAGAGATAGGTATTGAAGAGAATGACACATTACTAAGAGATTAACACTAATGGATTATTTGCAGATGGAAACACAAGTGAATTTGATGCAGCAATTGTAGATCTAATGGAAAAGAAAAGAACCCTATCTGAAGAGGTCAAAAATCTCAAGATAGAATAAGAAGTTCAATCAATATTGCTATGTGAAGTGACTGAGCAGAAAAGAAAAGCTAAAGAAGACAAAGTCATGATTGAAGATGACAAAGGAATACTGACCAAAAGATTGGAGGAGAAAACATTAGAGGTGAATAGAATTGCTCACATGCAATTGGAAACATTGAATGGAAAAGATATTGAGATCACAACATTGAAGTTGTAGAATGAACAACTTAGAAATGATTTGAAAAGAGAAAAAGAGTTTTCTAAAAGCTTCAATAGACCTAGTGTAGCTATCAAGTATTTTGAGCAATTGATGAGATCTCCTAGATCCAATAGTGATACTACTAGATTAGGGCACACCAACAACATTGAAGAAGGAGAATCATCTAAAAGTGGTGAAGACAGAAGTAAAAAAGGTAAGAACTCCAAACCTACTTGTCATAATTGTGGTAAGATAGGTCATACTACCAATGTTTGTGGGAGCAAGATTGCAAATCAAAATCCTAAGCAGAAGTTCATGGGTCACTACCACAAATGTAACAAGCAAGGACATCAGGCACATGAATGCAGAACCAAGACCATAAGCACACAAAGATTTAAAGGATATTTCTATAACTATTAGAAGTATGGACATAGAGCATATGAATGCAGATCCAAGATCAAATGGTCATCAAACAGGCAAACAAAAGTAAAGCACAATGACAACTCTTATAATTGGGATTATAATACTAGGTATAGTTATCACTATTGTCAAGAATATGGACATTTAAAAAAAAAAATTCATAAGAACACATTTTGGAAGTGACTACAAAATATGGCTGAGTTAAATGACATGTTTTAGTTGTTTGAAGACTGGTCACATAAGCAAGAATTGTCCAAGAAGGTCAAAGGCACCTAGCAGTGAATTCAACAAAGGCAGATGTTGAGAATGTCAAAAATGAGATAAACAAGACATGGAAGAGAAAGGAAGATTGCAACACATCAAGTTCAGATGGGATCACTTCACTCACTAGGTCAGGTGATCACACAACCTCCAATTAAGAAATCAAGAGGTATGCGTGGGATTGATATTTAAAAGATATACTATACATCAGTTCCAAGGATTTAGTTCTAAAAAATATTATATTTGCATGAAGAAAGATGTAAAGTGTTGTTTAGAATCTAGAAGAAATCTTTAAGTTTTGTCAATTTTCATGTTACTACCGAGCATGAAAAGTTTCACTTAAGTTGTCAAGTGAAATCTAGTTAATGCTGAGCTATCATAAGTGATAATGTTGGCCAAGCTCATAGTGGTTGTTGAGCATAAAGAAAACCACATGGAAGCCGAGTGAGTTAAAATTTCTATTCAAGCTGACCTTACAACTGTGTAAGCACTAAGCATTAATTGCAAATTTTTAAGGTTTATATGATCAATTTTTGACTCATTTGACATCATTCAAATTTGGAGAGAGAAAAAATAGATAAAGGTGAATTGAAGAGATCATTCCAAGTGTTTACAGAGTGAATTCAACCACTTTTCAACACCATTCATCAGATTTGTGAAGGTATTTATCGTGTACTGAGCTACACTATTTGAATTTTGCAAACCCTAGATATTAAATATGACATCCATTTCTTTTTCTATTAAGGTCAAAGAGGGAAATGGAGTTTTAAATGTTCAATTATTCAACAATGAGATTAAACAACCAAATTTCAAGGCTAAACCTTCCATCGCTTATAAACAAGACCCACCTAGTGTGTTGTCCATGATATTGCCACAAGTCTTAATGATTCAAGATGTGACATGCTGCTACACATGCAAGGTGGGTTGCATAGGTGACATGGAAATCAAAGACCTATATGGAAAACTATGTGAAAACAAAATACTGAAGAAGGAATACAAAATTGTAGAAATAAAAGGGTTAACTCGTGTCTTATATTTTCCCAATGTCTTTAAAACATAGTGGATAAAGATTGTTTTGACCATAATTCATGACAATTCTGTATGATTAGAGAATGAACCTATCAAGATTACTAAGAAGATTGTGTAGAAGGTTACAAGATATCCAACCCTAGACAAACCCAAAACTATGAGAAGTGATGCAAAAGAGGTTATTGAGAAAAACATAGGGGCAATGTGGAACAAAAGAGGAATGACAATTGATACCATCACAGATCCCCTAATTGCTTTTGCAGTAAGGATTTTTTCATACAAATTCTTTCAATCAAGTAGGTTGAATAGTGTACCTTGAATATTTCTTGATGTAGGCTACAAGATAGTGAAGAAGGATCATACTTATGACCTTGTTGAGCTATAGTTGCAACAATTATCAAAAAACTTGGGAGCCATAAGGAAAACCAAGAGTGCACAATGAAAGTTTGGATCAATACTTGTATGTATATTTTTCTATGTGTAGAACATAGTTCCTTCCTTTGGTAAACTAGCTTGGAAGACAAACAGATCTATTGCAATGAAAATAGGAAAATTGATTGAACAAATAGGAGAGAATTTTTAGTCTATTATGACTAGTTACTTTGAGGACTTTAAGAAGTCTATGAAACAAAGACATAGGATTCCAGTGTCACTAGTTGAGAAACATTTAATGATATTTTCTTTCTAGTTGATACTGATTTCACATATGTACAGGCTATAGTTCCAAAGGTAATTAAGATGGTTAAGACCTCTAGGATATGAGATTAATGTGGATGAGACATCTACAAAAATTACAACTTTGCTTGCAGAAGAAGTAGATAATAAGGCTATTGCCTTTAGCAATTATGATGTTGCAAAATCAAAGATAACTATGGACTTGAAGACAAAATCAATGATAAGAAAGAAGAACAAAATTGTTAATAATCTTAAAGAAAAAATTGGTGAAGGAGAAGAGGAAGATGAAGAAGAAGATGTTCCTACTCAAGCACCATTGGCCCTAATACAAGATCAAGGAGAAGATCAAGGTGAAGAGGAAGCTGAGCTTGAAGAAGGTGCTGAGGTAGAAGAAGCTAGTGAAGCACTTATAGCCACAGAGAAGAAGAAGAGGAAAGCTAAAGCTCCAGTAGTTAGGAAACCAAAGAAGGTTGTAAAACCTAAGCCTTCAGTTCCAACTACTAAAACCAACACAAGAGCTACAGCTAAGAAAGCTCAAGAAGTGGCAAAGCCAAAAGAAACAAAGGCTAGGAAAGCTATACAAGATGATGAGTCTAAGAAGAGATAAATGAGGAAGTACATATCTCCAGCCAAATCAAATGAGGAGACACAATCTGATAATAATAACCAATTCCAAGTGGTAAGTCATAGCCCTTCTTCTAATTTGGATAATCTATGTAAAATATAAAGAATAATGCTGATTTGAATGGATTTTCACATATTGAATTTGATAAGCTTGGAAAGTTAGATATGAAAAAGGTAGAAGGGCCAGTATATGCCATGATATCAACATTTAAGATGATTCCAATTGAGGTTTCCAACTCTCTACCAAATAATTTATATGATAGAGTTGAACAAAGATGGAAATATAGTCTCACAATAGAGAGAAATATAATAGAAACTACACTTGCAAGAGTGATGCCAGATTTAGATAAATTTGAGATGAAAAAGGCCATTAATAAGTATGTAGAAAAATTTGCTCCAAAGTACCAAGCTTTTAACATTTTATAGAACAAGATTGGAGATGTTATTTAGCAGAGTACCCAATTATGAAGGTAATTTATGGGCTCACAACATCTAACGCAATTGAGTAGACACCTGTTGAGGTAGGTGATGAAAAAAATGGACAAGAAGTAACTAAGGTTACTATAGTTGATATTAGGAAAGATGCACATGTAGAAGGTACTGAGACAAACAAAAATACATAGGCAATAACTAAAGAAGAGCAACAACTAGAACAAAGTATACCAGATATACAGATGCTAAGTGCCAATCCACAACATGTGACAAAAATGAACACTACAATTATAAAGATCAAGGATGCTTCTGACAATGTGAATTAGAACATCAATACCCTAACAGAGGAGGACATACAAAAAATATTGCTAGACACCACCAGCAAGGTACAACTATATAGTCATGCTATATTGGTGAGTATAGATGAACTTAAGAAGGCATAGAAGAAAACTATAGAGGTGGAAACAAAAGACAAAAAAACCCTCAATTCATTGTGATACAACCTAAATTACCCATTGTAGTGTATAGTAGAAAAGAGACATCCATGACAAACATTTGCAAATTGTTGCACACTGTGTTAGTACCAAAAGTTGCTAAAGAAGAACAGGATGGAACACAAGTTCCAATAGGCTAGGTAGATGAGTCCTATACCTAAATACAAGTTTAAAGTGAAATTGAAATTAAAAGGAAAGAAGAGAAGAGGACTAAAGAATTAGACATGACTACAAATCTTGAGGAGCAATTAGCAATACAAACATTGGTTTCTTTTCCAACAATTGCTATTCCTCTAAGTGAAGCACTTCACAAACCAAGTGTAGAAGCTACACCACTGCAATCATCAAGGCCTAGTCCTAGTACATCCAAGGTAGATGAGGCTACATAATTTGGTGATGTAAACTTGGATGAAGTGATTGTTTTACCAAAGTTTGACCTTGCAAAAATCACTATTGAATAAATCAACATATTACATGACGCACTTGCAAGGAAAAAGTAGGGAGCTTAGGCAGAAGCTAGTATTGCAAGACATCAAGGATATCTTTCTTGATGCATTTAGCCTGCCAGTACCTGAAGCAAACAAATCTATCATAGAGAAGTTGGTAAACATTGTAGAATAGATCAATGATGCAGACCTAGATTCCAATGTAAAATTACTTGAATGGCCTGAAAGAAAATTTCAAGGAAAAGTTAGTGAAAAGATTTTAAGTGCTATTGCACGTAGTTAGGTTGAGTTAGCATCCAAGATTGATAGTGCAAATAAAGTCTTAGATAATATTTTCTCACTTTACACCAAGTTGTGTGATACAACTCTGTTCACATAAGAAGTGCAGTGCCATATTGATAATTTGGAGGGAGATATGAAGAAAACATGTACAACTCTACCTCAATCTCTAGGTTAGAGTCAGAAGCACTTTAAGAATTTTATGAATCCCCAAGGTCAGTTGGTAGCTCTACATTCTCATGATGCAAATATTCAAGCTACACTAATGAACATCCAATCCATGTTGACCCTACACAAGGAAATGCTTCACAAGGAGATAGCCTTTACAGAGACATTAATGCATAAATATCCCCATCATTCTATACTAGAAGGCTTAGTTCATCTTGCTATCGAGTTAGCCATCCAAATCAAATCATTGAAGGTAGATTGTGATAATTGGGATGTAGCTCTGAAGATAATACTTGAGGTCCATAAAACTTTCTTGGACACACACTATAAGTGTACAACCCATGACATAAGTATCAAAAGGGGGAGAATAAATAAAGGGGGAGAATGCATGATAATGAGAGATAAGTTTGTAAGCCAAATAGACATAGAGTCAGTGAGTCAACATATGCATAATCTACTCAGAAGGAGTATTCAATGTTTTAGTTCAGAATGGAACAATCAAATCAAGGGGAGTTATTGAATTTGGAGGTATGACTAATAAATCATAAGTTTTGGAAGATATTGAAGTTTTGAAATTTTGTATTTAAATGGATATTATCTAAGTTATGCTTGAAAGGCTAAGGTTATTCGTGCATGACCAAGTATTTTTCTACTTATGTCAAAGGGGGAGATCATTAATCTCAGATTGGTTTTGACATATGAGTGACAATATACTTAAGTAATTTACTTAGTTCATGTTGAACAAGTAATACATGCTGAGCATAAGTTGTCAGATAGTATATACTAAGCAAGAGATATTCAGAAAGTGCCAAGTAACTAGTAAGTGCTGAGTCATTTAGATGGTGAGTGATTAGTGGATGCCGAGTCATTCAGAGGCCAAGTTACAACATTGAAGAGACAATAGATGCTAAGCATCAGGAACTTCAAGTGTCGAGAAATACAATTTTGACATAGTTGTTTGTAATGACACAAATTGTTATGTAAACCATTTTGGAACCAACTTAAGGATTGTTTTGTGATCCTAGATGATAAGGATGAATATTTATTGAGAATCACTATAAAGGAAAGGATTAAGCAGAAATATGGGTGAATCAAAATTGTTGATTCATACCTAAACCTAAGTCACGTAGGTCTTCTTAAGGAGGAAAAACCTTAAACTTTTTATGAATGTTGAAGGAGAAAAAGAGAGAAGTTTGCATACACAAACAAAGCAGCATTCATGGTAACTGAGGTATTGTGAATTGAGATACATTGTAGAATTAGTTAGAGAAGATCAAAGGAAAGAATATTAAAGAACATAAGAGACACATATGATTAGTGAGGATCATGTACACATCAAGAAATAAGTGATCTATTATCTAGTAGCTGAGTGCTAATAGAAGGATCATTGTTGAGACATTTTAATAGGTGAATTAGTTAAATCTCTTAACATAGTAGTCTTAATAGGTTGTTGTAAATCCTTTGACAGGGTGCTTACTTCATTGTAAGTTAAAGTCCTTTTACCAGACACATTTCTAACATGGTGTTGAAATCCTTTAAAAGGGTAAGATCTAACAATCTTTTAAGCCTTTAACAAGGAAAACCTTTCATAGGGTAGATCATGAATATCAAACATTGTAACCTTCATTCGATACACTTTAAAACTACAATAGTGGAGATTTGAGGGTGTCATCCCCACCCCAGTTTTACCTTCTCCTTGGAGGGTTTTTGGGTAACCAAATATCTTGTGTCATACATGTGTTGAATGTTATTTGTTTTCATACTTTGGATGAACATGTTTAGCTAGCTATTTCAGTTTACATGCAAATTGTGAGATGGATGTGTGGTGAATGCTTTTAAGGTTAAATTTTAAAGCACTAATTCACCCTCCATCCCCCACCCCCCCAGAGTTTATTTTCCCTATTGTATTTCCAACAACCTCTTCCTTCAACTCATCACATAATGTTTTTCAAGCTTTTTGGGTTTCTAAAAAAACTTATATGTTGATATTTAAGGGTTAAATTTTTTAATGTATTCATTGAACTTGATGAGTAATCTTGAATATAGGGTCATGAAATTAATACAGGGAAGAGCATAATGCACTATCGAAATAAATAAACAAATGAATTCATGGTCAAAAGATGATTCATCACAAAACAAATTGTGTGTGTAAATTTGTATCTATTATCTCTTTGGTAATAGATAAATAACCATAAATCTTATCACTAGCACTTGCACCTAAGGAGGTTCAAGGGATAAGCCAATAGGAAATTACAATAGGAATTTAAATGTGAGTTAAAAAAAAAATAGATTTTTGTATAAAAATATAAATTTTCTATATTATTTAAAATATTAATAAATAATTTATAGGTAATTAATTCTAATTCTTTTGTTCATTTATCATTTCATAAAAATACTTTGAGGTCATGCACAAAATAGATTGAATGAAATAAAATAAAATCAATTATCTTCAACCATTGTAAGAAACTTGAGTAGGACAATTTAGAGAATAAACATTCATCAAGATATGGAAGACTTGGTATTTTGGAGATATTACAATTGTGAAACCTATAATAGACATGCATGCAAAATGTTTAGACATAAAATCAGGTGCATGAATAATGTGACGTAATTAATTTTTATTATGGAATCAAAAATTTAGTGGTAAGATATTTATGATTTAATAGAAATGATTTTACAAAATATCAATTTTAATTAGAAATATTCAACCAAATGCAATAGGTATAAACTTGAAAATAAACATGAGGCATATAATTAAGTATGCAACCATGGTTTATGGACCAGAAGTGGACAATTTTAAGATCATGGGTTCCTTCTAATCAATTCTCACATGCAAGGATTAATTTCATTCCTCAGAGTTTGGAGATTATAGAGAGAGTAAGACTAGTTGAATTCTCTTCTATTCATTTAATATTTTTGCAAATCAAAATGAATGGTCTTCAAAATCATGAAAAACAATGAGTAAAGATATGCATAGTTAATAAAAAAGCTACTACAACAACACATTGTTTATGTACTGGCATAAAAAAGAAATGACTCAATACTTGATTAAATCTAAAGTTTTCTATCATGTGTTCAATCCACTTTAAAATGTGATATTAAATACTTAGACTCTTGTTTATCCATACTGCATTTCAGTGAAAACTTATCTTTATGAAAATGGAAAGATTTGTGTTCAAAACCTAATAAAATAATATGTGCAAAAATACATAATTATTAGGATAAAAGATTTAAAAGTACAAATGTCTCTTTGGTGGAGTGTATGTAAATTTTAAATTATTGTTTTAAAAGAAAAACTACAATTAGTGTATGTTAATGTGAGTCCCAAAATATTGTCTTAAAACCTAAAAAAGATGATAACAATTTTCTTAATTTTTTTCATTTCTTATTTAATAATATAGTTAATTAATTATAATATATTTTACTCATATTATCTTGTTTTTAAATTTTTTTGGTAACTTTCCAAAGATAGATCAAAAAAAAATTCAAAGATATTATTATAAAATGAAGATAAGAATAAAATATAGATTCATTAGTAATGATATTTTTTTTTTCCATTTTTAAGCTACACAAGATCATCACAATCTAATCTTATCTATGAGCATTGAAAATTGTTTTAATTTTTTTGTACTATTTTTTCTCTTTTTTGAAACATTAATATCTTAATAGAAGAAGATACTATTAAAAGACATTCTTATGCAAAGAAGTTATATAATTTTTCTTTTATGTGTATTTTTTTAAGCAATAATATTGAAATATATAATTTTTAACTTTTTAATGAGTTCAAAATTATATTAATTATTTTTATCAACAAAACTTATGCACTAAAAACAAACTAAAATGAAGAAAACCAATGGATAGCTTTGTCATTAAAAAGTTTGCCAACTATTGTGAAGAGTTTTGGCATTTGAAAAAAACTTGTTTTCTAGTTTTGTGGGTAGTTTGACTATGTGAAAGTAGAAAGGCAAGCAACAATTGAAAGTCTATTGGCTAATTATAAATGCAACTAATAAATAAATTATTCCACAAATTTTTACAAATGACTTAATAAAAATTTCTAGGAAGAGGCAAAAAATACAACTTTTTCCTTTTGGAAATTTAATGTAAGTTATATTTTTTACATAGATACTAGTAGTTGCGTGTTTTTGTACGTACAACGAGAAGCTGATAGAAATGATAGTATAATGATAATTTGTAGGTAGTACTCCATTTTAAAATTGAAAAGAAATGTAATAAAAAGAAATTAGAGTGTTTGCAATTGTTTTTTATAAATGTGCATCAATATTAAGTGTAGAGTAACAAAATAGTAAAATATATAAATTTATTTTTGTAGGATAGTAGTGCATCATGCATAGAGCATCATCAAATTTATTTAATCTTATGATAAATTGGATTAGATTTGACAAAGTTTGGAATACTCAATAGGTGGAAGACTTGATTTTGTATCATTATGTCAGTATCATAGCGTCAGTATCTTCCCATTAAACTAATATCCTATCCTGTCTACTTGCCTTATTTGTCTATCTAGATTATTGTTAGCTTAACCTCCAATATTGGCTTCCTATATTAAAGAAGCATGAATCTGTGAATTTTTTTTTTTTTTTGTTGGAATCAGATTTGGATCCATGGGTTGTATTCTGTATGTTAATGTAATATTTTGAGAGTCGTATAGGGCACATTGTTGAATTAGATCTTGTATATATGGAAATTCAATTGTGGTATATGAATTTTCCTATTGTCTCATGTTAGATCTTACCAAATATTGTTTCATAGAAGAACAATTTCTCAAGCAATGTTATTCTTGAATATGAGAAGTTCTGCAAGCCATGGTTTGTGTATTCCTTAGAGAAATTTGTATAGTTGTATACATAGTATCACACACATTTTTGTGTCCGTCACATCTTTGAGCCTTGATTATTATTGACCATAGTGCATCATAGCATAAACTATGAGGATTCTGTGAGAGAATTGGAAGATTGCTAGGTAGTTGATAGGATTTTGAAATTGCTTATGAGATGATTATGTTGCTAATTAGTACCGACAAGGACATTCAACTAAGAAGCCTTAGTGAAGCTGATTCAATTATGCAGTAGACACATGACTAAGATTTTATGATCTAATAACATCTATACGAAAAATTGAAAGGGAGTAAAGATTTAACATATCTTTTATAGGATTATAACAAATTTCAAAAAATTAGATTTGGAATGAGAGGACAAAATAGGGATGTAGGATTTACCTAAATACATTTTTACATATGTATTGCATGTAGATTTAAATACATTTTTGCATAGATGTAGTGCATGTAGGTTTCATACAAGTAAAAGATGTTGTTATAATTATTTCTTATAACAAAAAAAGGATTACATTAAAAATCCAATGAAAATAATAAAATTAATAAGGAAAAATTACCTTAAGAACTATAATGGCACCCAATTATACTGATTTGTAATTTTAAAAAAGCATTAGTATGCAATCAATTCATCTTGGTAAAATTAACAACCATAAACTGCATTTCTCCAGCAGATGAAGCAATACAGAGTCCTAGTTTTTGTAAGATTGTAGAGTACTGTGAAAATATAAAAAAAATTCATAATCAATAGGTCAGTTGAAAAATCAGTAGCTACTTTCATGTAGAGTGATAATTGCTAAGAACATAAACAAAGTTTGAACATAAACAGAGTTTGTTAGATCTTCATTATTACAATTCAAAATGTGTTTAACAAATAAAGTCACATAATAGATACAAATGTGAAGTTATGCATAAAATATTGTTTTTATGAAGAACATCTTTAAGCTACCATATCATGACAAAATGGAGAGCAAATTATTGCAAGCAATTCATGGAGTTGACATATAGTCTTTGTCTTGGCCCTCCGCTCTATCTTGCAACATTTTCAAAGAAGCTAGGGTTGAAAGATATACACAAATTAGTTAATACATTTAGAAACTCCATCTTTAAAGGATTTTTTTTTCAAAATAGAAAACTTCAATATCCAATGGAAGGATTGAGAAAGGTGAGGAAATTAGAAATTTCTAACATCCATTTCTTTTTTGTTTCTATTTTAAAGATATAAAGACTGTGATATTATTGATTTTTTTCCAATTAATTATTATACATTTAAAAAACACAAAATTAAATTAGTTTTAAAATTAAATTAAATTTAATTAAAAAGTGGTCATACAGTTAGAAACTTCAAATCACTTAAGTTTATAATTTATAAGAATAGAAAGTTTTTGATTAGGTAAAACAGGTTTTACAGGGATCCTGAAACCCAAAGTTTTACAGCAAAAAGAGTGAGAGAAAATAGTCTAAACAAACAGAAAAATTGCCTCAAAAGGCCAAAAACAAAAGAAGGCCCGAAGCCAAAGTACAAAGGTTAGAGACAAAGCCAGGCAAACATGCTAGTGGCCATAAGTGTCCATGGCCTGCAGAGTTTCTGCAGCATCATTGTCCTTCTGACTGGCCGCTTCTTCCTGAATCCTGGTAGGAGTGTTCATCTGGTTCCCCTGATTCACTTGGTCATTAGCCTCTTTCTGAAATTCATCCCAGTTGAATCCTTGCTCCGTGTTATGCTCCACATCCCTTTTAAGGCTAGTTGTAGTCAGATAGTCA
This sequence comes from Cupressus sempervirens, assembly GCA_028749045.1. Classification (NCBI taxonomy): domain Eukaryota; kingdom Viridiplantae; phylum Streptophyta; class Pinopsida; order Cupressales; family Cupressaceae; genus Cupressus; species Cupressus sempervirens. Next base: position 364,865,279 of record CM053791.1, on the reverse strand, counting down.
CCCAGATTGACAATATTCTCATTCAAGGTGTGAAGGGTCTCTACTATCTGTTTGGTGATTATCTGGTGGATAGAATCTAGCCTTTGGACATTTTTCTCTAGCTGGGTGAGTCTGTCATCCTGATGGTCTCTAGAGACCTAGCCTCTATCTTTCTCCTGGCTACCCACCTAGTCCTTGCTCCCTCTAGCTTGCTGGTCCTTGTCAGTATCCTGGTTGTTGGGCTGGTTGCTCCTGTCCTTCAGAGCCTCAATTTCTTGAAAAAGCCACTTGATGGAACGAAAGTTGTCAATCAGACTGTTCTTTGCATTGTTCAGGAAGTTGAAACCTGTTTCCTCCACATTGTCAAAGATAACTAGAAGAGTCAGGTCAAGGAGCTCATCGTAGTGGGTGCTTCTGTCAAGGTCCTCCAACACCTAGATTTTAGCAGGTTCTCTAACAATTCCCAGACTAACCTTGTCCCCATAGAAGTTCCTCCAGGCCCTCCTCTTGTTCTTTCTGATGACCTCCCCCCTAATTTCAACCATGATTTCAATCATCTCCTTCGGGGGTGAAATGGGAACCTCTTGAGGCGAATTGGGTGGGGTGGGCCTGGGGGGCACTTCAACAGGGTCACTGGGATGTTCCTGGGGCAGGGCTTGGTTCACTTTTCTTTTCTTGGGGTTAACCTTGGGGTCCATAAGGGTCACCATCTCCTTGTCATTATCTCTCCCCTTATCTTCTTCCATCTCACTTTCCTTCCCCTTCTCCGAGTCCTCCTCCTTAGACTCCCTATTAGACTCCACATCATCATCACTGGCCTCTTTCACCTCCTTGGGATGAGGAGAGGGGGGGATAGGGGGAAGACATCTGGGGCTTTTCCTGCTAGGGATGTGGGGGTCAAAGGTAACAGGGATAGCTTTGCTTGGGGTGTCAATTTTCTTTGATTTCACTACAACCTCATCCCCGAAATTAGAACTAGCAGTGTCCTCTGAGGCACTACCCAAATCCCCAATGGTTTTACCTCTAGTTTGGGTTTTCAAGAACTCATAAATCAGAAGTAGGAGACCCTCATGGAGGGCAAGATTTTTGACAGGGCATTTCTTGAACCCCTCTATATTATTGGCCATGGAGGTGAAAATGAAAAATGGAAAAGAAAATTTCACTTTGTGTCTAAAATGATTTAATAGAACAAAATGATGAGTCCTAATTCTATCAAACCTGGGGTCAAGAGTGACATATTCAATGATGATCCTGAGAACATACCTCTAGAACTTTTTGATGGAATCAATATCGTATTAGGTGTCAATCTTGACCAAATTGCTTTTCTCCTTATCATCCTTAACAAAGTTGTTGATAGCATTGGCGAACATCTTCTTGTCCCTGTAGAAGTTCAAGCCATCCTGAGAAAATCCAGTCACCTCCGCAATGAGACCCTCAGAGATTTGGTGGGAAACACCATCAATTTTGACCTTGCCATTTTGCCAGGAATCAACCATAGCTTTAGTAACCCCCACATCAAATCCATGAAGCTTCTCTATGAATTTGGTTATGCCTCCCTTCTGGAGCTTTCTCCAGACCTTCCTCTTCTCTTTCCATCTCTCCGCTTAACCCCATGGCTCTCTTTTGATCCTTTCTCCCACCATTGCAGTTTTCGGCTCAACAAACCCTAACCCATTGGCAGTATTGCCGAGTTCAGAGTAGCGAAAGGCACTGATAGCGAAAATAAATTTGTGCGTGTTTATGGAATTTTTTCTGGCTTCCTTCAGCTCGTGTCTTCCGTACATGTGATTATGGAGCGGAGGGGGTTCCACATAACTCCTAATAAATCCCTTTTTGAAGTACAATTTTTCAAATCCTATCATAATTAAAAAGATGTTATGTTGATGCCATGGATTTGCTCCTTTTGGATTAGCTCAATCACCGCCGCTGAAAAATCATTATTGCTTCCCCACATGATATAAGAATAGAAAGTTATTTAAATGAAATAAAAGAGAAATGACAAGAAATTAAAATAATCAAGAAATAGTTCAAAATAACTTGAATTATTTTTTACAGCAAGAGGTTGACAATTTTCAAGCAAATATTTATAAAATCTGGGAGCAAAGGTCCCATATATAAGCCTATGGGCTTAATTAAAAAAAAAAAAATTCCAATTGTTTTCTAACATTCTAAAATTATTTATTGAGTTGATTATGTCTTGAAATAAATATGTTAAAATGAAAGATTGTTGGTTTCTTTGACAATTTGAATCTTGAAGACACATTGTTATTTATTATTATTATTATTATCAAGTACCTACTTTATTTTAACTTTGTATGTGCACTTTTTTTCCTTCTAATCATATCCAAAAATAGTTTTGAACTAACATATAGATTTAATTTATATTTGATCTTAATTATAAATTTTATCACATTTTTCAAAATTTAGAAAGTGGACTGAAAAATTGAATTTAATATATTCATAAATAATAAAAAATTATTAATTTCTTTTTTCCAGAAGTAAGAGAAAAGTCTATTATAGAAAGAAAATATATTATCTAAATAAAAAAGATGCAACAAAAGTAGTTTTTCTTTCATTTTAAACTCTTTTTTTGGAAAAAAGAATACAGTAAAACAATATTAATTTAATTCAATCTAAAGAATTAATTTTTAAAAAGCACCTTAATTTAATTAATATTAAAAATATTCTCTATATTTAATTTAACATATGCATTGAAATATCATATAGTTTATCTAAAAATTTGAGCAAGGAAGTTGTTGGTTTTTATTTTAAAGGTGGAGGGTAGTAGTTTTAAAACAACTTGAGTTGGATATTTAGTAACATCTTTGCTTTTAATTCTTTAAACTAATATTTTTAAATTTGTAAGGTTGATAAAAAGGAGTGATTTTATATATAATTCAAAGCCAAAGAAAGAAGAGAAAAATTCTATCCTTACAAGCTAAGTAAAGTAGTTGGACTCTATATATGTAAGCTTGTTGTAGCAAGCTTGTATTGGATTCTATTGCATTCTCAAAAGAGAAGAAAGTTTGTTGTTGGGCTTAATAAAAGATCCAACATTTGCAGATTTTTCTCCACATTGGGGTTTCCTAGGTATATCTATTGATCTTATTATCTATGTGTGATTGAATTTTACTAATTTTGCTTCTACTATTAATTTCTGTTAATTAACACATAATATTGATTATTATAAATCAAACAGAGTATATTTCTTTGAATTCATTATGCAATTAATATGTAGATGGGATATGGGAAAATAATGTGGTATGAGAGCAATAAACTCTAAATACAGAGCCAATATTTATGATGTAGATTTTTCAAAAAAAAGTAATTATTATTATTTTTTTTTGTCTCCAAGCTCTTTTGTAGCTATGACAATCAATAATCGAGTAAGGATGGGTTGCAGGGCAGCTATAGTGATCATCCTCTGGCATAGGGCTTGTATTATGAATTTTTGAGGAGCAAGGATGGGTTGTGTGGAGACATTAAGGAAGGGATTTCTTGGAGGAAGTGATTTCCTATATTTCCTAGAATTATCAAGAGGAAAATATTTCCTAGATATATTGTGAGGAAGAGATTTCCAAGAGAAACTAGGGAATAAGGAGAGATTACTATACTTGTTCATGTGATTTTTTAAAGATTCTTGTTAATACAATTTTTAGCACAAGTTTTTGTGTGCAAATTTAGTGAGAGTTGTTTACTTAGAAGAGAGATGATAGTGAGACTGAAGTTGTTTTTGCATAACTATTGTGGCAATCTTGTAGTCTGTTATTGCTCTTGAAGCCAAAGAGAAGATAAAGTTGTAGGTTTTTTTCATCAACAATTTTGTGGGGAAGAGGTTAGTAAATGCAATGAACCCTAGTTAACTAATAAATAACATATGAATGTATAAAAGTTGGAAATTGTTCAATATTAAATGTGTAAAAAAAGAAATAATATACTTTTATATAAGTTGTTCTTGGCAAACTCTATAAATATATATTCAACTCCTTACTCTTATTTAAAAATATTTTGAATAAATAATATTATCCAATAATGTTAATGATAATATTGAATACATTATTATTAAATATTAATATCAATATAAGACAATAATTATCTTTTAAAATAGTATTGATTAAGAAAGTCAATTACTAATATCATTAACATTACTTGAGAACCTTTTCTAATTTAGCCGATAGGCTATTTATGGGAACTTTGTTCCTAGAAATTGAATTTTTGACGCAAAAGTTGTCAGTTGGCTGAAAATTGTAAATCCTCCCCGTTAATTATCTACCAATTAGTTTTTTTTTTTTATCTCACTCCACTTTTAACTCTTTTAAAGATATTTATTAGTTTTTATCTCCGCTTTTAACTATTGTTTTTTAAATCTAATTATTTATTTATTTTTACTTGTGATCTCCACATTAGCTCATGTTGTGATCTCTATTTATTTAACTTTTGATTTTTTAAAAATTGACTTAGATTTTAGTTTTTAAATTATTTTAAATTATTTTTTATATTAATTTTTTTTCTTTAAATATTATTTCTTAGTTTGTATAATTTTTTTAGTAAATAGAATATTTGTTAAAATGTTGATATTTTTTCATATTATTTTTAAATATTTTTCTTATTAATTTTTCATAATAGATTTTTTGATGGGGTTTTTTTAAATGATTATTTTTTCTTGTTTGATAAATTGAATTGAAATAAATAATATATATTAATCTATTTAAAAGATTTTAGTAAATATTATGTTATTTAAGGCAAGAGCCTACAATACAATAGTAAATTGTGAGCCTCCTACTTGGGAGGTCTTGGGTTCAAATTTACTCAAGCTTAATTAATAATAATAAATAATTAATCAAGACAAGTAATAATAATTAACCTTGGCTTCGGCCTCTTACCAATAAAAAATAAAAATATTTTGTTATTTAAATTGAAAATTATTAACAATCTAATTTGTTCACATAAGATTATATTTTAAATCTCCACTTTTAACTATCATTTTTCTTTTCCTATTTATTTAAAAAATAATTATTTGTGATCTCGTTAGCTCATATTGTGATCTCGATTTATTTAATTTTTGATTTTTAAAATTGATTTAGGTTTTTGTTTTTAAATTATTTAAATTTATTTGTTTATATTAGTTTAGTTTTTCTTTAAATATTATTTTTAAGTTTCTATAATTTATTTAGTCAATATAATATTTCTTAGAGACGTTATTTTTTCATATTATGTTTTTGTGTTTCTCTTATTAATTTTTCATAATAGTTTTTTTGATGGGGTTTTTAAAAATGATTTGCTTTTCATATCTAATCAATTTGAATTTAAATAAATAATGTTTATTTATTGATTTAAAAGATTTTAGTAAATATTATGTTATTTAAATTAAAAATCATTAATAATCTAATTTGTTCACATAAGATTATATTAAAAAAAATAATTTCATTATCGAACACCTGTCAACTTATTGTTGCAAGCACAAAAGCGTACAACTAGTAAATAAATGTTAGCATTTAGCAAACACAAAAAATGCTATTATTAACATAATAAAAATATTTAGGTACACAAATAGGCCATACACCCACAAGGGGTAAGGTATTAAACTAGGGATGACAATATACAATCAATGATAGAAGAAGTAGTGAATAGGAAAGACTAAGAGGAATACGTGGACAAGTTTACAAAAATCATAAAAAATTGCAAGTGGAATATTATAAGTGCAAGTAACAAGAAGGGGATCAAATATACATATCACGACCCCTCTAGGAGGGTGTCCCAATGAATGAAGTAGATTGAAAAAAATTGATTGTGCAATATAAAGGAAGGAAATTATTACATTAACTAATGACATGGAGAATGGACCAACAATTGGGGAGTTGAATTGCATGATAAGAGGAAGTAGGTCTAGTGATGTGTCAAGGTATCATCAGTCGAACACCAAATAAAAACGTAACATTTTTCTCATTGGGATAGAAAAGTAAATGAGAATGACAAATATATTCAAACCAAGAACCTATGAAGGGATTCATAATAAAGTGTCGAGAACAGAAAAAAAATCATAGGATCAAATAAACTATAAGGTGATATGACCATGTTGGAACATACAGTTAGAGGGGGATGCAAGTGAATAAGAGGAAGTCATTTGTACCCTCTAAAGTAGTTAGATTACAGATTGTCTAGTGAAGCAAAAAATTGATTAAGGTATACATGATAATTATTCCTATTTTTAATTCATTTAAACATTTATAGTGGGTAATGTGTATATATATATATATATATATCTGTGTATGTGTGTATTTTTAGTTATCTATCTATTTTAATGATAATAGATTTCCACAATCCATGATATTATGTTCATGCTTCTGGATAAGATTGTGTGTGTATTGATTTCTTATTGGAGATGCCGAGAAAAGTTTTGGTCTGCATTAGGGCTTGTGTGCCCTAACCTGACCTACGAAGGGGTTTTTTGGGTGTTTGGGTGGGCTTCTCTACTGCTTCACGGGTCGATGATCTATTGCTGAGGGTGTCTGCTGGTTGGGTGGGTGACCTAGACTATTTCAAACCTGTGGGTGGGTTTTTTTTGGATCAAACACCACCTTGGGTGCATCCTCGGTGGGGGACCTATGGTATTCTATGTGTGTCAGGCTTTTTCCTTGTCTTCATTTCCTTCTTGCTATGTCCAGGTTCATTGTTAAATGGGGGACCAAGGTATAGCCTCTTCTCAACTTTCTGTCGGAGATATGGAGATGGGTGAGTTGTCTTCATTGATGCATGTCAATGATAAGGCACTAAATAGTAAACCCCAATCAGGGAAGGTGATTCCTCTCCAAAAGGGATGATTTGATTAAGAAAATTTAATGGATGATTGTAGAGATTAGAGGATCAACCAGTTTTGGTTATTCAACCAGAGAAAGTTTTGTAGGATGTCAAATACTAGAGCAATCATGCTCTTATTTGCAAATTTCTAGGCCTTCACCTTTTTTTCCTGTGTTGGAATCCTGAGCACACCGAGTGTGGAACTGAGAAGGAGATATGCAGATTTTGTTAGCAGCTAATAACTATTTTATGGTTATCTTTTCAAGCATGATGGATAGGAATAAGGCATTTGAAGGAGGCCCTTATTTCTTTAATCAGGTGGGGCTCTTCATCAAGCCTTGACACATGGGCTTCAACTCTATTGAGGAGATCCCCTCGTGAGTTTCGATGTGGGTTCACTTGCTGAGGCTTCCTTTGGAATTCTAGAGGAAAGATATTCTTCACTCAATCTCTTTACTTCTTGGAAAACCTGTGGGTTCGGCTACCCAGACTCAAGATTGTAAGGTAATTTTTTTTGCCTATATATGTGTAGAAGTTGATTTAAGATTCTATGGAGATTTGTATGGGATCATCTTCCTAGATCCAATAGCTGGATTATGAGACCCTTCCATTTAGATGCATAATTTTCCATGAATATGGTCATTTACTTTCAAATGTTCTAGGAATAACCTTGGATGTCCCCGATCCCCCTAGGGAGGACAAGGGGAGGCCCCTTTATCTGATGGACCTGTTGATAGCAAGGAATTTATTCAAGTTAAGTCCCGTAACAAAGGCAAGGGTAAGAAGAGAACCTAGATGGATAGGCAGATTGATGACACCTTTAACGAGTTTTATTCTCTTAGGGACTTGGTCCAAGAGGAGGGTAATCTAGTTGAGCTCTCTTCTGGGGCCAATGGGCAACATGAGATTCTAGTTGAAGATTTATAGAAGGAGGATCAAATTCTATCTCCAGGGGACCATCAAGTTGGACAATTATATATTGATTTGCCTCCTCTAATTTAGGATAGTGGAGACCTTCAAGGGTCACAGGGTTTGAAGGGCTCAGTCTTGAGGGCTCTTGATCCCCTTATGCCTAAGGGGACCTTAGATTCTGTAAAGTGTAATAAGGCTCCTCCTATTTAGGCATATAATATAAATCCTTCAAAAAGGGGCCTTTAGATAAACCATTAAAGAGTGGTAGGAAGACTGATCAAGAGAAGGTGAAGATAATGGGTGAAAATTTGGTCGATTCTAGATCTATAAACCCATTGATTCTCATTTCTCCCAAACCCATAAATGATTTTTTTGTCATGGAATGTAAGGGGGTTGAACATCATCCCTAGACAAAAGGTTGTTCATAGATTAATTGAGACTCAGTCTCCAAATGTGGTCTTTATTCATGAAACTAAGCTTGCTATGGACGGTTTGGCTAGCTATGCTTTGCAGATTTGGCCCTAGGGCTCTTGGTAGGGGGTGGGTGCTTTGAAAATTTTAGGGGGAATGGCTTGCTTTTGGAACCCTAGAAAAATTTCCCCCTTATGGTGGATTTCCAGTTGGTCCTCCATTTCTTTGGTTGTATCTAGTTTTGAGATTGGAAAAAGGTGTCTTTATCCAATATTTATGCCCCTACTAATTTTATAGGTAAGTCCCTGGACCCATATCTCCCATGGATTATGGCTAGAGGTTTTAATGTTGTTACTAGTCTAGATGAAAAATGATGAGGGTTAGCTAGGGTAGACCTATCTTTAAATCTACTTAGAGATATGATTGGCTCCTTGAATCTCATTGATGTAAAGCCAACCAATGGTGTCTTTACATGGAATAATCAAAGATGTGGTGGCGAGGCTATCTCAAAAAGGCTTCACAAATTTTTGATTTCCTTCTATTGGATGAACAACAGGTGGATCACTAGTTCTAAAATTCTTGACTGAAGGGGCTTTGACCACTGGACTATTAAGTTCTCCATCACCTCTTTCAATGTCACCAAAAATCCCTCTTTATAATTTTAGTTGATGTGTTTAAGATACTTGTCTCTACTAGACCTTATGTTGGATAGGTGGTGTGAGGGGAAGCCTGCCCATGGAACGACCATGTTTACTTTTAGTAAGAGGCTTCAACATGTGAAGTACAAGATTAAGAGATGGAATAAATAGTATTTTGGGAATCTACATGCTTAGAAGATTACTGCTTAGACCAAGTTGGATAATATTACCTGTTAGATTTGTGACCAAGGGTTGACCTCTAATCTAAGTAAACCTGAGTCCTTGGCTCTTAAGGGACTGGAAGAATGGGAACTTCAGGAGGAGATTTTCTAGAAGCAAAAATCTCATGTTGATTGGCTTCAGGAGGGGGATAGGAACACTGCTTTCTTTCATAACTTAATTAAGGGCTAGAGGTAGGGGAATTCTATCTCCTCTCTTGTCTCAACTAATGGAGCTCAAATATTTTCTTGTGAAGAAATTTCTAGGGAAGTTGTTAATTACTTTTCTAATTTTTTTACTAGGGAGGATCTTACTAGCTGGGACCAAGGAGTGGGCCATCTTGGATTGTATCCCCCATCTTTTCTCTGCTGAGATGAATGACGCCCTTTTAAACCCTATCTTTTTACTTGAATTGGAGAAAATTGTGTTTAATATGAAGAAAGGTAACACCCCTAGGCTAGATGGATTTCTGATTGAGTTTTTTCAAGAATTCTGGGAGATAATAAAATTTTTTCGACTAGATTTGGTCCAGGAATCACACAAGAACAAAAAGATGCTGAAGTCTTTGAATTCTACCTTCTTGGCTATCATACCTAAGAAGGAAGTAGCTAATCGGTTGGATCAATTCAGGCCTATAGAATTATGTAATGTTTTCTACAAGATCATCACCAAATTGATTGTTGAGAGACTCAAGGCATTCCTTGATCCTTTGATCTTTGTTGAATAGGGTAGCTTTGTTGAAGGAAGATAAATTTTGGATGGGGTTGAGGCAATTCACTTTATGGATACTTCTAAGGAGAAAGCTATGTTCATTAAACTGGATATGGCTAAAGCTTATGATTGGGTGAGTTGGAAGTTCTTACAAAAAATTCTTTTGACTTTTGGGTTTGACATTGAGTGAGTGAATTGGGTTCTTAGCTGTGTGACCTCATCCTCCTTCTCAGTTCTTATTAATGGAGAACCTTTAGAATTGTTTGGTGCCTCTCGAGGACTTTGGCAAGGGGACCCTCTATCTCCCTATTTATTCATTATCATGGCAGAGGGTCTTGGCAGATTTCTAAAATCTTAGGTGCGGTATGATTAATGGGAGGGACATTTTTTCTTGGAGTCCTAGCCCAAAAGGTAAATTTGTTGTGGCTCAAGGCTATGCTTTACTTGATAGGAACTTACATGGTCCAGCTAAAGTGCACTGGTGGAAGATGGTTTGGACCAAATTTTCTTGGCCCAAATGTAATTTCTTTTTATGGTTGTTGGCTTAAAAGAAATACCCCACTTGGGAGAATCTTTACAAATGAGGTTTTCAGGGACCTTTTGTTTGCTTCCTTTGTTTGCACAATAAGGAGTGTACTTCACACTTTTTTTTCCTTTACCCTTTTTCGAGAGAGATATGACATAGATGGTGGGAGGCTTGGTATCATGGCTATATTCATGAAATTTCTCTAATTGATATTTGGGAAAGCTTGGGAAAACCTCCAATGAAGACTTCTTTCTTGCAAGTTGCCTGGATAGTTGGGCTGATTTTCATTCTCTAGAACCTTTGGCTGGAAAGGAACCACATAATTTTTTGTGACTTAAAATTAGGAAGCTTTCAATTATGGAAGATGATTCTTTGTAGGCTTTAGGAGACTATCTTTTCAAAGTTTGATATGTCTGTAACTATTGATCTTGGTGATCAAGTTATTGTGAGGAATCTGAACTTGGGGGATAAAAGTCGAGGATGCACTCTTGGAAAAAGACCTCGCCATGTTAAGAAATAGGTTTTTTGGGATAGGAGGTGGACTCCTACAACTAGGATCTTGAAGATTAATATGGACGGTCCTTCACAGGGGAACCCTAGTCATGCTAGCATTGGGGCTATAGGTAGAGGCAATGATGATGGTGTGGTTTTTCTCTTCTCTATTTACAAGGGTCAACATTCTAATAATTTGATCAAGGCTCTTTGGTCTTTGCTTTGGAATTTGGATTTGATTGAATAAATTTTTACCCCTCTTTTTTCAAAAAGAAAAAAAAAAGATTGTGTTTATTTTTTAGCATCAATGTTTTAGATCATACACAATGATCCATCATCAGGATGAGAGAGCTAAAAAGCATTTATGCTAAAAAATGCACACACGATCTTATCCAGAAGTATGAACAATCTATGTATTTATTTATATATAAAGCTTTAGCAAACATTCAAAGAATGGTATACAGATGATTATTTTTACTTGATTATTTGGTATTTTATAATGAGATCAATATAATGCCTTATGGGAAGAGATTGATCTAAATGCTAATTGTGTTAGTATGAGAGATTAATAGTCTCCATCTAATTGACACAACCACATGATCTCTATAATGTTGGTATGTGTAATTAATGATCTCCATTTGTCTGACATTCCCAAGTTTAAGGAATCTCTATAATGTATGCGAGATTAATGATCTCCACATGTCTGATATGTATGAGATTAAGAAATCTCTATAATATTGGTGGGTGAGATAATAATCTTTGTTTGACCAACATGCCTAAGATTTATGTGCCAAAATATTTTGATGATGTCAACATATGCACATGTGCTTGGCCTTGGATAGAGGATTTCCCATCCAACAACAACCTTAGGTGTTGCACTATAGAGAAGATAATGGATTCACTAAGGGTTATGAAACCTGATATAGAGATGCCTTTAAGTTTGGGTTAAGTTAGAGGGTATAATAATATGTTTAGACTTATTCTCATTGTAATATTATATTTATTTTATAGGAATTAATTTTCCTAATCTAACCCTAATTGCAAGGATATTACAGTAAAAATATAGTACCTTCCTATTGAAAAACATATAGTAAACATCTTGTAAAGGATTTGGTAAAAATTAATTTTGTATTCATCAAGGATAAGTTGGGTGTTGTGCAGAACACCTTCCTCTCTAAGAGGGAGTGTTGGTTTTCTAGTTTAGCTTAGAAGGTGGAGTGGAGTTGCTTTAAAATAACTTGAATTAGATATTTAGTAACAACATTTACTCTTTCATTTCCTTATTTGGTAAGGTTTTTTAGGTGTACTTCCCCTATGAGAGAGTAAGGTCCATAGAGCTGAACTCCTTCTCTTTCTTCAATGATAGAGTGAAACTATTGACTAGCTAGGCGAGAGAGTGAAACTATTGGGTTAGTACAATTCTAACTTTTATTATCGTATTCTAAGCTCTTATTCTATGATTAAAAAAAAAACTACAATCCTTCCTATGAAAATGTGAGCATACACAAATTTGTGGATAATGAAATCAATAAGGAAAGGGTCCAACTACTATTTCCCTCAAACTTGCTCGACTCCTTAGAATGGAATCCCCTCTCCTACATAGAAATGAGATAAAAAAGGATGTTGATAAGGCTCTAGTTGACCATCACTTTTTATACTTTGCATTGAGATTGACCCATTCTACTTCGATGAGAAGGTTTAGGCCTGGGACCTTAGCTATGTCCAAATAAAGAGCATTTCACTGGTAGGATCAAAGGTTGGTTAAACATAGCCAAATTGATAATAACCCTTTCCCCCACAATCTTATCATAGAATCAAATGATGATCTATCAAGGAATGGGAAACTATGGGTGATCCCCACCCATATTTTTTCAGTGGCTATAGGGGCCAACACAATCCCTTTGGGGTCTAGATCTAGAAACAACAACCTTTCAACCTCCCAATCAAAGGGAAGAGAAAAAAATTCAAGGGAAACAATGGGAAAATCTTTCACAAGGATGCTAGCCAAAACCCTCCTCTGGATGACTCTCAAGACAAGATTCAAACCATCATCATTAGCAACCAACACTCTAATGAATTATGGAAAACTTGTAATTCATAGGGCATCTTTGCAAAATGGAGTGGCTCTAACCCCAACCCAACCAATTTTTTGTTAGAATTCCCTTGATCTTGGAGAACTAGGTAAGTATTACTAATTTTCTTAATAATATATTCTTTCTCGATTGTAAGTTAGTGGAATTAAGAGATAAAATATGATTTGGAAACCCTTTTTTTCTTCATGGATAATTTGTTAAATTCATGGAATGGAACCCTAATTTTAATCCAGAAACTATTAATAACCAAACAATCCCTAAATGGGTCTCCTTCAAATTTTTCCTATGGAACTCCTTAATGAGAAAATCCTTAAACAAATAAGATATTTTTTGGGTGGATTTTGGGGTTTTTTGAGTGATTTTGCCTCCTCTTCAGACATCAAAATCTTAATTGATGTTAAGATAGGTGAATCCACTATGAAACCCATTCAAATTATCACTAATTGATCCATATATTACCTTGACTTGGTAATTTTCCATGGGTCTATGGATGGAAGTTTTTTGGGCAATGCTAGAAAAGGGTAGTGTATCCATCTCCTCTGGATATTTCTACTAACAAACTACCCAAAGTGGAGCTCATTAAGGATCTTGCATCATGTCCTCTTCATCTGAGTATTCCAACCTCTCCTCAGAACATTGATCATACTCCTTCCCTAAACATCTCCCTCAATTTAGGGAAAGGAGGTTTTACCATTTTAGATGGATTAACCTCCCTTGTAGAAGATATGACAACAAACAACTCTAAGCTACAGAAGGGGGACATTTCTAAGGCTGGCCTTTAGGAATTTTATGACTTGGATAATCTGGAAGTTGTTCCTGATGGTCCTCCTATCCCCCCTCATATGAGATTAAGGTATGTTGTCATATCTCCTCTAGGTTTTATGGAGGAGGAAGCTACATCCCAAGGTATAAAAGCCTCATATACTTCTAGTGTGAGCATAAAAAGGAAGATGTTTGTGATAATCTTACCTAATAAATCAGTAATATGTGTACTGAGGAGGTGGTCTTTGAAGAATTAACAACAGAAAAAGAAATTTTTTTAATGAACTCCTAGCCATAGGAGGTGAAGGTTACACACTTGAAGATCTCAAGAATGATCTCTTGAGGATGCAAGAAGAAGATAACCTTAGGGATCTAGAACAATCCCAAGAACCAAGGTCTTCTCCTAACTTGTATAAGCTCTCAAAAAAGAGAGGAAGGATATCTTTGAATGAATTAAGGTTCAGGGTTGATGAGGCTAATAGTCAAAATTAATTAAGTACTCTTTTTAATGGAGGGAAGGGGAAGGTCCTTTCCATGATCAAATGAAAATCATCACCTAGAATATTAGGGGCTTGAATGCCCCTAACAAGAAACACTTTGTGAAGTGTTGTCTCTCAAACTATAAACTAGATATTCTTATGCTCTAGGAGACTAAAATGAATCAACAGGAACTATGTACCTTTGGTAAGACATTAGGCCCTAGGAAAATATCTAGGAGCCCTGTTATAAGAGCTTTAGGGGGTCTGGCTATAATTTGGAACCCTCGTCTTATTGACCTTGTTCTTGTAAGAAGTGAAAGGCACTAGATGTGGGTCCATTTTAAATTTCAAAATATGCAATTCTTTCTATTTAATATTTATGGGCCAACCCATACATTTGACAAAAAGTATCTATGAGGGGAACTAGATGCTACTATGAGACACTTAGCTTTTCATTGCATTCTCAGGGGAGACTTCTACGTCATCTCCTCTCCAACTAAAAAAATAGCAAGCCTTTCAAAACTTTATCAAGCATCATTGGACATGAATAACTGGTTATTCCAAGCAACAGTACTTGAAGTTAAATCCAAGGATAATACTTTTCCTTGGAATAATAGAAGACTTGGCTTCAGTTGGTTACCAAAGAAACTAGATAGATTTCTAATGTCAAGCAATATACCTATAGTGGCATCATTGATGATATCAAAAAATCTCCCCTTATCAAAGTCAAATCAATACCCAATCCTCTTATCAATTGAAGCCAAATGTTCCCCTACTTGTAATTATTCCAAGTTTGAAATGATGTGGTTCAAGGATGCATCATTGCTTCCAACCTTAGAAAAATGATTGATTAATGCAAAGATATAGGGGTTAAGACTCTACAAAGTTGTCCAAAAACTCAAGATCATTAAACATAATCTCATTATGTGGAACAAGCTAAAGTTTGGTAATATATTTGATTCAAAAAGGTCATTAGAGGCTAGCCTAGCCCTAATCATATTGGAGGTTATGCCTAAATGCATGGAAGTTGATCATTACATGAAAGAGATATATCTATGTCTTCAACTAGAAGACATTCTTGCCAAATAGGAAATTTACTAGAAATAGAAATAAAGCAAATCCTAGCTTGAGGCTGGGGACAAGAACACAAATTTTTTCCATAACAATACCAAGCAGAGAAGAGCCTTTAATAGTATCTCTAAAATAACTAATAATTTTAATATCTCCATTGTCCAACCTGTAGAAATTACAAAGGTGTTAACTACTTTGAGGACATCTTAAATAATTTAGAAGGGTCTACCCGACAATCTCAAAATTCACTCCTAAGGTATGTACCCAAAATCATTTTTGAGGAACAAAACATCATTCTTCTTCAAAAATTCTCTAAGGAGGATGTCACAAAAGCTCTCTTCCAAATGACACTGGATAAATCTCTAGGTCCTGATGGTTTCCTCACATGCTTCTTTCAAAAATGTTGGCATTTTATGGTGGATGAAATTTTAGATGCTCTAGATAGTTTTAGAGCCTTTGGAGGCCTCTTGAAAGAAGTCAACCATATGTTCTTGGCCTTGATTCCTAAAAAAGATGCCCTAGATAGTTTTAAGGATTTCAAACCTATTTCACTTTGTAATAACGTTTATAATTTATTATCAGACCTTTAGCCAATCACCTAACTGGTCTCCTTTCTTCCCTTATAAATGAAGCACAATTGGGTTTTACTCTTGGTAGATCCATCTATGATGGTATAATTGTAGCTCAAGAGGCTACTCACTCATTTTTCAAAAATAATTAACCTAGTATCATTATAAAACTGAATATAAGCAAAGCTTATGATAAAGTGGATTGGCAGTTCCTCTCCAGATGCTTCTCTACCTTTGGGTTTTCCAAATGTTGGATAAAGATATAGGGGTTAAGACTCTACAAATTTGTCCAAAAACTCAAGATCATTAAACATAACCTCATTATGTGGAACAAGCTAAAGTTTGGTAATATATTTGATTCAGAAAGGTCATTAGAGGCTAGCCTAGCCCTAATCATATTGGAGGTTATGTCTAAATGCATGGAAGCTGATGTTTACATGAAAGAGAGAGATCTATGTCTTCAACTAGAAGACATTATTGCCAAATAGGAAATTTACTAAAAATAGAAATAAAGGAAATCCCGGCTTGAGGCTAGGGACAAGAATAAATTTTTTTCCCATAACAATACCAAGTAGAGAAGAGCCTTTAATATTATCCCTAAAATAACTAATAATTTTAATATCTCCATTATCCTACCTATATAAATTACATAGGAAGGTGTTAACTACTTTGAGGATATCTTAAATAATTTAGAAGGGTCTACCCGACAATCTCAAAATTCACTCCTAAGGCATGTACCCAAAATCATTTTTGAGGAACAAAACATCATTCTTCTTCAAAAATTCTCTAAGGAGGATGTCACAAAAGCTCTCTTCCAAATGACACTGGATAAATCTCTAGGTCCTTATGGTTTCCTCACATGCTTCTTTCAGAAATGTTGGCATTTTATGGTGGATGAAATTTTAGATGCTCTAGATAGTTTTAGAGCCTCTAGAGGCCTCTTGAAAGAAGTCAACCATATGTTCTTGGCCTTGATTCCTAAAAAAGATGCCCTAGATAGTTTTAAGGATTTCAAACCTATTTCAATTTGTAATACCCTTTATAATTTATTATCAAACCTTTAGCCAATCACCTAACTAGTCTCCTTTCTTCCCTTATAAATGAAGCACAATTGGGTTTTATTCTGGGTAGATCCATCTATTATGGTATAATTGTAGCTTAGGAAGCTACTCACTCATTTTTCAAAAATAATTAACCTAGTATGATTATAAAATTGGATATAAGAAAAGCTTATGATAAAGTGGATTGGCAGTTCCTCTGCGGATGCTTCTCTACCTTTAGCTTTTCCAAATGTTGGATAAACCTAATTTTTGAATGCATTTCTACTCCCAAATTTTCAACCTTGGTCAATGGAACTTCAAAAGAATTTTTATTAGTGTCTAGGGGTCTTAGACAAGGAGATCCCATTTAACCTTTTCTATTCATTATTATGTTTGAAACCTTGGGAAGAATGGTGAATAGTTTCAAGCTCAGCGAGTCCCTTAAGGGAATCTTTACATCACAGGATTCTAATATAACTATTTATCAAAAATTTGTGGATGATAACATGCTTTATGGGGGTGCATCCTATAAAAAATCCACCAATCTTAAAGAAATCCTACAATCTTATATGATGGCTTCTAGTCAAGAAATCAATCTGACCAAATCTAAGATTTTTTTCTTTAACATCCACCCTTCCCAGGAAGAGGGGATAGTGAATATTTTGAACATTGGACAGGGGACCTTCCCTTGCAAATACTTAGGGAATTTTCTAGAACTTGGGAAGAAGAGAACCTCTAGCTGGGAGGCCCTTGTTAGTAAGATTAAGTCCAAGATCTAGACATGGAAAGGAAAATTCTTATCTCTTGCAAGAAGAATCATTATGCTTAAATATACTCTCTCTAGCACCCCCATTTACCAACTATCAATCCTCAAGCTTCCTGCCTCTCATAGGGAATATCTCAATAAGGTTTTGAAGGACTACGTTTGGTAGGGCTTTGAAGAAAAGAAGAAATACTCCCTTCTTGCCTAGGACAAGGTTTGTAGACCCAGACATGAAGGTGGTTTTGGTATAATGTTTCTAAAGGATCAGGCTATGGCCCTGGGGGCCAAATTAATATGGAAAATGCTAAGGTATCCCAATTTAAACTGGGTTAGAATACTTCTTAATAAATATTTAAACACTAACAACCTCCTTAGCATCCTTAGAACCAAAAATCCCCCATGAGGATCCAATTTTTGGAACTACCTACTCTCATGTAGGACAATCATTTCAAGAAAAGTGACATGGAACATTGGTAGTGGTGATCAAGTGAGATTCTGGCTAGACTCTTGGGAAGGCTTCCTAGTTTTATATAAACTCTTTAATTTACAAACCTCTAGATCTATTCTTGAAGCCAGTCTAGGACCTTACCTCATTAACTATTTGGACTCGGATAATGGCTCCCGTTTTAATTAGAAATGGAAATCTTTCTCCATCTTTTAGCTACCTAAAGTTGAGGAAGTTGTCCTTCATCACATATTGGAGCAAAGAAATTTTCCTTTCTCGGGCCAAGATGATATTCTCATTCGGGATGGCTCTAAGATAGGTGAATACAATACCAAGGATGGCTATTCCTATCTCTCTTCCCTCAAATTGTATTCAAAGGTGGATCTTCCTTACTCATTGGGTTGGGATGCTTTATGTCTCCCTAAAGTGGGAGCCTTCTCTTGGATTTCTCTCCAAAAATGCATTCTAACAACTAATAGAATTAGGAGATTTAGTTTCATTGGGCCTACATACTGTTCTCTTTGGTATTCTTCAGAGGAAAATGTGGACCATTTATTCCTCTTGTGCCCTTATGCCTCCAACATATGGTATTGGCTCTGTGGGAAAATAAACTATAAGATGGCCCTACCTAATTTAATTATGACCATGATAGTATTTTTTATGGACTATGGATTATCGACCCATCCATCATTATTTGGGAATTATGGAAGGAGTGAAACATGAGGATCTTTAGAAACTCTAGTATGTCTTGGGATCATCTTACTCTTAAAAATGATTTTTTTATTGTCGAAATAATTAATTGAATTTTTTAATAATCTAATGAAACCTCCAAACCAATACATTCTAGGATTAAAAAATGAGATTCTCTTGGCTAGTTTTAAAAATTCTAGCCTTTCTGGGTTAAGGGAAAGATGCCAATAAATTAAGTAGAGCTGAATGTAAATGGTTCCCCTATGTTGTAAATTGGGTCAAACTCAATTTTGATGGGGCCTCTCGTGGAAACCCTGGGATAGTTGGGATTATTTGTATTATCTCCAATCACAAAGGGGATATATTGGCTAATTGTATGGAACCTAAATTGGTAAGGCCACCAATAATGAATCTGAATTCAAAGCTCTAATTGAAGGGTTATGGCTTTGTCAAAAAATAAACCTGAATTATGTTGAAATTGAAGATGATTATGCCATTGTGGTCAATGTATTTAGAAGCAAGTCCACCCCTAACTAGAGGTTAAAATCTCTCCTATCTAGGGCTCTTGACCTAGCCATTAGTATTAAGCACTTCACTATTAATCACATCTACCATGAAGGGAATGGGGTAGGAGACAAACTAGTCAATGAAGGGGCATATGGTAGAAATGAAACCATTTTTTTCCCTCATTTGTGCCCACCTTAAAAATTATTGCTATACTTAAACTCATTTTCTCTCTCACTAATTTATTTTAATCCTTTATATATTGTGTGTCTTTTTACCTTTCCCAATGAAGCATTCACTTTGTGTACCTTTTTATGGATAACCCCATTTATTGCACTATTAAGTAGTGCTTTTTTCACAAGTTTCTCTCTACCCAATATTCATGCCTTTATTGCTCTTACACTTTGCTAGGGTCACAAACATTCTCTTTCTATTTGTCAAGGATGGAATTATCACTCTTATTATTTCTAGTATGGACACTCTATCAAAATTTCATGGCCTTCTTAGCTTATGGCCTTTGATAAGCTGGCGAGGATTGAGAGAATTATGCAGTTTGTCAAGATTCAGAAGATAGGGGTTTGGAGGGCCATACTTTGTTGCCTTGGAACCTAATTTATCAATTGACCTAATAGGTACTAAATAAAATTCGATATCATAGCTATGTTTATTTCCATTTCTATACAAACCATGATGTTATTGCTAGTCTTTGTTGGGAACTTTTTGTAGAGGCTCTTCTAGGGGGACCTCGACACTATCCTTCTAAATATAAGGGATAATTTATCCATCCCCTTGGCATAGAATTACAACATGCTTTATGTTAGGGGAAATTATGTGTGGAATTACCCATTTATCTTTATGGAAGTTCTGATAGGCTTTTGGGTGGAACACAATGTTTATAGGAGAAATTTGCAATTCCTCCTTCATTTTTGCTCTATCTTTGACCCCGTGGAGGATGATTGGCTCAAAAAGTACTTTGAGGAGGAGGATATCTTGTAGGATAGATACTTATAGGTAGCTATGGAAGATCTCTAGGTGTACATTAGAATTGTGCACTTCTCTAAATCCTTCTATCCAAGGTATTCCATTTACTAGAATGCTTGAATGGTGGCTCAGAGCTCCCTAGTCACGGAGTGCAAGAGGCATATAAAAAAAGTAGAATGAGAGCTCTCAAATGAGCCATAGAGATACACATGAAAATAAGGAAAATAAAGCACAATTTTTTGTTTGTTTTTGTGCTTTTATGAAGTCCTACAAACAAGAATTAGTAGCCTCTTAGCATCGAGTCTTTGACATGTGCTCTTTTGTTTTGTTTTGGAAATTAAGTGTGCAACCCCTACAAAACAAAAAGGTTAGGGCATAAAAAATAAGTAATACCTAAAACACAAAGTGATTGGTTTCCTCAAGAATCTAAGTTGTCTTTCAATCAAGCATATGCAAAAAAAGTACAAACTAATCACAACTGCTCTCTTTTTAACTTTTTGCTTTTGACCTAGTCAACAAGATTTGATTTGTTTTCTATTATTTCGGCTCCAAAAATAGAAATACAAAGAAGAGATCCCTACTAAAAACTAGAAAAATTTCCAAAAATGCAAGAAATTCAACAATATCTCTTAATTTGTGTCCTAGGGACCCATTTTCCAAAAATAGACTAGTTTTTTAAAATTGAGTTATTAAGCTCTTATATGATCTCTAAATTCAAAATACAAAGAACTAATCTCCTATATAATTTAAAGATCTTTATGAAAATATAACTATTTTTAAAGCATTCTCTAATTTGCAACCATTAATTTTTTTTTTAATGAAAATGAAAGAAAAAATTATAACTAGTGCACATAAACTCAAAACAATATGAAAATAACTTGCAAATTTTTTTTCAAATTTGAACACCAAATGGTTGGAAAGATATGATAAAATCTTTGAAAAACTTGGGTAAACCAATTTGCACAAAGGTTAGCCTTAAACCCAAAGTAGAAAACCTACAAAACCACTTGATTAGATGTAATAAGTTGCTATAAAAACCAAAATATGAGAATGTAACTAAAATACTAGTGAGAAAATGAAGCTAAAAAGTTGGTTCTAGCCCCACGATGGGCATAAAAAATGTGTGTACAAAAAGTGTCACACTTCTATAAACTATTATTCTTGAGAATACCCATGAAAGAGGGCATCCAAGAGGTAGCTTATAGATCTCTATTTATGACATGTAAAGGCTATGAGATGGTGGATCTTAAATGAACCAAACTATGCAACCCTTGCAAGGTGCACCATAGAATGAGAGATTCAAAGATGGGAGCAAGAATGCTAGCATCCAAGAATCTACAATGAATGTAATGCAAATGAAAGATAAATGAGAGAAATTATAATGCAAGCTAAACTAGAAAATAAGTTTTTACAACCCCTATTTAGACTAGATGATTTAAGCTGTAAGCATGGAGAGAAACTAGAATGAATGATAAGCATGAATAATGAAGAATAAAAGATAGTAGAAGAGAAGCTCCACAAGTATGAGATCTTCAATCGTAAAACATAATATTAGTAAAAGAGTGGAGTTGTGAAGTGATGAGAGAGCTCTCCCTTTTAAAGGGAAATGTATGATAGAGATCATGAGGCAAGATGCATGTGATCAAGGGTGGAGTTTGAAAGTGGGAGTGATCCATGTGCACAAGCATTTCTACCAATCGTGATGAAGAGTGGACTTTTGTCCCCCGTGTGGGACACAAATGTCTTTTATTTTATTTTTAAATAAAAGAAATGCTTTTACATGTGCAACTTAGGATAAGAGGTGAGTGGGGAATTTTATTTAATTAAAAGGGGACATGTTATTTTAATTAAATATGAACTTAGGATAAAGTGGTAAAACTATAGGATAAAATCAAAAATTAGATTTTTGAAGATTTGATTAAGGATAAGCATTAGATAAATTATGAAAAAATGCAAGAAAGGGGGCTCATAGTCTAGATGACTATTTTTGCATGATTACAAGGACAACCTAAAAACCATATACTAGTTAAAAAGGTGTAGCCCCTCTAGGAGTGCATATAGCGGTCTTGTAAGTCCACAATGCTAGATTGATCTGCATGTACCAATCTCTACCTAATTTGTGGACCATTCTATGCAAGATATTTAGTAGTATTTTATTGGAGGCCTCAACTTTGTTGTTCCCTTGAGGATAGTAAATGGAGGACCAATATTGTTTTATCTTGAATTTTTTACAGAGTTGCTTAAGGTCCTTATTTTTGAATTATCCTTCATTATTACTAACAATGGAGGATAGGATATCATAGTTACAAACAATGTGGTTGAGAATAAAAAAGGCAACATACTTGTCTATAGTAGAAGATAAGGGTACAACTTCAACCCATTTTGTGGAGTATTCAGTCACTGTAATAATGAATTTGTGACCACTGGATGAGCTCAGATGAATCTTTCCCACTAAATCAAAGGCCCATTGCTGAAAAGGCCAATATGTGATTGAAGGGTTGAGCACACACCTAAGAGCATGAATCAAGTTACCATGTAGCTACCACTTCATGCAAGATTTAACATATCTAATAGGGTCAACATGTATAGTTGGTCAATAGTAACCCACCTTGAGAAATTTTTGAATAAGAGCGTGGCCTCCAAATGCCATCAGAGCGTGGCCTCGAAATGCCATCATGGACTTTAGCCAATGCCTTTTCAGACTCTTCTATTTCTAGACACCTAAAAAATGTTTCATCTAGACCCTTCCTATACAAATTACTAGAGAAAAGGGTATACTATGAGGCATTGCAGAGAAGTTGGCATTTTTGGTTATGCATGAAATTTTTAGGAATGATCTGATCATGCAAGTAGGAGAAAATAGTGGAGTAGTAGGAGGAATCATGATCGGCAACAATGTAGATGACATGATTATCAAGGGAGTCATATGCGTGATGTTCTTCTACTAGGAACTCAAAGCACAATTCATGTTCTTGTAACTAAAGAATATGTTGGGAATACAAAAAGGAAAGTAAACTTTGAGAGGATGGGGGATGAATCAACACTTAAAATTTTTAACCATAAAATCATTCACCTCACATCCATCTCATAATTCAATAAGTAAATTGAAATAGAAGATTAAGCATATACATCTAAAGCATGTAAATAAAACATTCAACACATGTATGACACAAGATATTTGGTTACCCAAAAACCCTCCAAGGAGAAGGTAAAACTAGGGTGGGGAAGACACCCACAAATCTCAACTATTGTAGTAATAAAATGTATCTAATGAAGGTTATAATGTTTTGATCATGAGACATGATCTACCCTATGAAAAGTCTACCTTGTTAAAGGCTTACAAAGGCTGTTAGATATTACCTTGTTAAAGGATTTCTACATCTTGTTAGAAGTTTTCTTGATTAAAGGACTTCAACTCACAATGAGGTAAGAACCCTATTAAAGGATTTATAATAGCCTTTTAAGACTACTCTGTTAAGAGATTTAACTAATTCACCTATTAGAATATCTTAGCCATGATCCTTTGGTTAGCACTCTATTACTTGATGACAAATCACCTCTTTCTTGATGTGTACTTGATCCTTTTTGATCAAATGTATATCTTCTATCTTCTAATTCCTTTCCTCTATTCTCCTCTAACTGATTCTGCAATGTATTTCAAATCACAACTCTTAGTCACCATGAAAGCTCTGCTTGCACATGCAAACTACTCTCTTTTCTCCTTCCATACACACAAAAAGTTTAGGGTTTTTCCTCCTTAAGAAGACCTAGGTGACTTAGGGTTAGGTATGAATCAATTATTTTAATTCATCCATCTAGCTACTTAACCCTTCCCTTTTCTTGATTAGCTGCATGTACTACATAGGGATTCACAATAAAGATTCATTCTTATCATCTAAGATCGTAAAAAAATCCTTAAGTTAGCTCCAAAATGGTTTGCATAGAAGTTTGTGCCATTAAAAAAAACTATGTCAAAACTATATAAATCAACATCTAAAGTCCCTATGACTAGCATCAACTATAATTTCAATGTTGTAACTCAGCCTTTGAATGACTCGACATCCATTAATCACTCGACATCTAAATAACTTGGCACATACTATCTGCTCAACATTTACTAGTTACTTGGCACTTGAATCACTCAACACATACTTTTTCTCAACACTTGAGTGGTTTGGCATGCACTATAAAACATGTTATTCTTGGCATGCATTACTTGTTTGGCATGAACTAAGTACATAACTTATAAATGGCTAAAGTGTACAGACACTCTTTTGTCAAAACCAATATGAGATCATAAATCTCCCCTTTTGACATGAGTGACAAAAACACTTGGTCATGCATGGATGATCTTCACTTATAGACATAAATCAGATATCCAATATCTCTATTCGGCTTATATTCAAAATTTTAAAATTTTTGCAAAACATGTCTTATCCATCATACCTCAAAATTCAATAACTCTCCTTGAGTTAATTGTGATGTTCTGTATCTAAACCAAAATCATTCCTCCTATTGAGCAGATGTGCATAAGTTGATATATGTACTCTGTTTCTATCATTGGCTCCCTCTTTCTCAAAAATATTATCTTCTCCATTATCTCTCATTTCTCCACTTTTTTGATTTCTCCCCCTTTTTGACACTTATGTCAAAAGGTTATACACTTATAATATGTTTGTCCAAAAAATGTTTTATGGATCTCAAGCATAATTTTCAAAGCAACATCCCAATTATCACAAGCTATCTCCAATGATTTGATTTGGATGGACAACTCAACAATAAGGTGTACTAAGTCTTCATGAGTAGAAAGATGCATATATTTCTTAATGAGTGTTTCAACAAAGGCTAGTTCCTTATGAAATATCTCCATATGTGGAGTTAACAAGGACCGGATGCTAATCAATTTAGCCTTAATGTTTGCTTCATCTACATGTAGCACTACTAATTGACCGTGGGAGTTCAAGAGACTCATGAAATGTTTCTCACTTTGGACTAGAGACCTTGGTAGAGTTATGCCAATTGACTACATATGACTCTCCAAATTTATAATGTGGCTCCTGACTTCATCTATGAAGAGTGTTGGATTGCACAGTTTGGTGTACAAATATTCTCTAGTACCTTCTTCACATTGTTAATTTTGGTTGCTAAATCAACCTGTGATAGTGCAATAACACTTGATATCTTTTCATTAACCTTATTTTGAAACTTTCTTTCAGACCATTCAAGTAACTTCATATTCAAATCTAGGTCTATGTCATTTACCTTCTCAACTAGGCTGGTTAACTGCTCTATGATTGGCTTGGTTGCTTCTGGTACTGGCAGACTAAATGCATTAAGAAAATTTTCCTTGATATCTAACAAGGCTTGCTTGTGCCTATGCTCCTGGTTGAGTAGTTCTTGGTTTTTCTTCTTTGTAAGAGCATCTTGTAGTATGCTCATCTGTTCAATAGTGATTGTTGCAAAATCAAAATTGGCCAACTCAATCACTTCATCCAATTTCACATCACCAAATGATGTAACTTCATCTACCTTGGATGTATTTGGACTCGACCTTGATGATTTTAGGGGTATAGCTTCTATACTCGACCTATGGAGAGCTTGACTAGGATGAGTAGCATTTCTTGGTAAATTCATTAGTTTTTGTATTGCTAGTTACTCCTTAGGTTTTGTAGTCAAATCTATCTCTTTAGTCCTATCCTTTGCTAGCTCTAATTTATTAGTTGCACCTTGATCTTGAGCTTTAGGTGTAGAAGTATCTACCTAACCTATTGGAATTTGTGTTGTATCTTGTGCATCTGTAGCAACTTTTGGTACTGACACATTGTGTACCAATTTTTTGATATGGGTCATGGAAGGCTCTTTCCTTTGATACACTACAAGGGGTAATGTAGTTTGTATCAAGGTGGATTGGGGAGGGGCTATAGATGTCTCTTGTGTTTGAACTTTCTCCCCTACAGATGCCTTGTCTACCTTCTCAATCTCATCAATATTCACCAGTATAGGATGTTCACATAGTTTTGCCTAGGTAGTGGATTCTACTAGTATCTTTTTCAAGTCTTCCTTTATAAGGGGGTTGATGTTCTAAGTGATAGTATCAAAAACATCCTTAATCTTTATAGTATCAGTGTCTATATGCAACTCATGTTGAGGACTGGCACTTGACACTAGTGTATTTAGTACACTCTATTCTATTTGTTGCTCAACCTAAGTTGTAGCCTATGTATCTTCATGTGTCTCAATGACTTCCTCATGTGAAACTGTCTTAGTGTCAACTTTAGTAACCTCAATTACTTGTTTTTCATCTTTGTCCTCACCTACTCAATAGGTGTCTGCTCTATTACCTTGGGTACTGTCAAACCATATAATGATTTCCAAATTTGACTGGTCTTCTATACAAGATCCTTAATATTATTCTTTAGTATGTTGAATGCTCTATATTTAGGTACAAATTTCCCTACATGTTCTTTATTTCCTTTTGTCATTGTTACCCTATCCAATTTTGGCATCACTTGGGCAAGTGTAGTCTCTCTAATTTGTCATTTTTGTATTGAGACTATATTGCCACTTTTGCTCAAATTTTTCATATAGATCTTTTGGTAATGAGTTGGCAATCTCAATTGGAGTGTGTTTGAATGTTGCCATGATGACATATATTGACTCCTCTACTTGGTTCATCTCAATTTTTCCAAGTTTATCAAACTCAATATGTGTGAGACCAGATAAATTAGCATTATTCTTTATGTTTTCACACACATTGTCTAAGTCTAAGGAAGAACTATGACTTACCACTTTGAATTGGTTGTTGTCATCAGATTTAGCTAAAGTAATATAATTTCTCCTTGGTCTCTTCTCATATTCATCTTCTTTGCTAGCTAATCTAGCCCTCTTCTCTTTTGTCTTATCTGCTTCTTGATCCTTCTTGGTAGTAGCTCTTATGCTAGTTTGAGTAGCTTGAACTATGGGCTTAGGTTTTACAACCTTCCTTGGTTTTCTAACTGTTGGGGCCTTAGCTTTCCTCTTCTTTTTCTCACGTGCTTCACTAGCTTCTTCTCCCTTAACACCTTCTTCAATTTCTATCTCATCTGCTTGGTATTCACTTTGACTTTGAGTAATGGTCAATGGTGCTTGAGCAGTAACATCTTCTTATTCTTCTTCATTTTCTTTTGCTCCTATACTAAATTTCTCCTTGAGCATCTTGAAAATCTTATTCTTCTTTCTTTGACTGAGGTAGTTTTTAAATCCACTATTATCTTAGATTTAGACACATAATAATTCCCAAAGGCAATAGCCTTAGTATCTACATCTTCTGCAAATAATGTTGTAATTGCTATAGAGGCTTCATCCACATTGATCTTATAGCCTTGTGGCCTTAGCCACCTTACCCTTGGAACAACATCTTGAACATATGTAAAATCAGTGTCAACTAGAAAGAAAACATCATTGAAATGTTTCTCAACTAGTGAAACTGGTATCCTTAGTCTTTTCTTCATTGACTTCTTGAAATCTTCAAAGTAGCTGACCATTACAAACTCAAAATTCTCTCCAAGTTGCTTAATAAATTGTCCTATTTGCACTACAATAGATCTGTTTGTTTTCCATGCAACTTTACCAAAAGTAGGGAATGCATTCTATACATAAAAGAACATACATACAAGAATTGAACCAAATTTACATTGTGCACTCTTGGTCTTCCTAATTTCTCCCAAATTTTCTATCAATTGTTGCAACTACAACTCGGCAAGGTCATAAGTATGATCCTTCTTGACTATCTTGTAGCCCATGTCAACAACAATGCATGGTACATTGTTGAGCCTACTAGATTAATAAAATTTGTGTGCTATAATCTTCACTACAAAAGCAATTAGGGGATCTAAGATAGTGTCAATAGTTATCTCTCATTTGTTCCACACTACCCCTGTATTCTTCTCAATAACTTATTTTTCTTCACTCCTCATGGTTTTAGGTTAGTCTAGGTTTGGATATCCTATCACTCTGTGTACAATCTTCTTTGTGATCTTCACTGGTCCATTATCCAAACATCTAGAATTATCATGAATTTTTCTTAGAACTATCTTTAACCATTCATTTTTTAAGACGTTGGGGAAATCTAGGGCACAGGTTAACCCTTTTGTTTCTACAATTTTGAATTCAAATTTCAATGCTCCATTTTCACATAGTTTCCCATAGGTTTCCCTAATCTCCATGTCACCTATGCTACCCCCCTTGCATGTGTAGAAACATCTCACATCTTGAATCATTAACACTCGTGGTGGCATGGATAATGCACAAGATGGATCTTGCTTGTAAGCAATATCAAGAATGGCTCTAAAGTTTGGTTGTTTGATCTTATTGCTTATCAATTGTACATTCAAAACTTCCTTCCCTTCTTTGACCTTAGTTGCTAAAGAGCTAGACACCATTATGAAAGCCTAGTATATGTAAAAAATTCAAATTACATAGCTTGGCACACGATAAATACCTTTATAAATTTGTTGAGATGGTGTCGAGCAACTATTGAATCCTATTTGCAAACACTTGGAATGATCTATTCAATTCATCTTTAGCTTTTTGTGCTCTCCTTCAAATTTGAATGATGTCAAATGAGTGAAAATTGATCATATAGACCTTAAAACCTCACATTTAATGCTTCGTACTTACACAATTGTAAGCTCAACTTCAATAGAGATTTCAACTCACTCAGCTTCCATGTGATTTCCTCATGCTCAAAAACTACTACGAGCTTGGCCAACACTATCACTAATGATAGCTCAACATCAACTAACATTTTACTTAGGAGCTAAAGTGAAACTCTTCATGCTCGGCCATAACATGAAAACTATCACAACTTAAATATTTCTTCCAGGTTATAATAAACACTTTACATCTTACTTCATGCTTATATAATCTTTTTAGAGCTAAATCCTTCGAACTAATGTATAGTATGCCTTTTAAAATATTAGTCCCAATATACCTCTTGATTGCATAATTTGAGGTGGTGTGATCACCTAACCCATTCGGTGAAGTGACCTCATCTAAGCTTGATGTGTTGTAATCTTCCTTTCTCTTCCATGTCATGTTCATCTCATCTTTGACATTCTCAACATTTGCCTTTCCTTTTCCTTTGTTGAATTCAATGCTAGGGGCCTTTGACCTTGTTGGACAATTCCTACTTATGTGACTATTCTTCAAACATCTAAAACATATAGTTTGACTCAACCATCTTTTATAATCACTTCTAAAATGTGTTCTTATGCAATTTTCAGCAACATGTCCATACTCTTGACAATAGTGACAACTATACCTACTATTATAATCCCAATTATAAGATTTTCCATTGTTCTTTACCTTTGTCTACTTTTTTGATGATCATTTAGGCTTGGATCTGCACTCATATGCTCTATGTCCATGTTTCTGACAGTTATAGTAGTATCCTTCAACTCTTTGTGTGCTTATGGTCTTGGTTTTGCATTCATGTGCCTAATGTCCTTCTTTGTTGCATTTGTGGAAGTGACCCATGAACTTTTACTTATCATTCTAATCTGCAATCTTGCTCCTATAGACATTAGCATTATGACTTATCTTACCACAAGTATGAAAAATAGGTTTGGAGTTCTTACCTTTGTTACTTCTTGCTTCACCACTTTTGGATGATTTTCCTTCTTTAGTACTGGTGTAACCTAATCTAGTAGTATTACTGTTGGATCTAGGAGATCTCATCAATTGCTCAAAGTACTTGATAGCTTCACTAGGTCTGTTGAAGCTTTCAAAAAACTCTTTTTCTTTTCTCATATAAATTCTTAGTTGTTCATTCTGCAACTTTAGTGTTGTGATCTCAATGTCTTTTCTATTCAATTTAGTATTTGCAATCATGACTTGATTCATTATCTCTAATTGCATGTTGAAAATTCTTTGTACTTATAATGTTTTCTCCTCCAATCTATTGACTAGTGTCCTTTTCTCATCTTAAATCATGACATTGTATTCTATTGCTTTCCTTTTTTGTTCAGTGACTTCACATAGAAATACTAATTAGACTTGTTCTATCTTTAGATTTTTGACCTCTTCAGTTAGGGTTCCATTCTTTTCTATCAGATTTGCAATTATTGCATCAAATTCCTTGTGTTTCCATTTGCAAACAATTTAGAAGTGTTAATCTCTTGGTATTGTGTGTCATTGTCTTCAATAACTATTTCCTTCCTTCTTTTCAATGATTTCTTTAACTCATCTCTTGCTTCATTCAGCTAATGTAGGGAAAGTTGTATTTCAATCTTCTGGTTCCCAATTTGTAGACCTCCATTTCCAAGATCTTTTCTCAAAGCTACAAAAAATTACTTCCAAAGAACTCTTGCTCTGATACCAATTGTTGGAAATACAAGAAGGAAAGTAAACTCTAAGAGAGAGGCAAGTGGTGAATCAACACTTAAATCTTTTAACCATATAATCATTCACCTCACGTCCATCTCATAATTCAATAAGCAAACTGAAATACCAGATTAAGCATATATATCTAAGTCATGTAAATAAACACATTCAACACATGTATGGCACAAGATATTTGGTTACCTAGAAACCCTCCAAGGAGAAGGTAAACCTAGGGTGGGGATGACACCCACAAATATCAATTACTGTAGTAATAAAGTGTATCCAATGAAGGTTACAATGTTTTGATCATTAGACATGATCTACCCTATAAAAGGGCTACCCTATTAAGGGCTTACAAAGACTGTTAGGTCTTATCTTGTTAAAAGATTTCTACAACCTGTTAGAAGTGTGCCTGATTAAAGGACTTCAACTCATAATGAAGTAAGCACCCTGTTAAAGGATTTACAACAAATTGTTAAGGCTACTCTGTTAAGAGATTTAATTGATTCACCTATTAGAATGTCTTAGCAATGATCCTTTGATTAGCACTATATTACTTGATGAAAAATCACCTCTTTCTTGGTGTGTACTTGATCCTTTCTGATAAGATGTATCTCTACTATCTTCTAATTCTTTTCCTCTATTCTCCTCTAACTAATTCTGCAATGTATTTCAAATTACAAATCCTTAGTCACCATGAAAGCTTTGATTGTGCATAAAAACTTCTCTTGTTTCTCCTTCCACACACATAAAAAGTTTAGGGTTTGTCCTCCTTAAGAAGACCTAGGTGACTTAGGGTTAGGTGTGAATCAAAGATTGTAATTCATCCATCTAGCCACTTAACACTTTCCTCTTTTTGATTAGCCACATGTATTGCATAGAGATTCACAATAAAGATTCATTCTTATCATCTGAGATCTTAAAACAATCCTCAAGTCAGCTCCAAAATGGTTTACATGGAAGTTTGTGCCATTACAAACAACTATGTCAAAAATGTATAAATCAACATTTGAAGTCCTTGATGCTCGACATCAACTATAACTTCAATGTTATAAGTCAACCTCTGAAAGAATCGACATCTATTAATCACTCGACATCTAAATAACTTGGCACATACTGTCTACTCAACACTTGAGTTACTCAACACTTACTAGTTACTTCGCACTTGAATCACTCGGTACATACTGTTGCTCGACACTTAAGTGGTTCAACTTGCACTATCTGACATGTTATGCTCGACATGCATTACTTGTTTAGCATGAACAAAGTACATAACTTATAAATGACTAAAGTGTATAGACACTCTTTTGTCAAAACCAATTTAACATCAACATAATAGATGCTAAGGTGATCATAGTATCTGCAACCTTATTTTCTTTCCTAGGAATTTGTTGGAATGTCACAAATATGAAATAGTTATGTAGAGCATCAATCAATTTCTTGTAAGGTACAAGCTTATAATCTTTAGTTTGATAATCATTATTAACTTGGTTAAAGCCTCATACTCTTCTATATTATTAGTGCATGGAAATAAGAGTTTGTAAGTCTTCGAGATTGTATAACCATGAGGCACAAACATAATGCCTGGATCATACCCATTCTAGGTGTGAGAATCATCAAAGAACATCTTCCATGTTCTTTCAGTGACATACATGACGGAAGCATCAGGAAATTCAATTTGTATAGGAGCAGTATCTTATAATGGAAAATCAATAAGTTAATCAACTATGTTTTGTCCCTTAATAGATTTTTGTTTGACATACTGAATATCAAATTCAAAGAGAATCATCATCCATTTAGAAAGATGTCTAATAAGCACAACTTTACTTACTAAATATTTGAAGGGATCAATTTTTGCAATGAGATGCACTATGTAAGCCACCATGTAGTGCCTAAGTTTTTGGCAGGCAAATACCACTGCTAGGAAAGCCTTTTCAATGTTTTTGTAATTCATTTCATAAGCCATCAATGTGTTACTAATGTAGTATATAACACATTCCTTTTCATTTTTGTCACTTTGTGCTAGTAATGCTCCTAGGGAAGAATTTGTAGTTGAGATGTATAATATAAAAGATTTTCTTAGTATAGGTGATATCAATATTAGAGGTTTAGCCAAATATCCTTTGATTTGATCTAAGCTTTGCTAACATTCTTTATTCCAAATACATGTGGAGCCTTTGTGCAAGATCTTATTGAAGGATTGAGCTCTATCAACTAACTAAGATATAAACCTCCTAATAGATTGAAGACGTCCTTGAAGACTTCTTAATTGGCTAATATTCTTAGGAGGAAGCATTACCATAATGGCTTGCACCTTTTCTAGATCAACTTCTATGCCTTTTACAGATATGATATAGCCTAGTAATATGCCTAATATGATGCCAAAGGAGCACTTTTTGGGATTTAACCTAAGCTGAAACTATTCCATGTGGTCCAATATTAAACTCAAATCATCAAGATGTGTATCTCTTTTTATAGATTTGGCCAATGTGTCATCAATATAATCTTCCATATTTGTTTACATCATATAGTGGAAGATGGTGGCCATGGCTCTTTGGTAAGTGGCTCCCACATTCTCTAACCCAAAGGGTATGATGTTCAAGGAAAAAGTAATCGATGCACATGTAAAGGTTGTTTTCTCTTGACCCCCAGGGAAAATTTTGATTTGATGGTATCCAGAGAAGCTGTCCATTAAAATGTACATTTCATAACCCGCGGTCATGTCCACTATCATGTCTATTTTAGGAAGTGGAAAATTATCCTTAAGGTATGCTTTGTTCAAGTCTCTAAACTTGTGCACACACAAATGGACTTATCACAAATGGACTTATTAAGTTTGGACATAGGTACAATGTTGGAGATCCACTCTGCATAGTCAATAACTCAGATGAAGTTTGCACTTAAGAGCTTTTTTAGTTCTGCTTTAACCGAGAGAGCAAAATGTGGATGCATTTTTCTCAACTTTTGCTTGACAAGTTTGACATTAGGAGAAATAGATAAGTGATGCATGATAGGATCCATGTCAAAACTAGGCATATCTAAATAGGTCCATGAAAAGTTGGTTTCCTTTTCTTGGAAGAATTTAGTGAAGTTCAACTTTTCTCTAGCTGAAAGTGATTGGGAAACATTAATAATCTTGGGAGACTCTTCTGTACCAAGATTAATAGGTTCTGTAGGCTCAATGGGAATTGAGGATTTGACCTAAAAATAGATAGGCAAACCACCAAGTACCTTATCCTCAGGTGCCTTAAAGAGGTTTTCACCTTTGGATATGTCTTTTTTACTTTTTTTTAAAAAAACTTTTTTGGGGTTCAAACACCAACACAAAGTGTTTTTTGCCATTTGAACACTTTTTTTTTAATGACTAAGGTACTTGATATATGTTTCTATCATATTAACAATGGGTTTTTTGTGGAAGATATCACAAGTTCAATGGCATTGAGGAATCAAGTGAACTAATAGTCATTCTGAAAAGATGGTAGTTCTGGTCTTTGGTGTTGAGTAGACCAATATATGAGATCTAGTTGGATTAATTAGAGGCAAGTGAAGGCTTCAAGGTTATCGATGTGGAAGAATTCATCTTTGGTGACATGAGAGATTGATCCCATAGGTAAAGTTCCAAATGAATCCAAAATCAAGTATAGACCTATAAGGACCAATGTGATCCACTAGAGTAGATTGTGAACTAAACTCGTCATACCCTAGACTAGACTCGTTGACTACATTTGGTTGGGTAGCATAGGAATGGATGACATCCAATATTAACTCCCATGATACTTATGAGAGAGAATCCTATTCATATTCACTATGATCTATACTCTTGTTCTAGGTTATCAAGCGAGCAATATTTTCTCTTATCCTTCCTCTATTAGGATCTTCATGGTCAGATTCATCAAGTTTGTGTTGTCTAGAGGTGGAAGCCTCAACATAAGTTTGGGTAACCATTAGTTCTATTCCCAAAAGAAGGGCAGTAGGAGGCATGAAATCCTCATCTTGTAGAGCAGTAGCAACAAATAGTGAGCCATCATCTTTTGATTCACTAAACATGGAAGCCCTTCTTTCAAACCTTGGAAAGTTAGACTCAAATCCAAAGCTGAGTCCAATAGCATCTCTATTTTTGCATCCCTTAGTATGAATTAAGGGTTTGACAAGAGCTTACTTGTCACTAGTTAGAGACCCTTGGCCATGATAAGCCATTTTTTCAAAAATTTGTAGCCTTTTCCACAACGCTTGGGCAAAATGGGAGTAGTGATCGTAACTTCCTCCACATATTTCTCTTCCCTATAAATCCTATCTATTATAACATGATCTTCTTTTTATGCTTCTAAGGGAATAGAGGATCAAACAAAGGTCCCAAAAATAGTCATAGTAGAAGCATAGGGCTTCAATTTTTAGAAGGTTTCCTATAAGATTGAAGAGAAACTAGCAAAGCAACAATAGAGTCTAGAGTATATTCACCCATACCAAGGCCCATCATTTTCAATTTCTGTTCACACTCCTAGAGAGATAGTTTGAGCTCATGGGAAGAGTAACTGTGGGGCACTAACATTTCAACAATAAATTGTGTGTTATAGACATTGAATTGTGCCCTCGAATAACTATCTCAGTACCATTGAAGGGAAGTTTCATACATTGATGATATGTTGACGACACCGTTTGTATGTCATGGATCCAAGGTCTTCTTAGAAATAAATTATATACCATTGGGATGTCTATACTTGCAAGACCACATCTTTTTCAATAGGATCCACATAGATTGGTAACATAATAAGGCCTTTAAAAGGTTGTTCAACCTCATCATAGGCTTTGATGAAAATCTTCCACCTAGGGTTGATAGAAAAGTTAGACATGCCTAACTATTGAATAACATTGAAGGAGATGATATTTAACCCAACACCATTGTCTATCAAGACTTAGCAAACATGAGTATGAAAGATTTGGACTTCAATGTGTAGAGATAGGTTGTGGGGATGACTAAGTGACTTGTCATCTTCTCTAGAGAATGCGAGATAGTGGGGTGATAGAATGTGATTGACCATAGCCTAGAATTTCTCAACATCAATATCCATGGGAACATTGGTTGTGCGTAAAGATTTCTCAAGAATTTCCTTGTGTAAAGGAGATTGTTATAGCAACTCAAAGACTGAAATTTTTATTAAGGTTATTTGCAATTGACTTATAATATCATAGATGGATATAGCTAGAGTATCCACTTATTTGGATGAGGAAGCATTCTTGGGATCATTTGCAACTTTGAGGACAACCTTAGATTTCCCCCTAGTGATAGCATTGAGTGTGTCACTATGTGACAAGGAAGGTTCCACCACTCTAAGAACTACCTTAGGCCTAGTGTCCCTATGATTTTGTTGAGCATTACATATTTTTAGAACTACCTTGGGTCTTTCATCATCTGTGTTGTAGTTGGGTTCTTTGTTGAATTTAGGACCCATCATGCAAAGATGTTCAATAGGTTCTAACATGTTTATGACATTGTCCATGTTAGTGTAGGTGTAGTTTATCTTTGCATCATGATTTTCATTTTTGGCACGAGATGATTCCCCTTTTTAATATTCAGGTAGAGGTTGCTTGAAGGCTTTGTGATCAATTTTTTTTACTAAGCCATCTATTATGACTTTGCCTCCATCAACTGGGGTCTTGGATAACATCTTTGAGTTTGAAGTAATTTTCTATATTATGGCCCTTGCTCCTATGATAGTTGTAGACATGATCATCTCTCCACCAATTAGGTTTGACAGGTGGGTCTTAGGGCCAGGAGTTGTTTCGAAGCATGAAATCCTTATTTGTGAGCAAGGTATTTAAGACCACTTCATAAGATTCCACCATGGGTGTGTAAATACTCTTGGCTTAGAATATTTTTTGGTTTTCTCAAATGTTTGAAACTTTGAAGTCTCTTGTTGTTTTGCAGCATAAATGGCATTAGAAAAGTTGAAGGTTGATTCGTTGGTCTTAGAAGCATCTGCTAGTCCATCATTGACAACATACTTGTTCTCATTCCAAGGTTTTTTTTGTCTTTGTTATCCCTATTGCCAATTTTGTCTTTATTGAACACAATGTCTCCTTTCCTCATAGCAACATCCTCAACATATGGTAGGCACTTTCAACCATGTCATTGAAGGATGCGAATAGTTATTTTCTAAGATCATAATAGAGTTTAGGTATAAGAGCATTGACAAAAATGTCAATCTTCTCGATCTCAAGAGTCTACTGATGGTACGAAGAGTGTAAAGATCTCCATTGTTGGAGATACATAGCAAAGGGTTCACCTTTTTTTTGTTTAATAATTCACAATTTTAGCATAGT
Organism: Cupressus sempervirens; assembly: GCA_028749045.1. Lineage (NCBI taxonomy): Eukaryota > Viridiplantae > Streptophyta > Pinopsida > Cupressales > Cupressaceae > Cupressus > Cupressus sempervirens. The sequence goes on along the minus strand of CM053791.1, from coordinate 364,828,513 downwards.
GATAGGATGTTAAATGTTATAAGAATATTGTTGGATGAAGCATTGTGAAAATTTTCTAAATGTCTTGAGAGGAGGCGATAACTTTGTGAACCATTCCATAGCTTGGCCCCTCAAGCTCCTAGGAAGTAACCTCATAAGCTAAGTGTATTCATGCATAAAGTCCATACTAAGAGCATAGAAGTCCCTTACATGATCATGAGGATCACCATTTTCATCATATTTAGGATCTTCAGGTATATTTTCAAGGAATTGAGACAATGTAAAGACATCTATTGAAAGGAATAACACATATTGATTCAAAAAAAGTGGTCTTGAGTTGTTACATGGAAACTTGTAGTTGAGTGAGTTGATTTTTGAGTTCTCGCATTTCCTCTCTCAAGATCTCAGCTTCAGTAGGTTATCATTTTTGGATGATTCTTTGCACATCAAAATCATGAGGGAGTTTCCATCAATTAGCTATCATGTATTGAAAGTATTGGTCCCCATTTTTCTTTAAGGATTTTAGCATCAACCTTTGGGTAACTTCATCTTGTTGAAATCTCATGAGATCTTCCCTAGTGACTTCCTCATTGGTCTCACTTTTGTGATGTGACTGTGAGCATCTAGGTGGTGATGGACATCCTCAATCATTTATTCTGGGAGTTATAGGAGGTACATTATTTTCATTGTTTCCACCAAGAGGATTGCTATCAAAGGGATTTCTATAGTAGCCATGTCTATTTTTAGTATTATATGCATAAGCATCAACCTCAACTTGATGGTAGGATCTTTCCCTAGTTGCCATGCGTATGGCCTCTTGCAATTTTTCTTTATCTAGACATACTTGTTCTTCTAAGTGATATTTCCTCTCCTCTAGATGCATGGTGAGTGACATGTTGTCTTCATCCCTAGGTGTATCAAAGGGCATATCAAATGGGTTTTCAAAGATATATAGAGGATTATGCCAAGTATTAGCTTCTCGTGGCTTATGAGAGATGGTTCCTCCATACAAGGTTGTCCACAAGGATGCCTAGTTGGGGTTTCTAATTGTTCAAAGGTGAAAGGAGGATGACTTCCTTTACCAAATTGGAACCTAGTCACAATTGACATGTAAGGGTGTGTCTTTGTCTAATAAGATGAGGTAAAGCATTTTAGATTGAAGCTTGTAAGGTCAAGAATGATCACTTGTCAAATATAAAACGAGTGGCTTGTCAAGAGTGCTCAAGAATTTAAAACACTAACGACTCAAGCCAAGAGAGTGAGCAAGAATCTTGATAGCAAGTAGCTAGCATAGAGGGGTAACTAGATTTTGAGAAGTGACCATCATCAGGGTTTTTAGCTTACATCTAATAAAATAGACCCATCTTTTCAATTTAGAATAGTACCTAACATGGAGATTTTTTTGACCAGCCTCAGGTAGGATGAAGTGATGACACCCCTAAATTAGCTATGACACAATTTTGACTCTATTTTGGAAGCAATAGAAACTAGGTGATATTTTTGAAAGAAGCAGACGATATTTGATTATCACAATGTATCGTATGATAGACTTTACAAATGTTGGGTGACAATTTTACCTCAGACAATAGTTTCCCTTAAGCAGGGCGATAGAATTGATAACCTTATAATAGGTAGGCGATACTTTCTCAAGTATGAAATGTTGTGCAATATTTCTCAAAATGTCATGTGATAAAGGGCAAGTGAACTATGAAAAAAGTAGTATAAGACCCAAAAATTCTATGTTTTAAGTTGATTTTGTAGATATTTTAGACCAAAATGTAGTGTAGACATCATAGAACCTCAATTTATAGTAGAAAACAAAATGGTTTAAAAATAGTAAGGGGATTTAACATGTCTCAGAAAGTTGGACAAGGGATAAAGGAACCTTTCCAACACACAATTGGGATATCAAAAGAAAATTTATACGAATGCTAATGAGATGTTTGATGTTCAAGAACATTTACATGGGTCTAACGCATTCAAGAACACATGCCAAGAACTACTACTTAAGGTCATAGTTCATTAATCAATAACTTGGCCCACACTTGATGCCCCTTTGCCTCATACCAAGTCATTGCCCATGAGAGATATTGGCTTTATCATGGAGATGCCATTAGCATAACCAAGGGGGCACAAATGGTGAGTGTAAAACCTTGGGGTGATTTGGGTAATCCACTAGGATCGGTCCTTGCACCAAGATGTTGAGAAAAAAAATAAGGTAGCTTCTAGCCTATGGTGTTTAGAAAGGGCTTCCATTCATAGCACTCCCCTTTCTCCCAATTATGAGACACCTTACCTTATGGAAAGTAATAGACCTCGCACCCACAAGAGTACCTTAAGCATTCTTGCCTAGTATTTTCCTCATGGTTCCAATCCCACAAATACTCACACTAAGTGAAGATAAACACTATGTCTACCAAGGTTTTTTGTCCTTGGTAGCCTTGAGTTTATAGTGGGTTAGAATAGTTGGGTTTTCTGGGTCACTACTCTTGATTGCTCAAGAGCAAGCCCTCTAAAGGATGCTAAACTACACAAGATGGATCCACTTTTGGAGGTCAATATTTTTGACTTACCACAAGGGTGAAGAGAATACTCTCATATTCCAATCATTTCCTCTAAACACACCAAGAATCTCAATTATCCCACTAACTTTCAAAATCTAAAGGTGGGTCAAGATTTCTTGTTAGAGAAAAAGATTAATTTAATTTAATTTATTAAATTACATTTTCTCCCTTCTTAATATTTCACCTTTATGCACTTTTGCATTCACATTTAATAATTAATTAGTAATTATTAAATTGATTTTACCTTTTAGATTACCCTTTTTGGGTTTTCCCTCTTTCCTCTCCTTAGATTTCTCTTTTCTCCATGTTAGAATTAAGGGGGTGTTGGTGATTAATTCCAATTGCCAGGTTTGTTTAGTTTCAATAGTGATTTACTGACAATTTTGATAAGCTTTGGCAGTAATTCTCTTCATGCATGACTAAAGATTCCAATTATTATTAACAGATCAATAATCCTTCAGTTAGCCAACAACCCCAATCTTTCACCCTGAATTACTCTTATTCGATGGAGTTAATTTTGTATAAATCATGCATTTTATATATTGATTCAACAATCAATGATCAATATAATTTCTTTCTTAATTAGCTCTATTTTTTTTTCTATTTCTATAATTCATATCTTTTTCTTTCAGGATTCTTCATTTATTTTTCAGATTGATTGTAAAATATTACATGGTATCAAAGCATTGGGAGCTGGAAGAGGAAGTATTATTTTTGTTGCAGGTATTGAAGATTAGAGCTTCTTCTTTTTTTTGGATGAATTTTGTTCATTAGACTGGGGTTTGTTAATGTGTTTCTATTTGTAATCACGAACCGAGACAAAGCTCTATTTTGGGGGAGATCAATGATGTCTAGTATGTATTGTCATCCATTTTTTGTCAAGCTAGCCTCATAAAATTATATGTCTTGGAAAAAAGGGACAAAGGATCATTGCATTGAGAAAGATGTAATGCCCTATCTCCTTAGAGTATGAACAAAAAATTGCATGGTTTAATAGTAATGATATTATTTATGGAATAATATGTCTTACTATTTTTGAGGATATTTTATATCATATAGAGCACACAAAGTGCCCTTTCATTGCTTGGGAAATCATCCAACAATTGTATGGAGACATCAGTTCTTCATCTAAAGTGATGATTCTTGGATAATCAAGCTTATATAGGTGATACTAAGAGTTTAGTTGCCTCATCTTGTGTTGACACATCCTTCTTGGATGATCAATTTATTAATAACTCTAGTGCTCCTATTTTCTCCTTAGAGATTAGAGTTGCTTCATTGAAAGCTTCCAATGATTCTTTATAGTAGGATCATTTGCGTCTTCCAGATTCAATTCATTGGGATCAATTTCTATTAGGCATATCATTTTTGTTTGTAGAATCCCTCATTTTAGATCTAGATGATAGTATTGATTTCATACATCTTCTCTTTGATGAAGGTGTCTCTCCTTTTGTTCATGTGAAGGAATTTTTTGTCCCTCTTCTTCCTTCTCTACATGGTCATTCTTCACAAATTGATACGTGTTCGGATAATTTTGCACAACAATTTGAGGAGATCTATTAGCCTTTTGAGGAGATAAATGTATCTTTTGATTATGTTATCCATCAGTTTCTAAATGATTTAAGCTATTTCAAGATCTACATAGAGACCATGGAGCAGTTTTCATAGGCATCATACATTTTGAGATTTCTTCCTACATATTCCTTATAGGATTGGGGAGACTTCATTCATACATCTTCAATTTTATTTCTTCCTAAAGGAAAAAATGTTGTTCGAAGATCATGGACCATCTTCTGCACACATTTTCAAGCATCTACTATAGACTACACATTGTAGAGGGATCTATCTTCTCTTCCATTTTGATTTCTGGAGAGATTCTCTTGAGATGTTTCATTTGTGCATCCTTTTCTATCTCTTTTTGGAGTATGGTTTTTCTCACTAGGTTTTTTCTATCTCCCCTTTTCATAGAGATTTGGTTGTGATTGGGTACCTCATCAAGCCTTGTTGCTGGGACCCAAGTTTGCTTTTAGCATTGTAGTTTCCTTGCATTGTTGCTCATCTTAAGGGGGTTTGTTAGAGAAAAAGGTTAATTTAATTTAATTTATTAAATTACCTTTTCTCCCTTCTTAAGATTTCACCTTTATTCACTTTTGTATTCACATTTAGTAATTAATTAGTAATTATTAAATGACTTTTACCTTTTAGGTTACCCTTTTTGGGTTTCGATCTCCTATAAGGATAGATCTTTTGTAATTTTCTCTTATCTTTTTCATTTCTAAAAATACAATTTAAACTTATCTAGGGCAAACCCTTGCCTCTTCTTGTCTTTTTCTTCTCTGTGACATGTTTTTACATGCATATATTTTTTGGGTTTTGTGGATTTGTATTGTGTATTGCTCAAATCCTTCATTTCTGATTCACCACAAGGGTGAAGATCATACTTTCCTACCACCAAGAGATCCCAATTGCAAGTTTTATGTACCTATTAAAGATGAACAACTAATAATATTGCTGCACACAAAAATAAAGGAAATATAAACACACTTGTTTGTTTGTTTTTATGCTTTTAGGCAGCCCTACAAACAATCATTAGTAGTCTTTTTTCATTTGAAGCTTTGACATGTGTTCTTTTTAGAGAAATTTTGGCAAGCAATTTTAGAGCAACCCTAAAGAAAACCCAAGTTACAGTGTTAGTACTTGTCAAAAAATTAGAGAATTGAAATGAAAGCAATCTGATCTCTAAGAAGGCACATGAGAATAAAAGCAACAAAAGCGCTACAAAAATAGAAAAAGTGCTATAGAAGGTTGCAAAATCACTAAAAAAATATCAAAAGCACTAAAATAGAGACCAAAGGTGCAACAAGATATACAAGATGATAAGAAAGCTGCTTAGAACACTTTCTTCAAATGCGCCACAATGCGCTATAGAAATATTCAAATACATAACATAAAGTTTCAAATGTGCAAAAACAAGTTTTAAATGCACTACATAATGCTTTAAATACATTGTAGAAAGTTTTAGATGTGCAACAAATAGTTTCAAATGTGCAACAGGAAGTCGCAAATGTACTAAAACACTTCAAAATGCATGAAACACCTTGCAGAAGGAAAATGACAACTTGCAAGTAAATGTGCTACAAAAATAAACAAATGCATTGCAAAAATGCTCAAAAGCACTACAAGAATACTCAAAAGTGCTATAGGAATGCTCAAAAGCATTGTTTAAATGTTCAAATGTACTAAAAAATATATCAAATGTGCTATAAGAGTTTGTAAAAGTGCTACAAACTTGTTAAATGTGCTAAAAGACTAAACAAAAGCATTATTTTAGTGTTCAAAATACGTTACACGAACTTGCAGAAGCACAAAAATAGAGAACATAAGCACTGAAATGATATTCAAAAGCACTATTTCATCTATAATAATAGAAATAAAATGTTAAATGCAAAAAATGTAGAGCTAGAAATGGGTTTCAGCCCCACGGTAGGTGCCAAAAATGTACATAGAATTGTGCACTTCTCTAAACCCTTCTATCCAAGGTATTCCATAGATTGGAATGCTTGAATGAAAACTTTGAACTTCCTACTGATGGAGTGTAAGAGGCATACAAAATAAGCATGAAGAGATCTCTCAAATGAGTCTCAGAGATGCAACCCTTGCTAGTAAACCATGAAATAGGAGATTCTTGAGACAAGAGCAAGAATGCTAGTGTCAAAAGAACTCTCAATATGCAATGCAAGAATGAATGATACTAGGATGGAATGCAAGAATGCAACTAAGTTAAGAAAAATAAGAGTATTATAGCCATTTTAATTAAGCTAAGTGATCTAAGCTAATGCAGATAAGAGCTAAACTATTACAAATGAATCTAAGCTAGGATGAGAATGCAAGAATGAGACATGAAGCAAGAAGTTCTCCACAAGTGCTCCAAGAAAACCTGTCAAGAAACCTATAGCATAATAGTAGCTCAAAAATGGCATCCTTAGATGAGGAGAGAGCTCTCCCTTTTAAAGATGTACGAACAGTTGAGATCAAGATCAATAAATAGATGATCAAGGGTGTGGGTTGACTTTTGGCATGATCTATGTGCAAGATCATTTCCACCAATGAAAAAGAGTTGACTTTTGCATCTCCATGTGAGACAAAAAGTCCTTTTCTTTTATTTTCAAATTGGGGAAAGTGCTTTATGTTTTCAACTTAGGATAAGAGGGTGAAAGGGGTCTTTTATTTAATTAAAAAGTGACATGTTCTTTTGATCAAATATGGACTTAGGATATTATAGTCAAACTATAGGTTAAAATAAAATAAATTGATTTTTATCAATTTGGCTTAGGCAAATGATTAAATAATTTAGCCAAAATGTTGAGAAGGGGGCTAATAGTCTAGATGACCATTTTTAGGTGATTACACTAGGATGCCTTCAGGGTTGACTAATGATTACTATGGTGTCTAGTGAACTCTCTTAATTTAGGGTTTCCTAAAAAAAGTATTTTTATATATAAAAACTCAAGATAGATAAGCTAGTTGTTGGCTTACTTTTGTTTAATATTAATTACAGAGATGTTGTTATGAACTTACAATAGATATGGGGATGGTAGTTAGCTTTCTTGCACCAATCTATAATCTTAATATTTATAATATACTCTCTACTTTAAGGCTTCTATGTGTTCACTAACAAGTTTCATTTATGTAGCTTGACCTCTTACTTGGACTATGACGTGGCTATTTGGGTTCTCTTTGGAACTTTAAACTTAAGTATGTTTTAATCTATTAACCCTCTTCTGCAGGAGAAATTATGTATTTTTTCAATTATGGATTGCAGGGATTGATTGAACTTATTTTTTTTCTTAGTTTTAGTTTCAGATTTCTGGTTCATTCTTTATCCTATCCTAGCTTTTAGTTGGGGGAAGTTTTTGGAGCATAATGGGGTCATGATATTTTATGGCTCTATTCTAGGATCTCATACTATGGTTTGGCTACCCCCTTATTACCCAACTTTGCATGATGTTTTTGGGACTCTAACAGTGATGTTTGGTTTCAGATTGGTGCTTTGGTTCTCCTTGTAGGTAGTCTCACCTCTATGTTGTAGGTACCTTATTCCTAACCATATTTAGTGACTAATTCCTTCCTCTATTTTCTCCAAAACTCACTACATCTTGTCAAGGCATCTATCTTTTGTAATTGAGCAATATCTAAGCTTTTGTGCTCTATCTTTGTAATCAATTTGAAACTATGAGGGATTATCCTCCTTTCTTTTTCTATAAATGAGGGTATGACCTCTTCAAAGTTCTTGAAGAGCATTTGTAAGTATAGAGGACTTTAGTCCCAAGCAATACTGGGGGTTTACTTAACCCCATTCTTTTCCCCTCGGTGCTTGCACTTGGACAAGGTTTTATAAATATTTTGGTATTAATAAAAGACAGGCATTTGCCCTTTATCAATAAAAACAAATTCCTTTTATTCTTTAAAAAATTATTTCTAAGTTTGTCAGGTTGATAAAAATAAGAAGTGATTTTAGATATTATTTAAAGCCAAAGAAAGAAAGGAAATATTATTTTTCTACAAGCTAAATAAAGTAGCTAGCTTGATATATCTAAGATTGTTATAGAAAGCTTGTATTGGATTCTATTTTATTCATGAAGAGAAAGTTTGTTGTTATGTTGAATAGAAGATCCAACATTTACAGGTTTTTGGTAAATCTATGTGATTGTCTATGTGTGGTTGACTTCTACTATGATTTTGCTTCCTCTATTAGTTTTTGCTAACTAACCCAAAGTATTGATTTTTATAAATTAGATAGAATTTCTTTACTATTATTTATTATGCAATTAAATTTCAGCTAATACATTATATATATATATATATATATATATATATATATATATAATGTGGATATAAACTTGTGAATTTTATATTTTTAACCTCAATTTTTTTGCTTAAGTAATTTTTATACAAAATTTGATGAATTATTAGAAAGAGTAAACTCAAAGACACTTAATAAGTTAAAAATGTAGAGAGGAAGGGTTTAGGGTAATGCAATAGTTATAGACAATGGTTACAATTGCAAGGTAGGGCCAAGCATAAAAACAATGGGAGAGGTGTTTCAAATGACATGATGAATACCATTATGGGAATACAAATCATCATAGATGGCCTTATAAATGTAGAAAAAATGAAAGGAAGGACTTTGCATAGAGATAAAAACCTACAAAAAACCTATCTAAAGACTTGGGTGGATAAAAAGTTGAGAGCATGTGATATGAGAGATATCAGAATGAGTAGGTAGGTAAGGACCCATTGGATAGATTTGTTTCTTTCAATCTAGACCAAAAATTTATAAAGACTAAAAGTTGACAAGGAACAAGAGAAGATGATGAAAATGACACCATTTTAGATAAACTACAGTGTAGTTTCCATGGAGGTAAATGACAAGGTTTAGATGGAATCAATTAGTTATCTCAAAACTCATGCCTTTTTTCTAAAATGGGGAGGGTAATGACCTATTATTTATAAAGTAAAGAGATGGTGTGATAAACAATGGGAGAAGGTAGGAAGTTTTAAGGCCTTAAAAAATGGCTTCTATATGATTATGGTGGGAAGAGAAGCATATAGAGACTAAATATTTTAAACAATGGACCTTATATATTGGAAGGGAAGGGTTTTTATATGAAGGCATGGGAAACACATTTTGATCCAACCAAGGAAGAAATAAGGGCATACCCAATATGGCTAGGTCTTCATAATCTTCCACAGGAGTGTTGGAATGAAGACTCCCATAAAATTATTAGTGATTAACTAGGGCTTTTTGTTAGTTCTATGGAAGGTGAACTTCCAAATGTTTCCTTGTATTTGTACTCAACAAAAGTCATGTCACCTATTACTAGTGATGATAAAGTTGACAACTACAAATGGTGTGTAAAGGCGAGCTCTATCAGTAGAGCAATGTTTGATTTTTTGCATGGAGTGCTTGAGTGAAGAACATGAACTTGAGGGTTGTAAACATGGAGGTAAAGGGAAGGATCTAGAGGAAGATAGACTAATGTGTAGAAATTGATAAAAGCCAACTTCACAGTGCACCAAGATCACATGCATACAAATAACCTACTGAAGAGAAATCAAAGAAGGAAGGAACAAGAGCTTGAAGAAATAAAGAGAAAGTATATTGCAACAGTGAGAAATGAAATTTTTGTACAAAAATGCAAAGAGAGAGCCTATTTATAAAGGCCTATAGGAAGCTTGTATTACATTCTGGAAAGTGCTAGGAGATAAGAGTGACAACTAAACATACGTCCCAAAAAGGTGGGTTATCCTCGATCAAGGTGAGAGATAAGTATGAATTAGATAGGAACAAACTCCTGTGTTGTCAACAACTCCTAGACTATAACTAATAAATAAATGCATTTAACTAAGTAAACTTAAGTAAAAGGGTAAATAATAATAATTTACTCTAAAACCCCCCTTAAGTGAAACTTAGAGGAATGCACTTCAGCTTACAAAAGCTAAGATGAAATGAAAAATGGGTCCCAACAACTAGGCCATGTTAGGTACCCATGTACAAATGCAAAGAAATGCAACCTTTGAATATAGGGAAAAAGAGAAAACTACATGGGAAAAACCCTCCCCCAAAAAGAGGTAAGTACAAATATGCTGAAACAACATGAAGGAAGGCCTCAACAAGACCCCCAAGGACAACTTCCATAACCCCGAGCATAGACCACAACTGAAGATAGCATGGCGATGCAAAAGGTTAGTGAAGATGTCAGCAACCTATGCATCTGTAGGAATGTACTCCAATGTGATAACACCATCTTGAATCAATTGACTTATGAAGTGCATATGCAACTCAATGTGCTTGGTATGCTGATGTTCCATCGGGTTGCAAGAAATGTGAATGGCACTTTGATTATCACACCAAAAAATAGTGGGACAATCTAGAGGAAAACCAAACTGAGTCATCAACTGTCAAAGCCATAAAGCCTCTTGACTAGCAAGTACTATAGCTCGGTACTAAGCCTCTATAGATGAAAGTTCATGAGCATGCTACTTCTTGCATGACCATGTGATAGGACCAGAGCCAAGACAAAACACAAAGCTAGAAGTAGACTTCTAATCATTAACAACACTAGCCTAATCTGAGTCAGTGCAGCCAACAATGTGAGGAGTCCCCATGATGTAATGAATGCCATACATGAGTGTGCCCTAAATGTATCAAAAAACACACCTAGCAACTTTCCAGTGACTCTGATGAGGGTCTTGAGAAAATTGAGAGACAAGGCCAATTGAAAAGGAGAGATCAGGATGAGTATGTGTCAGGTACAACAAGCTACCAACCAACTATCAATACAAAGTAGCATCTATTAAAGGTGAAGAGAAAGAGGTAGACAAGGTGACACTCAACTAAAAAGGTGTTGAAGTAGGCTTGCAATCAAGCATGTCAAAGTGTCAAAGCATTTCAAGAGCATACTTCTATTGATAAACAAAAATCCTAGTAGAGGACTGAATAATCTAGAGACTAAGAAAATAGTGTAGCAAACCAAGATCAGTCATCTCAAATTGGTCCATCAATGCACACTTAAAATCCTAAAGCATAGATAGTGAGCTATCCATGAGGATAAGATCATCAAAATACAGGACAAGAATCAAGATCTGATCTAGAAGACTCTGAATGTACACTATAGGATCAGAATGGCAGTGGGTGAAGCCTGTAGAAAGTAGAAAAGAGTCCATTTTCTCATACCAAGCTTGAGGGGCCTATTTGAGACCATACAATGAGTGTTGAAGTCTACAAACCAAGGAGGAATCCTACACAAATCTCGAAGGCTGCTCCATGTAAATCTCCTCAGTGATATTACTGTGTAGGAAGGCACTCTTCACATCCATCTAAAAAATAGGCCATCCTTGTGAAGCTACGAGGGATAAGACAAGGCAGATAAAGTTCATCTTGGTGATAGGGGAAAATGTCTTGGTGTAGTCAATGCACTCAACCTATGAAAAACCCTTCGCAACAAGACAAGCCTTGTACTTATCAATCAAACCATCAGCAACATACTTAGTATGATAGATCCATTTGCATCACACTAGCTTTCTTCCCTTAGAAAGAGGACAAAGATCCCAAGTATGATTCTTCATTAAAGAAGAATATTCCTCCTCCATTGTACTACCCATTTAGAATGTTCTGTCGCTTCTGTAAATGTCTAAGGATCATCACAAATAGCATGATTGAGAAGACTGGAACCTGCAATATGAGAACGGGTGCAACAGGAAGTGGAAGGGTCACCAAGTAGAGATCCTGCAACCTCAACTATAGCTCGAGCCCATTTAGGTATCTAGGGAGGAGCCTATGGTAGAGGTAAATGAGGATCACCAAGATGATCATCCTCATCATCCGTTAAACAAATTGGAAGAGAGGAGGGAGTAATGGGCGGTGAAGTAGGCACTAGAGGCGAGGTATGAATTCAGGAGGGCTCTCATCAAACTAGACATCTCATCGAAATAGTACCTCTCTAGAATCAAAATCAAATACACTGTAAGCCTTAACATCCTTGCAGTAGCCAACAAAAATGAGTGGTTGGCTCTTCCTTTCCATTGCTTTCCTTTAAGCATCAGGTATAAATACCCATACTACACTCCCATAAATGCGCAATGACGATACATGAGGCTTGACATGAGACCAAGCCTCCTCAAGAGTCATATGTCAAACTACCTTGGGAGGCATTTGATTCTGAGTATAATTAGCACAATTGATTGCCTCTACCCAAAAACATGAATCCATGGACCTAGACTGAATCATACAATTAGCCATCCCTTGAAGTATTATGTTATTTCTCTCAGCCACACCATTCTTCTAGGGAGTGTAGGGCACTAAAAACTAATGCTGAAGGACATGTTCAGAGAAAAAATCCCAAAATTTTTGGTTCACATACTCCCCCCATTTTCCATGTGTATTTTCCAAATAGAAAGACCAGACTACTTCTCTACAAATGTCTTAAAGAGTCAAAATGAATCAAAGACATTAGACTTGTACTTCAAAAAGTACACCCATGTGCATCTGGAGAAGTCATCAATGAATGTAAGCACATATCTGGCACTCAAAAAAGGAGTAGGAAATGACACGAGGTTACTGTGAATCATCTCCAAAGGTGTAAAAGCATGAGTGGCTTGTCCATGTGGAATAGAATCCCTATGTTGCTTGCTAAGCACACAACCCTAAAAAACACCATCTATACAGGATATTTGGGGAAGCCCAAGAACAAGTGCCTATGTGCTCATCTACTAAAGATATCTGTAATTGACATGGTTAAAACACTCATGTCAAAGTATGCTTACTAAATCTACATGTGCAGCAAGACATGAACCTGTGTCATTAGAAGACTCAAATCCATCAAATCTATAGAGAAAAGATGCAGAGTCAACATTCCCAATAGCCACAATCATCTCAGAATCATGTAAGTCCTAGATAACTACATCATGTGGTGAGAAATCAACCATCTTACCAGAGCTAGAGTGGAAAATCTGATAGATGGACAAAAGGTTCATCGAAATGTTAGGGACACAAAGAACATCTTGAAGAGAGCCCTCAACTAGTGCAACAGAACCAGAATCCATAACTAAAAGTTGTGATGAGTTCCCAGAAACAATGTATGAGGTAGCACAAGGAGCAAGTGAAGTAATCAACTTTAGAGTGTTTGTCATATGGTGAGAGGCAACATAATCAAGAATCTAGGTAGGCCCTAAAATTACAGCTCGAGTAGAAAGAGCATGAATTTTCCCTACAAGGGGAGATGATGACTTAGGAGCAAAAATATGATGCTCCTTCATGGCTTCATCTAAAGCCTCCAAATACTTCAAACACCTAGAAATGGGATGTCCATCCTTGCCACAAAAACTACAGGTCTCACTTGATTTCTTCTTGGTCTTGGAGGTAGACTTAGCAGACTTCAAAAAATCTTTACCCTTTGCAGGGTCAACTAGAGGTGTAGGATCAGGTTTTGATGTATCTTTCTTCGATTTGGCTTTCTTTTTTGATTTCCCTTTAGAAGATTGGGCAAACAATGCTTGGTTGGAAGAGCTAGAGGCATCCACCTATTAGATCTTTGCCTGTTCCTATGTCAACCAATCACAAAATGTCTCAAACGAAGGCATCTAATGTCTATTACCCAAGGCATCCATAGTGGAGTAGAAAGTGGAAGAGAAGATCTAATATTGTCCTTGCAACTTTGAGAGTATCAAAAAGATACACTCATCATTTGTTTTGTTTTTCCCACATACTTTCAAAACTACGCGTAGAGATGTGAACTTCATCAAGAAGTATTCAATGGTGGGGAAGCTAGTTGGTGACAAAGAAGTCAACTTTGTATCAATCTAAAGTGCCCAAAACTCATTCACTATTTCAAACAAAGCCTAAAATTTGGTCCAAATAGCCTGTGGAGTGGTCAAAACATCCAAGTGAAATAGTAGACTATCTAAAATCTTAAGTGCAATCGATGCCATGGCCTCATCCATTTTGTTTCTATGCTAAAGAACCTCAAAGGGGCACTACACAATAGGTTGGTTCTCATCTAGACATGACCATAGGCCTCATGAAATGAGAAGCCTAGTCATTTGTGCTTTCCAGGTGTGATAGTTGTGTGGCATGAGTTGGGTCATAGAAGGATTCGACATCGAGAGAAGAAGATGGAAGTAAAAGGGTCTTATTCTAAAGTAAATTACAAAAAAGAAAAATGTCCCCCCCCTCCCCCACAACTGATAATGATATCCCTCAAATACGAAAGAAAACAACTATAGAAAGCATAAAAACTAAGAAAAGAAAATGGATTTTGGATGTAGAGAAGGAGGAAACAAAAGCCTCTAATTCAACACAAAAAATGGGTGCTCAAACAAATTTAGAATGAAATGAAACTAGCATCATCGTCTCTATTTTTGAACCAGCTTTTCAATGTTTTTTTTGGATCGAAGAAATACCTCGGTATGCTCAAGTTATGGCCAAAAAACCAATTGCTACTCCAAAAGACAAGCTCACTTGAAAAATATAGGCACAACAAAAAATTTGATAGCCATATAGTCGTCAATTGAACATCACTAAAAAATTTTGGCCTTCGAAATGTTGACATTAACAATTAGAATATAACATCACCTTGTCAAAAAATGATGTCAGTAGGGGGTCCTAGGGTGATGACATTAGTAGGTTGGAAGATGATGCCATGCTAGAAAATGTTGATGTGGCATCTGAGAAAGATGATGTCACATGCTAAGAAATAATGTCAGACACCAAAAATGTGGTGTTACTGGTCACAAGTGTTGTAGTGGTGGTGCCGTTGGTGAGAGTGGAGCTTGGGTGGAGAATACCAGTGGCACTGCGGTGGTGTGTGGAGAGCTGACGGTGTGGCGGTGGCCATGGGCAAGTGGTGCTATGGTGTCTCTACGGTGGCATCACTGGCTACGGTGCCACAATGGCACTTTTTTAAATTTATTTTTCGCATTTGTATAGTTCATACAACTTCCCAAGGGGGGCTAAAAAAATTGCTAGATGCTACGAAAGCCAAAAATGGAAAATTTTAAATGAATCTTGACTATAACTAGCCTTTTGAACTTAATGGTAGTGTCTATTTAGGCCCAAAGTGTCCCGAAAAATTGCTCTTCCTCTTGATTTAAGAAAAATCACAAACAAACTAGGGTTTGTGTTTCCAAATCAAGATTTCAAAAATCCTTCGACCCAAGAAGTAGTAAGGAGGCTCTGATACCATGTAGAAGTTGATAAAAGCCAACTTCATAGTGCACCAAGATCACCTACATGCAAATAACTTGCTGAAGAGAAACCAAAGAAGGAAGGAACAAGAGCTTGAAACAACAAAGAGAAAGTATATTGCAACAATGAGAAATGAAATTCTTGTACAAAATGCAAAGGGAGAGCCTATTTATAAAGGCCTCTAGGAAGCTTGCAGAACAAGCTAGAAAGTGCTAGGAGATAAGAATGACAACTAAGCATACGTCCACAAAAGGTGGGATATCCTTGATTAAGGTGAGAAGATAAGTATGACTTAGATAGGAACAAAATCCTGTGTTGTCAACAACTCCTAGACTACAACTAATAAATAAATGCATTTAACTAAGTAATCTTAAGTAAAAGGGTAAATAATAATTATTTACTCTAACATAATGCAAAGGGTTCTATGTCTAACTAAAAATCATTCAAAATAGAAGGAAATAATAATGTAAGGATCAGTTAATAAGAGTTGTTGAATGGAAATGTGCTTCATTGGACTACACTGAAGCTACTAATATATTTGTGGAGTGGGAGAGGGATAATTTTTTGAGAAAGCATGTGATGGAAGAAGCACAAAGGGAGTTATTTGTAAGAATGCAAGGGAAGTTTAGGTTAGGCTTTGAACAGGAACCAAATGATGAAATGAGGTTTGAGGAAGCTACAAATGAAGAAAAGTAAATATTAAATAAGGAACAAAAGACAACAATGGAGCCTTCTAAATAGGTTCAAGGAGAGGTCCAGGGGAATGAAAGGTTGACACACATGCTGGTCACAAGAATACATTTAGTGAACCTTTAAATGATTATCAATGGTCAAGTAGAATGGAAAAGCCTGATAAAGAATACCACAAAGAGGAAGAAGGGTACTTAGGGTTTGAAAGATGTAACTTTAGGAATGTTAGTAATAAAGAGAGGGATGGGATAAAGGATATACAAATATCCCCCATTAGAAACCTAGACAACTCATTTGCATCAATTAAGAATTCAAGTGGGAATATTATAGAATTTGATTCAAACTTTAAGACAAAGGAGGAAACCAATGAGATTTTTTTTGGGGTTGGAGGATGATATTGTGTTATGCAAGAAAAGAATCTTAACACAAATGAAAGAAAAAGTGTCAAAGGTTAATGTTGGGGAAAAAAGAAGTGTGGATGTAAGTCAAATCAAATTCTACTTTTGCATGTTGGTAGTCCAATAGGTTAAAGTAAAATTAGACTAGGAAGAGGTGATGTTTCTTTTTGGGGGCAATGAAGTTACTTTTGTGGAATGTTAGGGGTTGCGATGCCCCTGACAATATTCACTTGATCAAGTATTGTTGTGATCAAGTGAGGTTGGACATTGTTTTATAGCAGGGAATTTTTGAGTATGGATAGATTTTTTAGTGGATGGAATGTTCTTGGATGGAGGCTTAAAGGGCTCTAATAGGTTTGGATGTCCTGTTGAAAAACGAAGCGACTACTATGAATTTAATTCAACATGATCAAAACTAGCAATGATTGAGGGTTTCTTCAAAATAGTTGGGTGCAACATTTATTTTATTGAATATTTATGGTCTAGGTAGTGATAGATCAAAAAAAAATATGTGGATGATTCTATTAGATTTGCTGAATACCATGGGTGCTAAAATTGGTGTGCTAGGCAGGGATTTTTAAGTCTATTATGAATCTAAGAGAAAAGACTGGTGGTAGAAGATGGACGAATAAAATTCAATAATATTTTCATAACTTTGTGATAGATAATGGTCTAATTGAAATTCCTTTCAAACAATGTGAGTTCACATGGACCAATAGAAGGGACAAGCTTGTGAATATTGCAAATAAACTAGATCATTTACTTCTGGTTAGGGATTGTATTAGTTACCATTAGACATGGGAGGCTAAAATTTTACCTATTCATGGGTGAAATCACTATCCTATAGGTTTGAGAATACAAGATGTTTCCTCCCTAAACATATGTCCCATCAAGTTTGAGGTGATGCAGTTAAGAGTGGATGGTTTTAGGCAGTCGGTAGAGTAATGGTGGGAGATGGCTTTGACCAAGGAAGGTAATAAGACTTTCATCTTATAAGAGAATGCAATTTATAAAGGAGAAGCTTAAGGTTTGGAATCAAGACTAATTCTTAAATATCTTTAACCAAAAGAAAAAACTAAAGGAATCTTGGAATGACGAGGTTATTGAGCATGGGATGCAGGAGGAAAATTTTGAATAGGAAAAATGCCAAGCAAGGAATATGTTAAAGTACTAGCTAGCGAGGAGATTTTTTGGGGAGAAAAGTGTAGAGAGGTGTGCATAAATGATGGGGATCATAATAATAATTTTTCTGTAATTCAACCAAGTTAAGAAGAGCTCATCATAAAAAAAAATATTATTAATGATGGTTCAAGCAAGTAATTAAGATATTAGGGAGAGAAATAATGAGGTTGTTGATTTTTTAAAAAGAAGAGGGAAAAAAAAGGTCTTAAGGACTACCAAGGTAGACAAAGTTTTAAGAATGATTCCAAATTGCATAACTCAAGATCAAAACATGATGTTGATTGCCGGGGTCTCATTGGAAGAAGTTAAAAATAAATTGTGGGGTTTGGGAAAGTATAAAGCTCTAGGACCTAATGGTTTTCTAGCCTTGTTCTTTCAAACCTTTTGGGATGTTGTGGGTTTGTGTTGAAAAATCTTGATAACATTTTAATTTTCTTTGATCCCCAAAAAAGATGATGTCTCCCACCTTTGAGGATTTTGACCTATTTCTCTATGTAACATTGTGTATGAAATAATTTCAAAAATTATAGAAAATTTGTTAAAGAAGGTTTTGGATTTAGTCATTCTTGATGAACAAAGTGAGTTTTCTTCGGGTTGATCTACTTATGTGGGTGTTATCATAGTACATGAAATGATTAACTTGATTAAAGTTATACTATTAGAGAAAATGATGGTGAAATTGGATATAAAGAGGGCATATGATGAGGTGGATAGAGCCTTTTTGGTAAAGGTTTTAAGTGGGCTCGGTTTTGATCAACAATGGGTGGAAATATGCATAAGAACTTCACTTTTTTAGTATTAGTGAATGGGAGTCCACAATGTTTTTACTAATTGGATAAAGGTATTTGTCAAAGGGGTCCTCTCTTCCTATTTTTATTCATAATTATGGTTGAGGTTTTGGGAAGGTTGATTGTAGGGAAGAGAGAAGAAGGTTTATGGAAAGAGGTAAAAGAGGAAGAAGACAATGAATCCATGTACCATCTACAATTTGTGGATGATACCTTTCTAGTAGGGGAAGCCTTAGAAAAAGAAGCACGAGTCATGCAAGAAAGCTTGGATATGTATGGGTGAGTGTTGGGGCAAAAGATTAGTTGGCAAAAATAAGGAATTTTCTTTTTAATACCCCTTTGTGAAAATAACATGATATTAGTATAATTATTAGTATTCATGGAGGCTCTTTACCAAGTAAGTACTTGGGAATTCCCTTAATTCATAGTAAGAATAAGGAATATTCTTGGAATGGTCAGCTGATAAGTGCTTGAAGCTAATGGATGGATGGGGAGGTAGATGGCTAACTTCAGTAGGTCATATGCTTATGCTAAAATTTGTGGTCTTAGCAATCCCAAGTTTTTCAATGATGTGTATGAAGATTCCTAAAAAGGTGATCAAGGTTATTGAGTAGAAAATGATTTTTGGAATGATGCAAGTGACGATGCTAAACTACATTTCTTAGCTTGGGAGAAAATTTCTAAAAAAAAGGACCATGGAGGTGCAGGTTTAACGAATTGGGATATGATGAATGAGGCTTTGGGAGCCAAGTTGACATGTAGTCTCTACAATTGGTCAAATCAATTATGGGTAAAGTTTTTAAGGGAAAATTATTTGGATTTAGAAGAATATGAGAGAATTTTGACTATTAGAAATCTCCTAGTTGGGTCAGCTATTTGGAACTTTATAATGACTTGTACACATTTAATAATGGATCACATTTCATGGAAGGTAGGAAATGGGCAAAATACTAAAATTTGGTTGACTTGTGGAACAAATATCCTATTCTAAATGATCACCTACAATATCAAGAATTGAAGGAGATTTTATGTAATAGATTGGGGTAGAGAATACTTAATTATATGGAGAATATAGAAAGTCCTTTAGGAAGGATATGAAAATGGAAGGGTTGGGATGTTGACTAGATTTATTCTCAACAAAAGGAGTATTTAAAAGATATTTTTTCCAAAAGGGAGATTTTCTTGGTAAATAAGGAGGATAAATTATTTTTGTGTGCTTCCTTTACAAGTTTTTACTCGGTAAAGGTGAGCTACAATACTTTATCTAGGGAGGTAGAACAACATTTTTAAGCTTCATAATTTTGTAGGCATAAAGATTATCTCCCAAAGGTTGGCTCTTTTGCATGGTTGGCTTTGCAAGGTATAAAATTGATAGGGAAGTGTAGGAAATGATAGGAGTTTCAAGGACCAACCAAACGTGTCATGTGTGAGGAGAAAGAGGTATCAGTTGATCACCTTCTATTAAACTGTAAAGTAGCAACAAAATGTTGGAATATAGCTAGGGAAATTGGGTTGGCAGGGCCCTTGACTGCCTAGTTTGAAGGATGCTTTTGTTAGTTGGCCTAAGCCAAGAGTAAAATTAGTCTTATCTAGTGTCTGGTTTAGTTTCCCCTTCCATAGTAATTTAGGAGATTTGGAAGGAGATAAATAGATGAAATTTTACAAAGTATTCAAAATATTTGGAAAGGTTGCTATGGACGATTGATCAATCGATTGAAGAAGTTATGGGGGTGGCTACCTTTTGAGGATGTTTGTCTAAGGTGACTTTTACAATAGAGGATAGTTGGATTAAAAAAAAGGGAAATTATAAGAATATAAATTTCAAATTATTTTCAAGCTAGATAAAAAAATCAAATTTATAAGGAAGAGGTCCATTGGTGTGTGCCAAAAAAAGGATTGGTTTAGAGCTAATTTTGATGGTGTTGCAAAAGGGAATCCGAGTCCTTCTAGTTTGGGAGTGATTTTGCACAATCATGATGGAGAAACCATTGCCTTTCAGGAAAAAATATTGGCAATGAAACAAATAACATTGAAAAAGTTAAATTAACCTTGTTGGTGGTAGATTGTGTAAAAAATTTGGGAGTTAAGAAATTGCATTTGGAGGGAGATTCAATGGTGGTAGTGGAAGCTATTAGACATTAGAAGCGTATGGCTTGAAATTTGGACAAATATATTTTGAAAGTTTGAGAGTGCTTGGAGGACTTTGAAGATTTTAAGGTAAGTCATGTTTGAAGGGAGGGAAATAGTAAGGTAGGTATTTTGTCTAAGCGGGTCTGTAACCTCGAGAACCCAAGAGAAATAATCTAACATGATTCAATATTTACTAAACTATTTAAAAAATAAAATAAAACAACACAAGATAACAATGTGGAAGCAACATACACATACACATCAAGTACACATAAGCAATTACAAATACCATTTTCCATTCCTCAAGGGTTTTCATGTTGAGTTACATTAAGAAGTGTATATTAATTAGTTTAAGTCTTAAGTACATTTTAATGATCATAAGGAAATAACAAATACATTATCTCATAAGAAAATACATAAGTACAACTAATATAATGAAAATACATCCACTGCACATGTTGCAAGATATGTGAGAATAGATACAAGCACATCAAAATACAAGATACATGCTACTTGATAACATACATACATCAACTAAATAGAAGTCTCTTTTTGTGATGTGGAGCCAAATCAGACTTAGAGTTTTATTCGACATAGTTTTCATCAGATTATTTCTACAGGGTTTGGGGGTAGCGCCCCTTGTGGGTTCCTAGGGCAGCGATAGTATAGGGTGAGGTCGAGGGGAAATGCCCCTATGGGGGTTTTTGAGGGCAACACCCTCGAAGCCAAAAATGACACTACTATTGTAAAAGGCATCGACTACTATTTTCCTATTGGACAACTTATTCTAGCCTTAAATTTGTAAGTGAAAAAAAGCTTGTATAAAATGGCTTAGGGTTAGGGATTTCATTATGTATGGTGATATTGTAGCTTCTTGTGGTGGTATTGGGCTATAAGGGATTATGGATTATAATCATAGGATAATAATAATAGTGGACTTGCTATTGGTGGATGTAGTCTAGGGATTGAGTGAACCACATTAAATATTTGTATCTTGTGTTCTCTTTTGTGCAATTTATTATTTTTAGATATTGGTTATATTTGCATATAATTTTTATTTATGTTTGTGGTTAATTCTAACAAGTGTTATCAGAGTGAGGTGTTAGCATTTTTTTTATTAGCTATCCTCTACAGAAAGGTCTCATGGTTAAGTGAGAGAGATGGCAGACGAGGGTAAGCTAAAGGTTGAGAAGTTTAATGGGCAAAAATTTCAGTCATAGACGATGTAAATGGAGGATTATCTTTATTAGAAGGACTTATGATGGCCATTACAAGGAAAATCCAAGAAAGAGAAAACAATGATAGATGAGAATAGGAAGATACTGGATCGAAAGACACTTGGAAGTATTCATTTATGCCTAGCGCAATCAATGGTATTTAATATTACAAAATCAAAGATGACGGAAGAGTTGATGGAAACCCTAGTAAGGTTTTATGAAAATCCCATTGCTTTAAATAAGGTATTTCTCATGAAGCATTTATTTATTATGAAGATGACATAAAGTGGATTTGCTGCAGATAATTTAAATGATTTCAGTACAGTTACTAGTTAGTTATCTTCTATGAATGTTAATTTTGATGAAGAAATTAGGGCTCTCTTGATTTTATGTTCTTTCTCCAAAAGTTGGAATGGGTTGGTCATGGTTGTGAGTAATACTATTTTTAGGTTTGATATCCTAAAATTTGATGATGTGATTGGTGTTATTTTGAGTGAGGAAACTCATAGGAAAAGCTTAGGTGGATCTACATTAGGAAGTGTTTTGAATGCAAAAAGTAGAGCAAAACAACTAAGAGGAAACAATTTTAGATATCATGAGAAATCAAGAGGAAAATCAAAGGGAAAGAGGTCTCATTCCAGATGACCAAAAGATTGCTAGTATTATGGAAAACCAAGGCATAAGAAGAAATACTGCTAGACTTGAAAGAATAATGAAGGAGAAAAAAAAGATGGAAACAAGGAGGCAAATGTGGTAAGTAATAAATTATAAGAGGATGTTGTTCTTCTTTCTTTAGAAAGTGTTTATGGTTCATGGGTTCTAGACTCAGGGGCTTCATTTCATGCTAATCCCCATAGAGGTTATTTTCTTGATGATGTCCAAGGGTATTTTGGGCTAGTATATTTGGGGGATAATGAACCCTCTTAGATTGTTGGAAAGGGAAAGTTTAAGATTAAGTTATAGAATGAGAATCATT
Source organism: Cupressus sempervirens (assembly GCA_028749045.1). Classification (NCBI taxonomy): domain Eukaryota; kingdom Viridiplantae; phylum Streptophyta; class Pinopsida; order Cupressales; family Cupressaceae; genus Cupressus; species Cupressus sempervirens. Next base: position 364,805,844 of record CM053791.1, on the reverse strand, counting down.
GGCTACAACAAGAGGTAAGACATGTTCTAAGACTAAGTAGAAATTTAATTTTAGTAGGGCAAATAGGTGATGAGGGTTGCATAGTTATTTTTAATGATAAAAATTGGAAGGTTTCAAAATCTTCTCTTGTAGTAACAAAATGTGTGAAGGTAGGCACCTTATATCTTTGTATAGGTGATATTGTTCCTTTTACTTTAATTATTTTAGAGAAAAATGAATGTGCAGGAACAATTACTATAGTTGAGCATGGAGAACAAACAATTGTTGTAGATTTTGATACAACGCTATGACACAATAGGCTTGGACACATGAGTGAGGAAGGTATAAAATTAATTCATTCAAAAAAGTTTTACCATGTCTAAAATGTGTCAATATGGATTTTCATGAATTTCGTGCGCATGGAAAACAAAAGAGAGTGAGTTTTGTGAAGAGTGGGAAGGAAAAGAAAAATGAGAAATAAGAGCTTGTGCATATAGATGTGCGTGGACCATATCATGTATCTTCCCTTGGTGGCTTTCATTAACATGTGACATTCATTGATGATGCAACTAGAAAAGTATGGGTTCATTTCCTTAGACAAACATTTGATTTATTTATAACATTTAAGAAATGGAAATGCTTGGTTGAAAATGAGACCGATAAAAGATTAAAATATCTCAGATTTGATAATGGTGGTGAGCATTGCAGTTATGAATTTGAAGATTATTGATCCACTAATGGTATTCATAGACATAATTTTTTTTCTAAGGAATCTATAGGAAAATAGACTGGCTGAATGCACGAACATGACAGTAATGGAGCGTGCAAGGAGCATGAGGTTGCATGATGGGTTGCCCTTAAACATGTAGGTGAAAGTTGTCAACACTATTGTATATTTGATTAATAGAGGTTCCTCTATTCCTTTGGGTTATGGTATTTTAGAGGAAGCATGAATTGGTAAGAAGGTGAGTTATTCTTTTCTCAAAACCTTTGGTTGTGAAGCTTTTGCTCATATAGATTCTAAAAATAGAACAAATCTAGAAGATAAGTCAAATAAATGTATATCTGTTGGATATGACATTGATGAATTTGGTTATAGACTTTGGGATTTTGAAAATCAGAAATTCATAAGAAGTGGGGATGTCATATTCAATAAGAAATTGTTGTACAAAGATTTGTTACTGGAGCATGAGAAGAAATAAAATGATTATGTAGTGCTAGATGATACTCAAAAGGATGATGTTCTAGTATTCCTCATACTCCGCAACAAAAAATACCACACACTCTAGTGAATGTTAAATGATCAACAAGGCTAAGTAGACCTCTAGAAAGGTTTTCTCCCTCTTTGCATTCTATTTTATTAACAGATGTTGGTGAACCTAAATTTTATGATGAAGTTGTATAGGTGGATATAAAGATTTAGTAGGAGTCAACAATGATAGAAGAAATGGACTCTTTGCTAAAAAAGACTTGGGATTTATGCAAGTTGCCTATAGGTAAAAGGACTTTACAAAATAAACGAGTTTACCAATTGAAAGAAAAGGATGGAGGTAAGAAAATATTTAAGGCCGAGTTAGTTGTAAAAGGATTTGCACAGAAAAAGGGCATTGATTTTGATGAGATATTTTCTCTTATTGTTAAAATAACTTCTAATCATAATATATTTTAATTATTGAGGCTACTGAAGAGTTACATTTGGAGCAACTTGATGTTAAAAGAACCTTTCTTTATGGTGATTTGGATGAAGAGATATATATGGCATAGGTATAGAGATTTGAGGTCAAAGATAAGGAGAAATTAATGTGTAGATTGAAGAAAATTTTATATCGCTTGATGCAAGCACCTCAACAATTGTATCTTAAATTTGACAGTTTTATGCATTGGCATGGTTACACTCATTGTCTTTCTGACCATTGTGTTTATTGTAAAAGGTTTGATGATGACAATTATATTATCTTATGATTATATGTTGATGATATGCTTGTAGTTGGGTCTAACATGGATCACATTTTGGGGTTAAGAGAAAAATTAGCAAGTTTATTTTATATGAAGAATTTGGGGGAAAAAAACAAGTCCTTGGTATGAAAATTTGTAGAGATAGGAGGCACATAAAATTGACACTATCTCAGGTTGAGTATATTGAGAAGGTGTTGCAATGTTTCTCTATGGAGAATGCTAAAGTTGTCAACACACCTTTACCTAGTCATTTCTAATTGACTAAGGAGATGTGTCCAAAGACACTAGAAGAGGAGGCTAAAATGTCCAAGGTACCTTATGCTTCAGCTGTAGGGAGCTTAATGTATGTCATGGTATGTACTAAGGTAGATATTGTACATGCAATGGGAGTTGTTAGTAGGTATATGAGTCATCCTGAAATTGAGCATTATAATGTAGTTAAATGGATTCTCATATATTTGAGAGGAACATCTAGTAAGTGTTTACATTTTGGGGGCTATACTACTGATTTACAGGGTTATGCTGACTTAAATTTGGTAGGAGATATTGATACTAGATGAAACAGGTCATGTATTTACTATTGGTGGGACAATAGTGAGTTGAATTTTTTGGTTACAGAAGGTTAATGCTTTATGTACTACAAAGGTAGAGTATGTTGTTGCTACAGAGGCAACCAAGGAGATGATTTGGCTTTAGTTCTTTATGGAAGAATTGGGACATCCACAGAGGGATAATTATTTATTTACAAATAGTAGAGTGCCATTTATCTTGCCAATAATTATGCTCTACATTCAAAGACAAAACACATACAGTTGTGGTTCCATTTAATTCAATTAGTTTTGGATGATGGGTAGTTAAAGTTGGAGAAGATAAATATAGATGATAATCCTATAGATATGTTTACAAAGGCAGTCATAAGGGAGAAGTTGAACTCCTCTTCAACTTTTATTGGTCTTCTAGATTGAATAGGATAAAAGACAAACAAAGTTTAGGGTGGTTTGATATTCCAGTGGGAGCTACAAGTTTAGAAGTGGTATGATCAGTGTCCAAGTGGGGGTTTATTGTTATGGAGTCTGATCAGTCTCCAAGTAGGAGATTGTTGTGATGTGGAGCCTAATCAGACTTAGAGGTTTATTTGACGTAGTTTCCCCCTAGATTATTTTTTACAAGGGTTTGGGGGTAGCACCCCTTGTAGGGTCCTAGTGTAGCACCCTTGGTGCACTCCTTGTCGTAGTAAAGGGTGGGGTCGAGAGGCAACACCCCTATGGGGGTTTTCAAGGGTAGTACCCCTTAAACCAAAAAATGACTATACTATTGTAAAAGACATCAACTTCTATTTTCCTATTGAATGACTTATTCTAGCCCTAATTTTGTAAGCAATAAAGCTTATATAAAATGGCTTAGGATTAGGGGTTTCATTATGTATGATAATATTGTAGCTTCTTGCAACAGTATTGAGTTGTAAGAGATTGTAGATTATAATCACTAGATAATAATAATATTGGACTTGTTGTTGGTGGACATAGCCTAGGGATTGGGTGAACTGTTAGGATAAACCACGAACAGAAATAAAAACTACATGCAAATATAACCAATAACAAAAATAATAGAACACACAGAAATGAACATAAGGCACCAAGATTTAACGTGGTTCACCCAATCCCTGGGCTACGTCCACCAAACAGCAAGTCCGATCTTATTACAATCTAGTGATTACAACCTGATTACAATCTGTAATCCCTTACAGCTCAATACCGCCGCAAGAACCAATTTCGTATCACCACACATAAAAAATACCCAACCCTAAGCCCTTTTTATACAAGTATTAAACCGCTTTAGGGTTATAACATGTCGGCCATATGTCGGCCATAATATGTCGGCTACCATGTCGGCTACTTTCAATTTTTTTTTTCGGGGCGATGCCACGAACCCCACTATTTATGAAGTATGTACAGTACTTTCCTGATCAGTCACCACAATCTAACATGAACCACATTAAATATTTGTGTCTTGTGTTCTTTTCAGTGCGATTTATTATCTTCTAATATTGGTTATATTTGCATGTAGTTGTTATTTCTATCCATGGTTAATCCTAACATCTCTAAGATAAGAATAAGAATGGTAATGGTACAAATACATCCATGAACATGTAATGCCTTGCGAACGGATCCAAAAGAATTAACCTAAAGTTTTACTAAGTTTGCCAAACTTTTTTTTAAAGATAACATATAACAACAATCATAACATAGTAGAAGCAATAACATACAATCATACATAAGAAAATATAACAAATTACATTCCTTAAGGATCCTAAGACATTGAGTCACATTTAAATTTAAATAATACTAAGTCAAATAAATAATACATCCAAATGAAAGAATAACTATAAGTCCAATCCATTTAAATAATATACAGTTGTTCTGAATGCCACTTGGCATAAATTCGAAATGCATAATCATCCACTATACATGTCTCAAGGTATGAAAGGCTGAAAGAATATACATTTATAAAATAGATTACATCATCCCTTTTGGATCCATGAAACAAGATATAATCAATAAGTAAAATCATCCATCAAATAGATATAACCATCCATCATAATTTAACAAAGATAGAATGAAAGGAAATGTAAAACAAAGAACTCTAGCCACGACATCAATGAACATATCTCAATCGTAAAAGTAAAAAGCACTACCACTTGACCTCGTTGTAACCCAAAAAGGTCCACTCCTACTGCACTGAGGAGATAGTCTCAAGTCCCAAACAAGATAACAATCCCAAAAATCAAAAGTAATATCTAGGTCAAGGGAAAACCCTAAAAGTAATCTAACTCAAAGGTTCCAAGATAAATCGACATCTAAACCCAGAGGCAAACAAAGACATGTAAGAAATCCATACTACTAGTGGGCAAGTATCATCGCACAAACTAACTATAGGGTTACTTGGCTAGTCTTTTAATTCTCTGGCTCCCTAGTGACTCTATGCAGCACTAGTATCCTTTTGTACTGAGAAGGCATACTAACGAGGCATGGTTGCAACCAAGCATCCTCTCTACTCCCATCCTAGTCTATACTAGAACTCGAGGCATGGGCAAGGAAAGACAAAGACTCTTATTAGGTTCATTTTACTCTCATTTAGTGTAGTGCTTTCACTTATTAACTACTTACAATGGGTTTCCTTGGTAGCCACTTTGGGCCTTGACCTCCATTGTAAGCCACTTCCCAACTTAACATATAGATTACCTACCCTAGGCTCATAAAAGTACAAATCAAAGAATCATAATTTCCACCTCAACCCTATACAAGTGACTCAAAAGCATCAAAATACAATTCATAATAGTACCTCAGTCCTTTATAGGAAATTGGAAAGCAACCCAAAAATAACTTATTGAAGACTCAAAGTTTAAGTCAAATAAGTCATACCATTCATCTCAGTTTCACACAAGAACACTAAAAGCAATAACAAATAATAGATCCAAACTCATCATAGAGCATACTAGACACATTACCATGGTTGAGTTTAAAAGGTCAAAGATCAAATCATCATCATGACATCACAAACATAGAACTCCCAAGCCTTTGGTAAACATCCTAAGATTGGTCAATACTCTAGTCAAAACATGAGACAACATACAATTAACGGTGTAATTTCATAGTTTGGTTTGATTTTGAAGACACACAATCTAAGTTAACTGTAAGGTTTTAAGTTTTCATTTCCATGTAAGTTTTTGAGTAGATAAGATTTAAAGTTTACCCTTACAACTTAACCCATTCTCGTATTTGAACATATTGCAATTACCCTATCTGGTTCACTATTAAATATCATAAGATGATTTTAAAATAATTATATCAATAAATTATTATTATAATAATAATTGATCATTAGTTAAAATCACTACGATTTTTTTAACAATCAAAATTATCAAATAATAATTTTCATAAATAACTAAAGTGTTATTAAAAAATATTTATTATCAATTAAAATTTTAATTTAATTTAATTAATAATTATTTAAAATAATTATATAAATAAATTAATTATTAATGAATTAATTAATAATAAAACTTATTAATAGAGCTTAATAATAAAATTCATTAATAATTAATAATAAAATTTTATAAAAACTAAAATTTTAAAATAATTTAAAAAATACAAAACTTGCATTTATGGCTCGCTGACCTACAAAGTGTCATGTGACCATTTAATGGCTGTCAGCCATAGTGGGCCTGCGACTACAGTAGTAGTACAAGGTATTTTTGTTGTTGTCACAGTCCTTATTGCGGTTAGCACAACTTTTAAAAATGCCGCTGGGAAGGGAGGTGGGGGGTTGAACCCGCCTCCTTCTCCCCTTTATTTATTTATTTATTTTATATAAATTTTAATATAATTTTTTAAAAAAAGAAGCCCCCCTTAAAAAATATAATTTTTAAAATATTTTTTTATAAACATTGCAAATTTAGCGTGATATGGAAACCCATATAAACTAGTCAAATTTTCATTTTAAATTTGATTTCTTTTCAAAACTAACTTTGATTAAATAATGACTATTCATTTCATGGAATGAGGGTTTCCTAATTTTCAATCCTCATATACAAAAGAATTCAATATGAATACTAGTAAATTCAAAATGAAAGATTGAAAGATCCATCACAAATAAAATTTGGAATAACAATTCAACCAGTACGATGAAGACAAGAAATTTGAAGAAACATAATTCATTGGGTGAATAAAACACGAGGCTCTACCTAGTTTTGATGGTAATTCGTAACCACTCGTAGATTGTGAGAGAATTCTCTTTTCTCTCGAAACCTTCTCTCTGAAAAATCCCTTCTCCAAATATCACGGTCCCTATGAAATGAACACCTAATCTCCAATATGGAGTTCTCCCCTAAATTCAGAGCACTAATTGTGCAATCACGCAAGGGAACTCGTTGATCACAATCTTTTAACTCTTTATTTACTTATCTTTTACATTTTCATGCATGATTTTTGTAATATAAAATATCTTTATTAAATTTATTTACTTTCTCTTTTTTAATTAATTTATTATATTTTAATTTCATGCATAAGCTTTATGCAATTTAATTAAAATAAACTTTATTAAATAATTGCTTTCTCTCTCTTATTAATTTTTGAAGTCTTTTTAATATAATATTCATTAACTTAAGTAATAATAATATTTAGTATCCAAGAGCCTACAATGCATTGATAAATTGTGAGCCTCTCATCAGAGAGGTCTTGGGTTCCAATTTACTCACGATTAACACATAATAATAATTAATCTTAATAATAATAATAAATTATCTAGGCTTCGACCGTTTACCTATAATAATAATAATAATATTTAGCATTTATTTAAAAATGATCTCCTAAATATATTATTACTAAATTAAATAAATATTATTATTTTTTGATCGGTAAGAGGTCGAAGCCAAGATTAGTTATTATATATTATTATTAATTATTATATTATTAAGCACAGGTGGATTGAAACCCAAGACCTCTTCAATAAGAGGCTCACAATTTACCATTGTGTTGTAGGCTCTTGCCTAATTAAATAAATATTATTGCATTCTTAAAATTAGAACTATAATTTTCTCTTTAAATTTAATTGTTTTTATTTAATTAATTAGTTAAATATTAAAATTATCTTAATAATTTTCTATTAAATTAAATCATTAATTAATATTTTAATTTGACTTAATTAACAAAAAAATCACCAATGACCTACAAGACAAAATATGAAAACCCAACACAAAATACCACATACAAGATCAAACTCAAGGGTTATAATTATGAATTTACATCATTTGACAAATTCAAAAGGGTAATCATCTTAGATACTTGTCCTAATTTTCTAAGACAATTGGTTTAAAGGTTAGGATTTGGACTCAAGAATTTATCTCCTCTCTCTCACCATTGAGATATTGCGATAGGGTACGCTCATCCTGACAATTTAGGGAAGTTGATACTGGTACCTACAATATGCATAAAATCCACGCATGTATAAACACATATATTCTAAACTAAATAGGCAATGGTAGGAAGTGGTGTATCATGTAGATCCTGACTAGCAGGTGACTATGACTCCCTTCCTTAACCACATCAGAAAAATCATACATAAAAAAAAAATACGTGCACACCATACACATGCAGTATGGGGTAAGTATCCATAAGAAAAGATGTATAAATAATCCATCTAACTAACATCATCAAATAACCGAGATCATTGTAAATAATCATCATCAAGGTATAATCATGCATACATGAAATAAATAGTACCGAAGTAGTCTCATCATATAATCAACTAAGTATGACGACAATATCCAATAATCTGGAAAACACTACTAGTAATCATCAAGCATAAACATAACTGGCCTAAAAGATTTCGACAATAAAATCAGAAAAGTTAACTAGAGATAGGCACTATAGAACATCAAACATCTATCAAATTGAGGGGGCCAAATGGTAAGAAGACACTACCTCTTGACCATGTGGTCACCTAGTTAGGCTTCCACTAGCACTATGTACGAAAGATAATGAACGATCCACAAATGACTAATCAATCATAAAACATTCCTAGGAAAGGAATCCTAATAGCCAAAACTACCTAAAGGGTAACACAATCTACTCAAGATGAAGAGATAATCAAAATTGAAAGGACACTCATTCCAATTCCAACATCACACAAGTCAACATCTAGATACCAAATGCAATATCGTATCAAATCACGATAAAGCCAATGAAAGAAATCCACCTTAAGTCAAAGCCACATGTCAAAAGTACATCAACTACAAATCACCAATCACCATCAATGAAAATAAACACAAATAATAAATACATCCAACAATAAGTACACCACCAATAATTACACCACCAGAGGCAAAACAAAATCTATGGAGGATACTCAAGCTACATACTAGGAAGTGTCATTACATGGTCAAACTACTTGAGTTATCCTAGATTGGTTTCTTATTGGACCATAGACCCTCAAGCATTGAGTTACCCTGAACTAGTCACTCTAGACCCCAAACCCTTTATGTGACCCATGTGAAACTAGAATATGCTCTCATGAAGATGAGGAACAACCAATCATACCTCTCACTAAGTATCATCCCATTCCCATCCTTAGCCTATACAAGCATTCAAGGCATGGGTGAGACAATATCTTTAAGTTATCCTTTTAGTGTGTTTCCCAAATATTAATTACTAGAGTATCACTTGTTACATAACTTACAATGAGTTACCCTGGCAACCACTTTGGGCTTTGATCCTTGTTGCAAGCCACTCCCATAGACATGCACCTAGACTACCTTCCCAAAGCTCACAAACTGCAATTGTGTCCCATACCACAAAAGTAATATTTATCGAATTCAGTTCCTTAATAGGCAACCCAAAAATAACATTGGTTCTCAAAACCCAATTTCTCATAAATGTTCATCAAAAGATATCTCATAAAATAAATCTCAATTTGAATCATAAAATACATCATGACATCTAGTCAATTAATTATAAAAGAAATATAAAAAATAGCTTTGGTGCACATCTTGACTTGGCCAACAAAACAACCCACAAAGAAAATCATCACAAAAATAAACATCACAAGACTATAAACAAAAGATAAGAAAACACATAGTTTTCAGCCATATGATTTAATTCCATCAATTTCTCTTGTTTTAGTTTGGGTCATAAGGATGTGTTTAGAAATAAAGTAAAAATATACATGTTAATATAAGTTGTTATGTTAATAAACTTCTTTGAATCTCAAATATCTTTGTGCATATAAAATATCATGCAATATTACCATGTTATTAATTTAAATAACCTTAAATCATAAATGATTTAATTAATAACATATCTGTATATTATTAGATTACATATTAATATCAATTTCATATCTAAAATATTAATTTGACTTCTATTTAAGTCCAATATTATTATTTACTTTTCCTTTAATTCATAATGCAACTAGAGATAACTCAAACTTAAAATCATAATTATAATTTAGTTATCTACAATTTCTCTCATAATATTAAATATTCATAACTACATGACTTCTCTTAAAATATAACTAAATCATAATTATATATTTATTAATTTGTAACTCCACTTGCATTAATAAATATATAATAAGTTATATCTCACTAAGAGTTTTAAAAGTAATTGATATTACAAACTCATTTATAAGAAAATAAATAGTATTTATTTATTTAATTTTCAAAGTAAATAAATAATATTTTAATTTTTTTTGAAATTAATAATTAATCATAATTTTTAAAATAAAATTAAAAAATATAATGTATACACACATACATAAATATAATTATTGATATATTATAGCTCTGCTTATGATCGAAAATGTTGAATTTCCTCAAACTCGCGAAAAACTCAAGAAAGAAGTTCCTGCAAAAGAGATGGAAAAAGAAATCAGGTGCTCAGGGGAATAATTGGTAGAGATCTCCTCTAGCCAATGGCTGAAATTGGCACCATAAAAACCCCAAAAACATAGAAGATGCCAGATTTGCAATGGAAACAACATATAGATTCGAGGTTTTTAATCATCTTGCAGGAGAGCCTCTCAGTCATCAACGGGATAGTGGGATTCAATGTCAGAAGAAAGAAAGCATCTGCACGGAACCCATTTCAAAAATTCCTTCCACATACACAGAGGTATCTGAAACCCCCAATCTTCACTCTTTTTTCATAGTCAAAATTTTAGATAATTAGCTCCGAGTCTTCAACTTAACGAAATATGCACGCTCGGAGCTTCATAAACATCCTCTCATTTCATTAGGTCATTCGCATTTGGCAACGCCTCAGCTGGGAAGGTTTTCATCTTATTCAGGCTTGTCATTATCTTATATCCCTCCACACTACCGAATCTTAAACAAGTCCCCTCCATCAAACCCTAATTCACCTGCTAGTGCAAAATTGCATAAAGCTACGAATAAGCCATCCAGGATTCTGATTAAAGAAGTTGAAGACACCTAGAATGAATTTCTTAAGGGAGGAATTTTCACAATATGGAGTGGCTCGTAGAGAGACTTCCCTCTATTATCTGATTGGCTAGAGGAAAACTATGAGGACCAAGTAAGTATTTTCCACTTTTCAGATAGAATTTTGTATTTACAATGTTTAAAAGAATCTGTTAAAAGAGAGTTTCTTTCGGTATTTGAATATTTTTTAATGGTCATTATGTTAAGTTCATAGAATGGTCACAAAATTTTACTATAGAAAAGGTAGAATGTATGATGCCTTCCTAGTTTATTCTACCATTTCTCCCTCTGAAGCTATGTCAAGTAGATATTATTAAATTTATAGGATCTATGGTCGGTGAAGTCAGAGGTATCGATGCATCCTTTTATTGCTGTAATAGTGTTAAGATGCTAATCAATGTCAATTTTAATCATCCATCAGAATTTAAGAAGGAATTTATCACTAACAAAGCTTCATATGATATCAACTTTCAAATATATAAAGGGAAAATAGTTGACATATTAAAATTTCCATGAATTACATAAAATTAGACCCGAAATTCTCCCCCTCACTTCTAATTTTAGAAGTAAGTTCCCTTGGATGAGAATAATGAAGAACAAAAGCATTTGGGATCTCAAAGTATAGAATTCTCCATCAAAATATCAGAAAGATCATATAGATCAGAATGAGTCGCTTTATACTAAAGATACAGAAGAATGCTTACTAGAAAAAAGAAGGCTTAAATTAGTAGTAGTAACTAAATCTAAAGATGAAATAGAGATGGGTTTCGAGGGTACATCTCCAAAAAAATAGAAAGGGAAAAAGAAAAAGGAAGCAAATAAAATCAGCAAGGACACAAACATAATTGAAAATGGAAAATTTGGGTCTTTACAGAAGCAGCAAAAAATCAGTGACAGAGTATTTGATGTTTCAGAGAAGATTACTACACCAATTATAAAGGTCACAAAAAAGGATACAAAGCAAGAGAAAAATTCATGTATTGTCCAAACAGATCTCGAAGAAGAAAGCAAAGGAATGAGTACTAGAAGAAAGGGGAACCATTCAGATACAGATATCACAGAGGGTCCTTTAATACAGGAGAATTTGAATGAGACAACAAGGAATGTCAAGATTGTCTCCCCCTCTAATACGGATCAAAAAAGGGATTTGGATCAAAACAAGGAATTATTAAGCCAAATTAGAGAGGCAAATAAAGGAGAAGAGGAATCAGGAGAGTCACAAATTAGGGTTTTAGAAACGTCAGAGATTCATGATATAGGTGAGGCAAAAAACACTCTTCTCTTTTCCTCACCTAAGGCTAGGGTGAAGAAAACTCCTCCTAGAATAGAAATATAGGTTTTTCAGTAGCAGGCACTAGGTAAAAATAATGAGGCAGAGTTATCTACTCCTAGAAATAAAGGATCTAGAGGAACCTCTAAATTCTAGCAGACACCTGAAAACCATATCTCTTCACCTTTTACTCCAGTGGTTAATCAACCAAATATGTGAGATAAGGATAGAAATACAAAAGGTTCTATTGTAAAAGATGTTCAAAATTTTCTAAATAAGGACCTAAATTTGCCTCTAGAGGAGGGCATGCCAAATGCAGATGATAAGGATCTAGATTAGCTAGCTAAGGAACTAATTTAGGTCTTCAGTTTTGACAACAATAATATCAACAATGTCTCTCAGAAAGAGAATGTGATACAAAGAATCATCAAATTGGGGGGGGGGGGGGGGTGGGCAACTTATACAATTGAGGATCTCAGAAGGGACATATTAAAGATTTAGATGGATGACAGTTTAATGGAACGACATGAGAACTATGGGACCAATCCAAATATAAATCAAGAAAAGAACATGATAAGCATTGATAATATGGCAACACTCAATCATGAGGATTTGGATAAAGATGACATTGGAAGTAAGATCTATAGTGAACTAGAGAAAGAGGAGTTTGGTAAAATAGGGGATATTATGTCTCCTTCAACATATAGCCTGATTGAATATCAGCAAGATCTTAGTTTACATATGAACCAGGAAGGACTAAGTTCTCCAATTTATGGCAAGTTAAAAGGAAAAAGAGGTAGGAAATCATTGAAGGAGTTAAGAGAGATTGAAGGACTTTGCAGGGAATAGAGAAAAATTGATGAACTACTTAATATGGGGAAGGGGAAGTGCCTTCCCAAGGCACCATGAGGATTACTACATGGAATGCCAGGGGCCTAAACACCCCTAGTAAAAAAAGGTTAATTAAACAATATTTAAAGAATTTTAACTCAGAGGTAATTTTAATACATGAAACAAAATTTAAAAAGTTAGAAGGTTCCAAATTAAAGAAGATGCTAGGTATATGGGATTCAATGTTCCTAGAGGCAATAGGCACATCTGGTCGCTTAGGCATTATTTGGAATTCCAAGAAAGTAGATGTGCAGTTCCTAGTGAACAGTAGTAATTGGATATGCGTTAGTATACAGAGTTTAAAATCTAATATGAAATTTATTCTAATTAATATGTATGGTCCAAACAATCTCATTGTGATATCCCAATTTTAGTATATAAATTAATTATAAATAAAGAGCATAATATTAATGATCAATAATTTATCTAGAATAAATTATAATTATCTTAAGTTACAAATATAAATCATTATATATTATATAATTATAAATATTATATATATGAATATATGAATATTATATATTTAATTGGACATTTATATGTCATAGATAATTAATATATATCCGTATGATAAATAGCATATTATATTATATCTTTCTTATATATTAAAATAATATTTAAATAAAATGATTCATATGTAATATATATATAATCATATACTATTATAATGTAATCATATATAATTAATATTAATATATTATTAATATAATGATATTAATTAATATAATCAAAGCTTATTAATGAATAAATATATAATTAATATAATTATATAATTACTATTATTAATATAATATAATTAACATTATTGGAAGGGCATGTCCCTATGAAATACAATCTATATATATCGAATATCAAATTTTGAGAAGGCATCAGATGGTTTATTATGACAACTTATGGAGTAAAAAGCGAATGGCAGAATAAAATATGAAATTTTTATGGAGTCAAGGGTTTTTAACCCTAATGTCCTAAAAAGGGACATTACAAGTGGTATTAGAGCAAAAATCCTGCCAACCTGTGAAGAATTATTATCATTGGTTATTGGAATTTCTTTTATCAAACAGGGACAAAGAATGGGGCCATTACAATATTCCACATTGATCTCAAAGGAAGGTTGCGATGCAGTCTATTTCTTTATGATTTGAATGCAGTTCAGAGTAATTAGATGATTTGTAGCTCAAGAAATTTCATTCTCTTTCTATTTGGAAAGGTATAGGTTTTAGTTTTCAACAGTGTTGCTCCAATTGTCCCCCAGTTCATAAATTCTCTACCATATTCTTTGAGAACGCTTTTCAGTGAGATTCAATCAATAGAATACAAGACTTCGCGGTAGAATCCCATATTTTATCCATTTTGTCTCACATGCCATTTTCTTTATAGTGTGATAATTTAAGGTGATGACAATGTAACTTAATGCAAATGCAAATTTTATAGCCATTTGCTTCATTACCGCTTTACCATCTTTCAACCAAATGGCTTTCTTGATGGAATATATGAAAACAAACAACAAAATTTATTTGCCATGTCAGGGGCTGCACAAACTCTCCAATTTTTTTACCCAACAAAAATACAACCGCCCTTGAAAGAGTAAAACATGCTAGCTAAAAATTCTTCATAGAAGTTAAGCACAACAAAAAGTAGTTGTGGTGGCACATATGATCATATCTCAAAAAAAATGAATTAAGGATTTGGTGTTGCTTAGTAATTTTGAATTATATGAATCTTACAATGATCAATTATTTATTTGCTTCATATAATTAGAGAGTGGGTCGATTAAGTTTCTGTAGGATGTTGAGCTCCTTTATTAGTCTCATACTTGAATTTGATATAGCAACTTTGCTAATTGTCATAATGGCAAGTTTTCTTCTAGTTGAAGCATTGCAATTTTAGTCACTATTGCAAAGCACACTCATTCACAAAAATAAAACAATGGCAGATGTCATGCTAACCTAAAACATGGTAAGACCCACCTCTTATCTAGTTTTAAAGAATAAACATCCAAGAGATAGAAATTGACAACAACCTAGACCCAAGCACTATCAATGCATTACTACAATATCAATGAATTTTTTTATTCAATCTAATTTAATTTTTTTGGTGTAATGTCCATGCATACATGCTTTTACTTTCTATTTACAAGCAATAAATACTGTAATGCATCCAATAAATTAGTAATTATATATCATAAATAATGCATATCCCGTAATGAGTTGAAAACACCATCACCTCTGAATGAGTCACTGTAGTAGAATTCACAACACAAAAAATCAGCATCAGATGAAGATCTATTTTGAGTTTGTCAGTAGAGAGAAATATTACAATGAAGAGAATCAACAAAGTTATGACATCGAGATTAATTTAAGTTGGGAAGATCAAATATTGTAATGGAAGCTGTGGAGGAGAAGATTGAGTAAAGATGAGCAAGATGTTGAAGCTTTAATAGAAATAAAAAAAAGTTGCTGTCAAAAGGTTTAATCATGTTTTTGATGTTTGGGCATAATTTTGAAGTCATTTTTGAGCTTTAAATGATTGTCTTTATACCTAAAATAATTCCTAGGTCTATTCTCATGATTGGACAACAAGTTTGTAATGTTTTTACACATTTTCTACAAACTCAAAAATGCCCATAAATCTTTGAAAACGCCCAACTTTTTTTTGACAACATATGAATTAAATCTTCATAAAATATTAGTAGCAATCAAGAGAGAAACCAAGATCAGAGGAATTATGCTGGTTAATGATCAATCAGTTTATTGTGAGCAGTAGTAGCCTTTCTCCAAATTGGAAGGTTTATTTGGAAAGCTTGTCAAATTAGTGATTAAATGAAGCATTCAAAGTTCTTGAGTGTGATGATGGAATTGATGCTACTAAAGGAATATGTTTAACATTTGTTGAACCCTAAACCTAATCACCAAATTGAGAAAAGTATATCACAAGAACTCCGAAAGCACAAAAGCAAGAATGCTCATATTGGGTAAAAATATGAAATCACGCATTGATTTTAACAAACTCTCCAAATTCAATGATAGCTTCAACACATTGCATAAGGTGTAGATTGAGAAAAGATGTGGAAAGGTGCTTGCGAGTTGGAGAAAGAGGTAAAGTACTAGTTTTAATATTTGAATACTATCCATATTTTATGATGTTTTATTTTAAGGAAAAATGCTTTTAGAGAAATATTAAATTTATTCAATCTATCTATATCTTCTTGTAAAGGGTAAGTATTTCATTTACTCCTACCTTAAGTGTGAAAAATAAAAGGCATGCAAATATAAGTTTTTGATTTATTCATGTCATTCTTGATACCAAATAAAGTACTTTCAAAGTTAATTTATGGTAATATTTTCATTTTGAAAATATGATCTTATAAATTATGTATTATTACTCTAAATTCATTTTAAGAAGATTCTCCAAAGCAATATTTGAAGGTTAAAGGTTTGTACGATGATATTATGAGAAAGTACATATGTACAAGAGAGAGCTTCAGGAAAACCTAAATTTAAAGGTAAGACATTGATATATTATGAGATTTTTTTATACATGCAATATATACGGAAAATTAGATTTGAAATGGCTAATCAAAGGATAAGTAGATTTCTCATCCATGCTTTAATATAAACTGAAGGTTTGGTAAATTATAATGTTGTTAAGTAAAATTGATTAAATTACTTAGGATCAGCATTCTCCAAGTTGAGATAAGGCCTATGGTGGAATGGACTGGGTGACATCACTCAGGGTACTGGATAAAGCCTATGGGTACCAGGTAAGGCCTATGGTGACGGGATATCCTAGGGTACATCATACAAAGGCACCTTCTTGGAAATAATGATCGGAGAGAGGTAACCATAATGAGGGTGAACGGTGAGGCCCACTGATTGGGTAATAGGGCACCCCATTATAGTTTCTCCTCTTGTACTCAGAAATTGATGGATTAATATTATAATGAACAAATAGTTTTGATTGACAAGTTAGTAAATTGAGACTATAAACACCTTGTCGAGAGATTGATTTATATATAATGTGTACTAATGATTTTTTTGGTTGCAGGATCACAATTAAGGAAATTCCTAACGTGTATATTGTGTGTATGTATCGTGTCTACTTAGTGTTTTCATCTGTCTACATCGTGTTTGCTTCGTGTTTTCATTCATTGAGATGTATATTTCATAAATATTTTAGGACTTTTGTATACAAATATGTTTGTATCTATGAAGGAGTTTGTATGTGAATGATTTTGCTTGAGGACAAGCAAATTCGAGAGGGGATGGTTGTGATATCCCAATTTCAGTATATAAATTAATTATACATAAAGAGCATAATATTAATAATCAATAATTTATATAGAATAAATTATAATTATCTTAAGTTACAAATATAAATCGTTATATATTATATAATTATAAATATTACATATATATATATATATATATATATATATATATATATATATATATATATATATATATATGAATAGATGAATATTATTATATATTTAATTGGACATTTATATGTCATAGATAATTAATATATACCTGTATGACAAATAGCATATTATATTATATCTTTCTTATATATTAAAATAATATTTAATTAAAATGATTCATATGTAATATATATAATCATGTACTATTATAATGTAATCATATATAATTAATATTAATATATTATTAATATAATGATATTAATTAATATAATCAAAGCTTATTAATGAATAAATATATAATTACTATTATTAATATAATATAATTAACATTATTGGAAGGGCATGTCCCTATGAAATACAATCTACATATATCGAATATCAAATTTTGAGAAGGCATTAGATGGTTTATTATGACAACTTATGGAGTAAAAAGTGAATGGCAGAATAAAATATGAAATTTTTATGGAGTCAAGGGTTTTTAACCCTAATATCCTAAAAGGGGACATTACACTCATAGGGAAAAAAGTAGTGTGGGATGAATTAAGTTCGGTTTTACTTAATTATAAAGATAGTCCTATCATTATAGGTGGTGATTTTAACACTATTATAAGCTTGGATGAAAAAGTAGGAGGTATACAACATCTTGCACCCTCATCCTTAGAATTTAAAGCATGGATTGATAAACATAGTTTGATAGAAATCCCGTTAATAATGGCTCATATACATGGAATAATAAAAGAAAGGATAAGGCTTATATTTCTGAAAAGCTAGATAGATTTTTTTATAGTAGATAACTTTACAAATTATAATAAAAACTTCCAGTCCTCGATTTTGCCTTATGCAGGATCAGATCATTATCCGGTGTGCGTTGAGCTCTCTGAACCATCTAAATCTCCCAGAAATCCATTCAAATGTGAAAAGACATGGTTTCAAGATCCAAAATTTCTTGAACTTATTAGGACATCATGGACTCAAGAGAGCTTTGAAGGATCTAAAATGTTTATTTTTATCTCTAAGCTCAAATTGCTAAAAGAAAATATTCTAAGGTGGAATAGAGAGCACTTTAATAATATTTTCAAATTTAAGTTGGAGACTGAAGAAAAACTAAAGAAACTGAATTAGGAAATTATAAGATATGGTATGAATCATGAGAGCTACCTTTTAGAAAAGGAACTTCTTGCAAAACAAGAAGATATTCTTTCAAAAGAGGAAACTTTTTGGAGGTAGAAATCTAGGGAAAAATAGTTGGATGAGGGAGACCGAAACACAATTTTTTTTCATAACTCAACCATTTATAATAGATCTCTAAATAAAATTACTAGCATCACTAACCCTCTGGGTTTGCGCACAGAGAACCCGCAAGAAATAGTAGATACGTTAGTCTCCCACCTTAAAAGTTTACTAAATAATTACGAAGGATCAAATGGGGAGGCCCAATCTAGAATGCTTAAATTTATCCCAAAATTGATTACACTTGAAGATAAAAAAATCTAAATAGACCAATAACTCTAGAGGAGGTTCAGACTACAGTTTTTAAGATGAATCTTGACAAATCACTAGGGCCTGATAGTTTTTAGGTCTTTTTCTTCCAAAAGTGCTGGGATATTTTGGGGGAAACTTATGGAAAACTATTGAAGCATCAAGAAATGGAGGATCATTGTTGGCAGAAATCAACTACTCCTTTATTACCTTGATTCCTAAAAAGGAAGGGCTGGAACATCTCGGTGACTTTTGCCCTATAGCCTTATGCAATATGATATACAAAATCTTCTCAAAAGTTTTGGCTAATAGGCTCAAGGGTCTTTTGCCAAAGTTGATTTCCGAAGAATAGACAGGTTTTGTTCCAAGCAGATCCATTTTGGATGGTATTCTCACAATACAAGAAACCATTCACTCAGCATCTAAAGACAAAGTTGCATGTATGTTTATGAAGTTAGATATACATAAGGCTTACGATATGGTTGATTGGCATTTTCTTTGCAAGGTCTTAGAAGCCTTCGAATTTTCTCATCAATGGATTAATCTAATCTTCAAGTTTATTTCCACCCCTAAGATTTCTATTCTTATCAATGGGATGCCTAAACATTTTTTCGATATTTCCAAAGGCATCAGACAAAAAGATCCATTATCTCCTTCCCTCTTCATTCTTATGGCTGAAGCTTTTCGTAGAGCAATCTTGAACGCATATTTGAAACAAAAGATCTCAAGAATTATTGTAACTAGAAACCTTCCCAACATAACCCCCAATAGTACGTAGATGATACTGTTTTACCTGGCAAGAGCTCTATCCAAGAGGCTTTGCGTTTTAAAAATATTTTACAATCCTATATGGATGCTTCAGGATAGAAGGTGAACAAGGAAAAGTTTGAGATATTCTTCCTGAACACCAATTTGGATATGGAAAACCTAATTTGTAGGCTTATGGGTTATAAAAAGGGACTTTTTCTGTGCAAGTATTTGGGTATTTCCTTGGAAAAGGGCTTGAAATATAGCAAAGTTTGGTTGGACATAATTGAGAAGGTGGATAAGCAGATTGGAAGCTGGAAAGATAAATGGCTCTCTAAGGCTGGTAA
Source organism: Cupressus sempervirens (assembly GCA_028749045.1). Classification (NCBI taxonomy): domain Eukaryota; kingdom Viridiplantae; phylum Streptophyta; class Pinopsida; order Cupressales; family Cupressaceae; genus Cupressus; species Cupressus sempervirens. The sequence continues at coordinate 364,785,760 of CM053791.1, read as the reverse complement.
AATTACTAAGATTAGATCGGTCCTTTCAGCCATTCCAATCTTTCCTATGGCATGTTTGCCCCTCTCTAATTGGATGTCCATGAAATTTGAATCCAAACTCAGGAATTTTTTATGGAAAGATAAAGAAAATGATAAGAAATTAGCCCTTATCAAATGGGATAATTTATGCAAATCTAAAGAATTTGGGGGTTTAGGGATTAAGAAGCCACAAAGGCAAAATGAGGCTTTGGGATCAAAACTTATTTGGAGGTTATACAAGGAATATGATCACAAATGGGCCAAGATCATATATAATAAATATCTTGATCCAACAGATCCCGAGTCAATTTTCAAAATGAAAAGATTACCTAAAGGATCAAAATGTTGGAATTTTATGTCTAAGTGTCGGAAACTGATTAGTAAATTTTTTACAGGGGATGTAGGTTTGGGTGATAAAGCCCTATTTTGGGAAGACTCCTAGGACGGGCACCCTTTGATCCCATCATCTCCCAGTAATGAAAATCTTAAACTAAGGTTGACATCTTTATGGGGCAGTAAGGTAAGGGACTATAAAATCAAGGAGGTCTCGGATGGGGTCCTGCAATGGAGGTGGCATTTGATGGATGAGATAGGTTTAGATCCTAACTCAGTCAAGGCCTTTGAGAATATTATTTCCAATAGAAACATCAAACAATTTGAAAGGTCGGACAATCTTATCTAGGCTAGATCTAAGGATGGTATATACAGTGTGAAACAAGGATTTAAGGCTATCATCCATTCTCAGAGTTGGAATATTGTTGAGTTACCACTAAATTTGTGTTGGGATGCTGCTTGTCTTCCAAAGGCTGGATTCATTTTGTGGCTAGCACTACAAAATAGAATCTTGACCGCTGACTGAATTAACAAAATTTGGCATTATAGGCCCTCATTGGTGTGCTCTTTGTAAACAAAGTAATGAGGATGTTGATCACTTATTCCTCAATTGTCCATTCACGCTTAATTGTTGGGAATGGCTCAAGGCTCGACTTGCTTGGGCCACCCCTTTTCTGAGCTCTCTTTAGGGACTTCTCCATTCATGGCCTACGAACTTGGTCTGTGGGGTTTATAAAAAGCTTTGGAATATATGCCCCTCCATAATGGTGTGGGAGTTGTGGAAGGAGAGAAATCGACGTATTTTTCTAGAAAAAGAAATGAATGTGGATAGGTTTTTACTAAAACTAGAAGCTTCCATTGTGGTAGTGTTAAATGCTTATCTTAGGAAAACTAGGAAAGAAGAAGGCTCATTCTCTATTTGGGATGGACTTATGAAGAAGAATTGGTCCAATCTTATCAATCCACCCCTGGTCTACTCATTAAGCAATAAGGAGGAAAGGGCTAGTTATAAGTGGGTCCCTCCTCCACAAGGTTGGCATAAACTTAATTTCGATGGCGCGACAAGAGGAAATCCAGGAGTGGCTGGAATTGGATGCATTGTAAATGATGATTGTGGCAAGTGGATTGCAAAGCTAGCGTCGCCCCTACCACCTACCTCTAACAACTTGGTCAAATTAGAAGTGCTAGAGAAAGGTTTACAACTTTTCTATAATCTAGGTATATCTAAGATAATCATCGAAGGCAATTCTTAGATCGTCCTTAATGCGGTTAGGAAGTGAAATACTCCTAATTGGGTCTTGAACTCAAAGCTTCAAGAAGTTCTCATGATATTGGATAATTTTGAGGAAATCCAAATTGGTCATATATTCCGAGAAGGTAATAAAAAAACAGATGGGCTAGTGAACAACGACACTGATGGAGAAGCAATATTGATTTATAATAATTAGCTACCTATTTAGGTATATCTTTACAATGACCTAATATAACTAGAATTTGTTTTGGTAGATAAAAATACATATAAGTATAAATAAGTGCAAAAGGCCACATCTTGAGTCTTAACCTTATTTATGTTACTACCTGCTTTCTTCCTTCCACATTTATTAGACTTTCCTAGTATCTGTTTGGTGGTCTACAACTTACCATTATATTCTAGCTTAGATGATGTATATTTGCCCTCTTAGATTTTAAGTTTAACTTTCTAACATTTGGAGGTCTTGGCGAGATACCTTTACCTAAGTTAGCTTTTAGAGAATTCCTAAAATTATGAAGTCCCAGTACGATGAGTAAATGCAACTACACATGTGAGGTGTCAAAAATAGTTGTCATGATTGTCTGAGATCATTACCGAGTTTAGGCATTCATTGCAATTTAAGGGCGACCCAAACCAAGGTCGGTGTATGATGTGAAACAACTGGAGAATGGTATCAGAGTATTTGGAGGGTCTTTCACACAATGGCCTTTAGGATTTCTTTCCACTGCGTATCTTATCCTCAACACTGATGGAGAAAAATATCCATGTTTATCATACGACTGAGAATAGAACCATGGCCTTTTTAGGGAAGGTAAAACCTGAAAGATGGAGCTGCCTTCTTAGATTAGTAGATGAAATGACTCACTTTGCTGTTAGTAGATCTATAGGCAAAGAAGTTTTTGATTACAAGGCTACTTGGATGACCAACAACACCATTATTGGTTCATTCACAGGTGTTATGGTTAGGGCGAAGATTGGACGAGAAGACATAGTTAGGCTTTGTTTCAACATCTTCAACCCTGTTTGGAGGAGAGGGCTAGAAAAGGTAGTTTTTAGCATTAACAAAAAATTCAGAATCCCATTACTCGAGAAGTATATAGGCCTTCCTTTGGGTGCGACAGATTTACATACTGCCCCGTCGACAGTCCCTCATTGTTAGGGAAAGTTTGGCCTTTTATAAGGAGTGGTCATGCATGGAAGCCAGCATTAATTTCCTTCTGCACTGGCGAAAGATTATTGTGGATGATAACAAGGAGTGGGTTATTAATTATCTCAATATGCTCAATGCATATGTGCAACTAGGTGTGGCTTTTGACGACCTCAATGTCTTGGATTTCTGCACCCTCAATTTGGAAAAGACGAGTAGAGCCAAGGTAAACTTCGAATTACCTCCTACTTTCATCACAGACGATTCGGATGATGTCCCTGAGGTTATAATGGTAACTTGGAAAAAGTAGGATATGGCACGAGTTAATAATTTTTGTAACTAGTAATAGGGTTTGGATGATATGTATCTTGATGTATAGGATTGAATGTAGTAGGATTCTAGGTTTTGCAATAGCCCCATAAAATAGTGAAGTGTAGTGGTTTTGAGGAATTTTTGGATACTGTAATTTCAGACTTCTATATAGTTGATATACTATGCATATTTTATACTTATTTTTCGGTGCTTCTATGGGGTTGTTAATTTCGTGCTATGTGTTTATTAGGTAGAATATTTTGATTAATATATGTTCAAAGGATGAGATGTATATGAATTACAATGTCTTGCTCATGATTTGAGGGGATAACTTACGTATAAGAATATAAATCTTTATGTTTTGGTGGATTCTTAAATGTATGATCTTTTGGCTTATTTTGCTACTTATTTAATGGTTTCTGAAGAAACGAACTTGGGATACTTCCAATGAGTAGATATAGGGTACCTTAACCTGTATTTATGAATTTATTCCATAAAATCAAGGATAAATGCAGTAGGAATTACTTATATCCGAATGATGGCTATTTATTATGATTTTCTTGCAGAAGATTTCATGAGAGTGGAAAGGATTCATCCCCAATAATTGGAATCCGAACATGGATGACACTTTTTCGGGCTTGATGTGATTCAATTTATTATTAAATATCAATTTTAATGCTTGGTGTGTTAAGAATAGTTGTCCAAATTTCCTGTTTATCCTGGGCGTATGGTTCTATTAGGGCTAAGATTTCTCCTGGTTTAGTATCATGGTGGTTTTTGGTTGTTGCTTTTCTTATATAGTTAGATTTATTTAGGTAGTCTTTTATACTATGTGGCACTGATTTAGATATGACAACAAGTAGTATGATATATTGGTAACATAAATTATGCCATAGGTTCTTTATGCAGTTTTATTTTGGTTTACTTCCTTATAGACGAGGTAATGAAATTGTCATATTATTGATTTTTTCATGTTTAAATTTTGACAAAGGATTATCTAACCTAGCTAATGTTTCAAGATGCATTGGAGATAGTTTCTTTTAGATAGGTATATTTGTGAAATTCAAGAGTCGACATAGGCTTCCTAGACTACAATATGGTAGGAGATTTGTATTAGCTAGATTTATTATTCATGGGAATGCCCATGTACATTTTTCTGTTATTATTATAAGGACTGGGGTATGCCCCTTTGAATATGTATAATATAGGACGAAAGTCTTGGGCAAGACTGGAAGTTTTCTTCTCCATTCTTTCCTACCAATGCCCGTTTGAACGGAGTAATGCTATGTAATTTTAATATTTGATTTAATAAAATAATTCAAGGCCTCAACTGTTTACCGATAAAAATAAATAAATTATATTTAAAAAAATAAAAATAAACATGCAATTAGTATTTTCACATGTCTTTGATCTCTCAAATCATGCACTTAGTTTTTTTTATCTTTGGTATATTTATTTTCACATGCATGTATACGTTTAGTTACAACATGTTTTCCTCTCTATTAATCCTTTGTTTTTCCAATAAATTTTGCAACTGAATTATTTTAGCTATAAGAAGAATATTTATATTTATTTAGAAAATTCATGATAATCACATGGTTCTAATAGCAAATTTAAAGTCGAAACCCTAGCTATTCAATTTGTTATTTTATATCAATTTTCTACAATCGAATTTTCCCTATATTAAAAAAGGGCTTTAAAATAATACAATCATAATAAATTTCTAATTTTTCCTACAATTTTCCCAAGTCAAGTTTTATTAATTAATAAGTTTTCATTTTAAAAATCTACAACATAATTCTTTATCTAGAATCAATACAGTAAATTAATAAGTATTATGTAAGCACCTAGGAAGAGAAGTAGATAGATCTTTCTATAAAATTCTACAATGGGTTTTCAAACCCTACCTCAAACCACATCTAAAATTTGAATGAACGCATGCAAATCCAAACCCTCTAAAACTTTCAACAATTCTTTTGATCCAATTCTAAATTTGGCTCCCCAAAACCCGTGTCTCTCAGATGAACTACAAACCCTCTAATAAAGAACCATAACCCTCACTAAGGTTTCTATTCCCCCATATTTTAAAAGTCACTAACTTTATTAAAAATATTAATATTTTTAATTGTTTAACCCTTTCATGCACATTTAAAAAACTTTTTAATTAAAATATTCTTTTATTTTCTTTTCCTCCACTTTATTAATTAGTGCAATCACTATTTAAAGCGTAGTTTATTATTTAAATTACTAATAATAATTAAAGCCCATTATTTAAATGCAACTCCAATTCATTATTATTAATTAAATATTTATAATAAAGCAATATTAAATCTTTAATATTTTAATATTTTAATTTTTTTTTAATCCACTTTCTTAAGTTAGACTTTCAAATTAAATCTTTTAAATTGAAGCACATATTTAATTAATTTCTAATTAACTAAACATCATCATATTTTAATTTCTCTTTAACTAATTTTCTAAATTAGACTTCCAAACTAAGTCTTTTAAATTAAAGCACATATTTTATTAGTTTTTCATTAATTAAATATTTTCATACTTTAATTTTTTAAACAAATAATATTTAATAATTCTCAATATTATATAATCAACCCAAATATTATAATTGCATCATTTACCAAATAATTTGCATAGCCAAATCCACATAAAAACAACATTACCAAAACTAACCAAAACTCCAAATTAAACAATATAGACAAAGATAAATTCATGGGTTTAAAAAGGGTGAAAAGTTAGATACATGTCCTCCTCAAGACAAGTAATTAGGTTATGGCTGGGATTGGGCTTGAACATCATCTCCCCATTCTTATCATTGAGTTATTGCGACAGGGCATGCTCGACCTAGCAATTCAGAGAAGTCAATGTTTGGTATCTGTATATATATATATATATATATATATATATATATATATATATATATATATATATATATATATAAAAGAGATAACAGACAATGGTGCGGAGTGATACATCATGTAGATCCTGACAAGCAGGTGACTATGACTCCCTCCCTCAACCATATTAGGCATGTCAAACATAAATATAAAAAAGACACACACACCATACACATGCAAGTATGAGGTAAGTATAATAGTAAATCATAAAATTTTAATAACATCATATTCTAACATGAATATCTCATTATCGTGAGGACATAATAAACATTGTTCTAAGACACACCATATGACATCATCATAAAAGTACTTTCATTAACTAACTAATAATAATTAAAACATCATCATTGCTAGTAGGAAATTGTTACAACCTGACATAATAAATTACTGAACATATCAAAGTATTGCATTTCAAATATCAAATAAGGGCTAACACATCCATAAGAGAGTCATATAGAACTTTAACAACTAAGTATACAATGATAGCGAAGGAGGGGTATTAAAGGGTCTTTGGTGTTAGTGATGCAAAAGAGTTGTAATTTGAAAAGTTAAGGGATCAATCTTTTGAAGAACTTGACCATTAGGGGGATGTGGCTTTGGAGGGGTAATTGTTAATTGTCTTATATTTTCCCTATGAAGAAATAATGTCGAAAGTCACAAATGATATTTTAATAATTATAGTTTTATTGAAGAGTGTGATCAGAGAAGAACCCTAATACAAACATCATTAATTGATAAGATGTATTTGTAGGACGTAGATAAAGAATGCCAATTCGTAAATGCCAATGCCTTTTTAAGAAGCATGTGGCATATATAATGGAGGCAAACTTCACATTTAGGATGAAGAAAGATTAGAAGGCTCTTTATGGGCCTAGTACAGATTATAGGCTGAAATGTTTATTGAAGTGTTCATCCTCTAGTATGATTCAGGGAGTGCAAAAAATACTTGGCAATTTGATTGAAGCGGCCACCCATCATTGGAAAATCAATGTGAATATTTCAACAATGAAAATAGTGTAGGGAGTACTAGAGCTAAATGAAGACATTCTGGTGGTGAGATGGCTTATGACTTCTATATTTCCTAGTGACTTAATTATGGGTTTGGAGTCATTGTTGGAGTAGGCATTCCTTGGTTATGGGTTTAATTATGGTGAATGTTTTGAATATGGAGGTGGGCAATGAAATAGGTCGTTATTCATTCTTGTGGTGGTCAAAATGGGTCAACCAACAAGCGTATAAATTACAAATTGTAGAGGAATGGAGGAAGTCTAAGGAGGATATTAGGGTGCTTTAGGAAATGGATGCCAAACAAGTGGTGGGTTTCTTAATTGTGCATCCATGTGAAAGGCATTCAACAGTTCCTCGACGTCAACATCTAGTGGTGCGCGTGCTTTATTTGCACACACCTTAGTGATTTATGGTGTTTTTAGGTTTTTTGTGTAGTTGAGCTCTTTTTTGGAATATGATAGAGGGGGTTTGTTGCAGACAACATTGAATAAGAAGGACCCAATAATAATCGACGAAGTTAGTGAGAATATCAAATGTAGGGTTGTAGTGAAGATAAATTGTTGGACGATGTTTTTCGTGTTAGTTTAAAAGGCTTGAATTATGTAATACTTAGAGAAATGCAGAATGTGTCAGATTAAGGCCATGGTTTAGATGTTTTGGGTAGGGTAATGTAAATTTTGTTAAAATGTATTGGGCTTCGATGTATAGGGGATGTGATAGGTCGAAAATGGTCGTTTTGTCTATTATGTAACTATCTTGACGTATCTCCTTACTTTTATTATTAATAAAAAACTATATTATTAGTCGAAAAAAAACTGAAAGAAAAATTGAAGAATTATCTCAATTAAATTCATCACATGATGACTTTAATAAAATAAAAAATATATTATATTATGAAAATTTTCAATGTATTTTCCTCTTTACTGTAAAATAGTCAATGACTATGAGGCTTTTCCATCTAATGGTAAGATCTTATTATATCTACTATCCATTTCATAAGTTTCCATAACTTTTAATGTTCTCTCGTTTAACATTTATAAAAACTTTCCTCACTTAGAAAATCTCAAAAGGCTCATAACATTCATCATCTCTCCATGTATTAATGAATAGGTAGTTGGGGACAACAAAGTTTTTGTTTTACATATTTTATTTCTTAATGGTTGTGCTATTTTGTTTAGCATGACAAGACAACTACTGCTCATCCTTAGAGAAAGATTGTTGTTTTCAGAAAGTAAATATTTACACTAAAATATATACTTTATTGAAAACTTATAGGTGGTGGTTGTTTTCAAATGATCTTTTCTTTGTAATTTTTATCAATTTCAGCACTACTAATAAGTCCATTCAATCTAAATAAAGACAAGGATGACCAAGTTTACTCTCTTTTGATGAATATCTACTTAATTGAAGGTTTGCCACAAGTAAAAGATTATGGAAAATATATCTATCATTATTTTTTAAATAATAATTGAATTTTTTTAAATTTAAAAGGGTCTCTTTTAATTATTCTCCTCCACCTTATCTCATCTTACATACATTAGAATTTACATTAAAATTAATTTCAAGATGCTTAATTTTGATTTGCATTACCATTTCTAAATATCATTCATGACCTTCGTTAATCAGTGTACAAAATATTTGACGAAGTAGGTAAAGACCAAATCATGTTAAAACGAAACAAAATTGATTGGTTGATAATAAATCACAGCTCTAGAATTCAAACCGAAGATGGATGAAAAAAACTAGAGCAAGAAACAAAGGGTAAAAGGGGAAGGGGAAGCGTGGGTCAAAGGTGAGCGGTTGTAATGAAAGAAGATGTCACTTTAAAATGCAACATGCAAAAGGGTGACGCCACGCCTTGCGTCGCAAATTCTTCTTCTTCCTTCGACGGGCTACTCATCAGATTCATTGAATGTAGACGCCATTCCGAATGCACCACTCCCCCTCCCTGCCTTTCTTCTAATTATATACTCCCTTCCCTTCCCTCTCCCACCATCGTCACATGCAGCCATGGCCTCTCTCTCTCTCTTGCAAGCCCTTGCCCAGCAGCAAACCGCAGCAACTTTTAGCAGACAAAAATGTGCGTTCATCTTCATTCAGGTGCTTCCAATTTCTACCTCGTTGCTCTAGCCTCTAATACAGTTTTGGCTTTCTGAAATTTGCAGTTGTTCCGATTGCTTCACATGGAACCAGTCGGATATCGGCGCCACTACAGAAGATATCAATAAAGGAAGAGGGCGCTCACAGAATGCAACCGCTATCCGTTTCTGCTTCCTTGCCTTGTAAAGCCACCACCATTTCCTTCCCTGGTACGCTTATTCCCCTCCTACAATCACAAAATCAATTCTTGTCTTGTTACTTCTCCACATTCAATTCTGCAAGATTTTAATTATTAACAGAGAATGATAATTAAAAGCGTTCATAAATGTATGAATTTTTCGGATCAACTTTTTATTTTCCGCGAAGAAATTGTTTTTCCTTTTTTTGGGTAGAATAATTATACAAATATAAGTGAGTAAACGTAGAGATTTTAGGTAACTTTGTGGAAACAGTAAAGCAGAGGCGCTTTCAACTTTAGGATTTCTCCGACTCGGCTTTTTGGGTGGGCGGGGCTTCTTAAAAATAGAGCTTGCTAGAAAACTGGCTATCCAAAGAATTTTGAAGTGCAGTTTAGCTTAAAGGTTTAAATACTTGTGTCTTGCATATTTTGGACATTAAAAATCTTATTGCATATTTTGTACATTAAAAATCTTATTGCATATTTTGTACATTAAAAATCTTATTTAAAAATAAATAAATCAAAACCTGTTTAAATATACAATCTTAAAAAGGAGCTCTTATTTTGAAGATTATGATTTCACAAGAGACCTCCTCTTTTATGGAAATAGAATTTAAAGCTCCTTCATTAAACCCCCGACTTAACAATTTATACTTAGCATAATGCAATCAGAAAGGCCATCATAGAGAATATATTATCTGATGCATCGTTTGTCATTTGAGGGTTTTGGATGCGTGAAATAGCGAACTTCGTATACAAACCCTGTTAGCTTTGGAAAAGTTATGCAGTTTCTGCTAGGAAATGTTGCTTTGCCGTGACAGTTTGTCAAGAATTTATGATTAGCATAGTTTAAGTTGGCTGACCGTGAGCTTCGTTTGTAATTTTTCACGGTGATTCTGATCGCACTCAATTACGGACGGGGCAGAAATCAATAAAGTTATAGTTCTTTTAAATTGTGATCCCCAAAAGCTTTAAATTTCTACCCTTTTTTTAATGGAGGATTACAGAACTACGTAAAAACAGGTTTTCCTTTGAAGTCTCTTTTATTCTCGTTGGCTGTGAAAATTCTGAATGTTAATTATTTCCGTCTTTTAATAGCTTTGCTTTTGATTCGTAGAAAAACATAGGGCTAACCGCCATGACATTAAGGTGTAGGGTGGGCTCTGGAGAATTTTTAGACTAGTAGTACTCGCCTATTATGTTCGTTAAATATTTTTTCTATATTTTTAACTTTGCAAGTTTACATTTGCATTTTCTTAAGCATTTCTCTGGATTTTATTTTCTCAAACAACCCACAATCTATACTTATCTCCTACGTTTATCGACAAGAACTGATACCGTTTTCTTGTTCTGATGTCTTAGATCTAGCCTTTTTTACCAGAAAACATTTAGTCTTGGGAACTGGTAATTTGTTTGATTATCTACATTTGTTGGTAGACTCAACCATTTGCTAACGTTACTTGTTTTTTTAACAGAATTAGTCGAGGGAAACGTAGATTTCAATGAAATTGCTATGGATTTGCTTGAAGCGTCCCCTTTGGAAATTATGGATAAAGCTCTGTCAATGTTTGGTAATGACATTGCTATTGCATTCAGGTTGCTCTCTACAAGATTTTCTTGATCTCCCATTTAAAAAATATTGATGCTGTGAATCTAAAAATAAGAGGATTTATAGCTCATGTTAGGCATTGACTGGGACCAATATATTTTCTTGATGCAGTGGAGCAGAGGATGTTGCACTGATTGAATATGCCAAACTGACAGGTCGACCATTCAGAGTGTTTAGTCTCGACACTGGAAGGCTTAATCCTGAAACGTACCAATTCTTTGCTGAGGTCGAGAAGCATTATAACATTCATATTGAATATATGTTTCCTGAGGCGGAGGAAGTTCAAGCCTTAGTAAGGAGTAAAGGGCTATTTTCCTTCTATGAAGATGGGCATCAGGAATGTTGCCGTATACGTAAGGTGAAGCCGTTGAGAAAGGCACTCAAAGGCCTCAGGGCATGGATAACTGGGCAACGCAAGGATCAATCTCCTGGGACACGAGCCAACGTTCCTGTTGCGCAGGTGCTTATTTGATTGTCGCTACACTCGATTTTCCAATTCTATAACACAAGTTCTAGAAGCATTACCTGATTTAATTACAGGGTTAAAAACATACAGTTAAATTTCGTGTTAACTTTAAGGTTTTTCTATACGTTATAGAAGGGTTAAAAACGAATAGTTAAATCTCGTGCAAAGGGCTTTTCTATACGTTAATTACAAGTTCTAGCATGTTTCTGATAAAGAATATGGATTTAACGAGAGGTCTAAGTTTGTTCTGCTTATTTTGTTCTATATGTGGCATTGAGCTGTTTTGGATCGCATAATCTTTGGATAACTTTTTTGTTGGCAAATATTGGGATGTGAGGTTATGGTCCACGCCAATTTTTCAGGCATAAGGTTGAACCTCATCTTTAGGTTTTTAATCTGATGCGTCTAATGATCCCAGGTTTGAGGAGCAGGAAGCTAATGCCAAGAAAAACCTTGCATTTTTAAAAACTATAACATGTGAGATGTTGAAAACTTGTCTGGCAATGGGAAATGGTCTGCTGCACGGAACACATTTTCCATCTAGCAGCTACATGCTTTACGGACCAGTACTAGATAGATTGGCATGCAATTTGGTGTGGCAGGCGTATTGTCTAGTTAAAATGCCAGGCTTCAAAGAAGATGTTTAAATTCTCTTGATTTCTTGATATCAGTTAAATGTATCATATTTTTAATTTGGTATCTTGAATAGCAAGAAAACAAGAATCACCGGTCTGAAGCAATCTAGGAGGGGAAAGTGTGCCCAACAACGCTAAATTTGGTTATAGTAGTGGAAGACTCATTAGATCAATGCAATACTTAAATGGAAACTTCTAACCAGAAAACTAACAAGCATATTTTGCTAAGGGGAATTTGTTTGATTTCATCATGGGCATGGAAAACGTTGGCACTCAGGGTGTTACAAAGTATACGGAATTGCAAGTGCCCCGTACGGATAAAACATTGTACTTTGCTTGATATGATTTTAACTGTTTTGTCAGCAACTTTCTATGCTGTGGGTGATGCTTTCTTGGTCTTATGCGCCCTCAATAACTCCTTTAATCTCAAACTAATCAGCTCTGTGTTGTGAGTTCTATTCTCCGGATTCTTTGGAGTTTGAAACAATGACTTGTATTGATGTCCAGGTCGACCCTTCATTCGAAGGATTGGATGGTGGTGTTGGCAGTCTTATCAAGTGGAACCCCTTGGCAAATGTGCAAGGCAATGATGTGTGGAAGTTCTTGCAGACAATGAATGTACCAGTCAATACTCTTCACTATAAGGTACCTGCAAGTAGAAAGATTAGGTGAATAGTTATTCAATGATTTTAGCAGAGTGTAGATGGTTGTCATGATGCAAACTATCCATTAATGCCTTTCTCATGTTTATGGGTGAATTTTCTAGGGATATGTCTCTATAGGATGTGAACCTTGCACTAGGCCAGTTCTGCCAGGACAACATGAAAGGGAAGGACGCTGGTGGTGGGAGGATTCAAAAGCAAAAGAGTGTGGATTGCACAAGGTAATTTGGTTGCCAGTAGTGATATTTTTCTCTTTGTTAAGAAACATTGGTCTCTTATTTTGATATTTTTTGAGACATATGGCAAATCACTTTACAAGTTAAAAAACCCAATAAGTCACCTCTGCTTCATGCCGCAGCTTGCTCTTTACCACATTATTTTGCATTCTTATGACAGGAAGCTTGTTTAAACTTAGCATCCTTTTATCTGCATAAGATTTTTGGATGTGGATTTTCAATTAGGTCTTTAAAGAGATGTTTTAAATGGCATTTATGTCAACCTCCAATTTCATTTCCACTGATTTTTCTCATGAAATATACTTTGAATTATTAAGTGTTCAAAGGAATTATTAAGTGTTCAAAGAGATTCGTACGTCATTTTCTTGCTATCAATACATGTGAATCAAGCATTTTAAAGAGTTTGTAGTTGCTGAATTTCAACTTTCTCCTCGTTGTGTTTCAAACTGTAACTTTTGAAGATATATTCCAAATTATTATTGCATTTGTTTTGAAGTCAACGTTATGAGATTTCCACAATATTTTTAAGTCAATATTAACACATTTCCACAATCCATTTGAATACTCTTATTCATTTCTGGTTCTGATTGTGTATTAATTTTTTTAGCATCAATGTTTTGGATGGACTCTCTGATCCATTTCTGGTTCTGATTGTGTATTAATTTTTTTAGCATCAATTTTTTGGATGGACTCTCTGATCCATCATCAGAACGAGAGAGTGCAGGATATGTTAAAAAACATAAGATGCTTAATAAGTCATACGATGATTTGATTTTTACGGCATTAAATTTTATTTTCGGAAGTCATGTAACATTTAAATTTGATGTTTTTGCAATTCACTCACTCTTTCAATTTGTTGGGTAATATATATTTTCTTGATTAAATAAACCGATTTTATTTCCTCTCTTTGGCTGGTATGGTCATTCATTACGGTGATTTCAATCGGAAAAGGAGTAGAAACTTTTGGAAGATTAACTTTACAATTCGATTTTGTTTTGCAGGGAAATATTGAAAACACACACGCAGATAACAAGAACTCTGTGCAAGTTGCAAATGGAGCTGGTGATATTTTCTCAAATAAGAATGTGCTGAGACTGACAAGAGAAGGTATTGAAAGACTCGCAAGCTTAGAGGAAAGGAAGGAATCGTGGCTTGTGGTTCTCTATGCACCTTGGTGCCCATTTTGTCAGGTTTGCACGGAAACCTCTTGAAGCTAGGCACCACTGCAATAAACTTTAATGCTTGTTTTTACTTTGGTAAGTGTATGGGTTTTATTGATTTTGTTATTAATTATTTTTATAAACTTTACATGCTTAATGGAAATAGAAATCTAGCAACATCTTTAATTGCCATTATTGCTATTTGGTAAGCCGTGATATAGTTGCTTTCAATAGGCAGCTTAAACTGTGTTGTATGCATAGGCTGCGAAGCTTAGATTTTTTTCACCCCTGGTTCATGTATTAAATGTAGAGACTCCTACTAAAGACCGAAAATTCAATATTTCAATGTTGCACTCGAGAAAGAACAGCAGAGGATATTTGGCTCCATATATTGTTGATTTACTTTTGCACCATGATGATAGGCTAATTTTACTTGACCATTGTGTGGCGTATTTATTTGCAGGCAATGGAAGAATCTTACAATGAAGTAGCATTTGCACTTAGAGAATCTGGAGTCAAGGTGAGATTCTTAAACTAGTCCAGTTTTTGTCCAAAATTTGGTCAGTCGTTCGTGGCTCTTTTGATTTTATTTAGTGTTGCCTGAGATAGTGTCCCGAACGAGTATGGGGCATAATTATTAGGCCTACCATATAGATGGGTTAGTAAAACACTTGCAGGATCAGATTCTTGCCAGAAGAATACGAGATGACCTTTGTCATTCCTGTGCATTTTTTTTCGCTCTTATCTTTGTCTTTTTAGTAACAAACTATATGACATGGAGCTTTGTCTATGCTATGCTTTGGTGTCAATTGTATACTGATATCCGTTTTACAGGTAGCCAAATTTCGTGCGGATGGAGAACACAAATCCTTTTCTCAACAACATTTGCAACTTGTAACTTTTCCAACTATCTTGCTGTTTCCCAAGCACAGCAGCAAGGCCATAAAATATCCATCTGAAAAGAGGGATGCGCATTCTTTGCTTGCATTCGTGAAGTCTCTTCAATGAAATGCCCTCTTTCACAGCAATTTTCTATTGTTAGCTTTTAATTAAGAGTCTAGGTACAGTCAAGTTATATTATCATATGCATTCACTTGGTTGAGCTCAGTGATCGCTGTGCTAACTGTACACTAGAGATTCAGAAAATAGCTGCTTTTTCAAGATGGTAAACGGTGATTGTCAAATTAGGCATTCGTTAGTCGTCCATGTCAGAGGTTTGTAATTTTTTTGGAAGTCATCTTGGTAATTTTTTTGGGCCTCTTTGCTTGAAGAGTGATTGTGCTTTTCCAGGCGCATAAAAACTTTGTAAAATGAGGAGATAAAAATGAAGAAAAGACTTTCTTCATTGAATTGTACGTTTAGTACTTGTTACCATCTGTTGCAAAATGTTACCTATCAATGTATCAGTATTGATTTTGTATTCCTAGATCGCAATAGCATTTCTGCATAAATTATTGGAGGTATTTAATAAAATGATAATCTTGCTTTATTGAACCTAGCTTTTACTAGCAATACAATGCAATTGACCTTTTTTTCAAAAAGAAGGGCCTAACAAGTGCAAGAGAAGATGAATTTTATATTTACTTCAAGAAAACCTTGAAATTTATATATCCTCGTTTATGCATTTGGGAAGTGAAACACTTGTCAAACGTGAGAGAGCAGTTGACAACTTCCGTTTCCTCTTAACTTTGTAACTTATCTAATGCAATTTAGAAACTTAAAGTTGAAAACAAGAGTATGTAGCTGAGATGCAACAGACGTTGTGTTGGAATTTTGAATTAAATTTATCTGTCATGAGCCTCTTTCCTGTTCACTACCTGTACTTGTCAGGCTTTAAATGGAGCCCAGAAGATTTGTGCAGCCATTCTAGCCCAACACCAAATTTGTGGGTAGGCCAGCTTGAATCTTGAATCTGAATTTTGATTTTTCAGGGGTCTTTTGTGAACACCAAAAGAAAGTGTATGTTCTTGTTCTCAACTATTACAAGTCTGGAAAAAGCAAAGTAAGTTTATGTTCTCATACAATTAGAAGTTGGAGTGTGTCTTTTTTGTGAATAACAGTTTTGGGTGAAGTAGTAGTTATGTTTAAGTTTTTGTGCAACAACATTAGTTGTGTTGTGTTTGAGAGTCTGTGTATTGAGTAGTGACTGCTTTAGATACATTGTAATTAGGTGGGGGCTTTCTAAGGACGGGTTCTTATGGAGAGGGGCTACTTAAATTCCAAGGGTGGGGGCTTTCTAAGGGTGGGATCTTATGGAGAGGGGCTACTTAAATTTTTTGAGTGGGAGCTGTAGATTTTATTTAGGACAGCTCCACAAATTTAAGGAAATTTGGAGCTTATGAATTTGAAGGAATATTAGTACTTAATGAATTAATATTCTCCTTTAAGTTTGATTTTTTTTTCTGTTCAATATAGGATTCTTATTTTTTCCCTCATCTTTATGGGATCCTTCCATGAAAATAGAATTAAAATTAAATTAAATTGGTTTAAATTGTTTTACAAAAAATTGGTAAGTCTCTTATCATTCAATGATTATAAGGTTCTTATTTTTCCCCTTCTTTTTATGGGATCCTTCCTTCATGAAAACAAAATTTTAAATTAGTTTAAATTGTTTTACTAAAAAGTGGGAAGTCTTTTATCATTCAATGGTTTTAGATCTTATTCTTTCTACAATGGAAAAGCCTTAAGTTTTGAAGTTTAGTAATACAAAGTCTTAAGGGTTAAAGTTGTTTAGTAATACATGAAGTTTAGTAATACAAAGTCTTAAGGGTTGAAGGGTTAAAGTTGTTTAGTAATACATGAAGTTTAGTAATACAAAGTCTTAAGGGTTGAAGTTGTTTAGTAATACATGCTTTATTTGTTTTTTAAAGTTGTAAGGGTGTAATGTCCCTTTTTGGGATAGATTGAATTGATACTTGTATAATCAATAAACCAAATGATGATATGGTTGGAGATTATCATTAGGTTTAAGGAGATCTAAGGTGTAATCAAGTTGCTTAGACACCAATTTTCAATAGGTGTATTGTCAAAGGTTATAGGTTCAAGTTGGTTTCACGAAGATTTACAAAACACCATCACTATCCTCTATTGAGATAGAACCATTGATTGGAAGTCTCTTGAGCCTTTCTTTGATTGCATCTTAGGATCTTCTCTTGGTTGTTAGTTAACAATTTGTCTTCCTTAGTTTCTTCATTTGTACCTTGATTTTTAATGTGCTTAATAATGATGGAAAACAAAATAGTTAACGACAGAATGGGTCAATGTAGTAATCTATCAGAGACCCCTGAATTGAAAGGTACAACTCCCATATGATTTAGAGATATGTAATGAATTTGTTTTAAGTTTTGGGATATGCTCTTAATCAGAGAACAAAAGAGGTAAAACCAAATTGCTTAATACTTCAAACAATCTAGGCAACTTTCAAATCTAACACCTAAAATGCAATCCATTCTACCTTGGATGAAAGATTGAAACAAGGCAAGACTATCTACTGTAGTATCAGAGGAAAAATAATGATTAGTTTGGCAATCCCAGGATTGCTAAAGTGACTGAGATTTGACAATAGCCAGATTGTCACCTATTCAATTGCTTCTTTAATAAAATGCCGAACTTCTCATACAATCAATGAAATGCATATGAACTAATATGCACATAACAGGGCAATAAAGTAATATTGTAATGAAAGAAACAAAACCAAGTTTATTTGCAATCTTTCAGTTCTCATTCACAACATATTCATCCCAAGTAACATACATAAAGTAAATGAACAACAAAATTAAAATATAGACTCAGATTCTCACGCAGTAGTCCCAACTATAGGGGTTTGTCCACAAAGTAATTTGCCGCTCTAATTAATTTCTCAAAAAGTTACATATATATTCCTCTTAGGGATGGTCAGTTACATTCGATGATTAAATTGTAGAGAATCTCTGAACAAAGGATGCTAAAAATAGGACTTGACTAGGTCATCTTTCGTTACAAAATATAAGCCTATGGAGAAAATGCTAAAAATGGCTACAATAGAAGAATTTTGAGAAAGAAGAGTAGGTGACAAGTCATAGAGTGTCAGGACATCAAACTTTCTTTGGGGTTACAACTTTAGCTCTGTATGCTTTAATTGCATTAGTTACATTGTTTAGTTCATTGACACCTGGAATCATGATATTATTAGCTCGAATCATCCAGTAATCATGCATCTTTGTCAACTCTTCCACTTGGACGTTTTTTGATTGAAGCTTCTTTGATGCACGCCTTAGGATGAAATCTGTTGCTAAAAACTCTTGGATCTTTGACACCTGGAAGTTGGTTGGATCAGTGGCTTCCTCCAAAAAAGCTAGAAATTCAACTTTCATTTACTCAATGTCTGCCAATTGGCCATTACTAGTGACATGATTCAATATGCAACACTTTTAGATATTCAAATATCTTTTCGATGACTTTCTGCACTAGATCATTCACATCCTTAATGTAACGCCTCGCCATGTGACCTAAAAGAAGTAAACCTAAAGTTTCACTAAGTTTGTCAAACATTTTTTTAAAAAAAAGTTAAAGATACAACAACAATAATAGAATAGCGGAAGCAATTAACATACACTCATACATCAACAATCACATAAACAAGTTACAATTCTTAAGGGTCCCATGACATTGAATCACATTTAATTTTAATTAACACTAAATCCAATATATAATAAATCGACATCAAATAATAATATACAAGTATGAATCCATTTAAATAATATACAGTCATCTCAAATGCCACTTAACAATAAATAGATTGCACAATCATCCACTGTACAGGTCATAGGATATGAAATGCTAAAAGAATATACAACATAAAAATAGATTACAACAACATCTCATAAGATTCATGAAATCAAATACAATACAAAAGGTATAACCATCCATCATAGCAATACAAGATTCAATAGAAAGGAAATCTGCACAAACACATCCAACAATGACATTCGATTGTCAAATCTCAATGGTATAAGAAAAAACACTACCACTTGACCTTGTAGAACCCAAAAAGGTCCACTCCCATCGCACTGAGGAGATAAAATCAAGTCCTAAATGGATAACAAACTCAAAAGTCAAAACCAACATCTAAGTTTTAAGGAATCACCTGAACGCAAAATATCTCAAAGGGTACCAAGACACAAGTATCAATTAAACCCAAAGGCAAACACAAACATGTAGGAAATCTATTATGCATGTGGGCAAGTGTCATTGCACGAACCAACTCTAAGGTTAGCCAACTAGTATTTTAATCCTCTGCCCCCCTAGTGACTCTATGCGACACTAGTATCCTTTCGTACTGACAAGACATACTAATGAAGCATGGTTACAACCTAGCGTCCTCTCTACTCCCATCCTAGCCTATACTAGCGCTCAATGCATGGGCGAGTAAAACAATGACTCTTATTAATTCATTTTAAACCCATTTGATGAAATGTTATTACTTATTAAATAACATACAATAGGTTACTCGTCAATCTCTTTAGAGCCTCGACCTCCATTGCAAGCCACTTCCCAACATGACATACAAATAACCTACCCTAAGCTCAGTAAAATAAAAAAAATCTCAAAAAGATCACATACCATACATTAATTCTCAAACAAGCAACTGACAAGCATTGAAATATCACTGGTCAAAATACAAGCATCACTAAAATGATCGTCCTAATAAGACTAATCCAAGAAAGTACACATAAACCAATCCATGTCATAACATGACATCACTAAGAACAAATTATAAAAACACCTCAATCCTATACAAGTGATTGAAAAGTAATCCAAATACAACTAATCGAAGACTCAAAGGTTATATCAGATAGGTCATACCATTTGCACCTTAGTTTCACACAAGAACACTAGAAAGCAATAACAATCAATAGATCAAAATGCCTCATAAAGCATACAAGATACATTACCATGGTTGAGTATAAAAGATAGAGAGCAAGACATCATCATGACATCACAAAACAGAACTCCTGAGCCTTTGCTAAACATCCTAATTTGGTCAAAGCTAAGTCAACCTCAAAACCCAACATTGGTGAAATCACGTGTCTCATACAAAACATACAATAGTAACTTATCATAATACATTAGGTTTTGGAAAACACACATATTTAATTTTCACTTATAGATTTCCAAGTTTTCATTTTCAAATATTAGAGTTGATAATATTTTTGATCTCAATCAGGGTTTCAGTTTTCATTTTCTCAAAGTATTTTAATTATTAAGGTTTTCAAATAATAAAATTTCCTTAGTATTACAAATCGTTTTCATATATCTGAACCATATAAACCCATCCAAATTTATAAAAGAAAATATTAATTCTCCCAATTAATTTCATTGATTTTAATTTACTTTAGATATTATATTTAAATAATAAAGTAATAAATCAAAATTTCAAATAATTAAATTTAAAATTTTAACAATACTTATTAAAATTAATAATAATAATTATCAATTATTACCATAATAATTTTAAATTTAATTTTAACTTTCCCAAAATGGAATTTTGCTAAAAATAGAAACTTTCTCGAAATGGAAAGCTGCTAAAATAGAGACTTTCAAAAATAGAAACTTGGTAAAAATTGAGACTTTCCAAAATAGAAACCTGCTAAAATAGAAACTTTCTCAAAATGGAAACTTGCTAAAAATAGAAACTTTCCAAAAATGGAATCTTACTAAAAATAGAAACTTTCCAAACCCTCATTCCATCTTCTAATCAATCATACAAAGATTTCAAAGTTATAATCATTCATAGATGTTTCTGAAACAAAGAACAATAAATCCATTACGAGGTTTCAGATTAAATCACAAACAATTCTATAATGAAAATTCAAAATTTTCAAACAAGGGTTCCAATCAAATTACTTCGCTCAAAGATGTATTAAGAACAAGGTAGAGAAGATTTCAACACAAGGAATTTTCAACCACATTAAAAAACTTTGAAAATAGATTTATCCAGACATGAAAAAGATAGGAATTCAAAGAACGGAAATCTATAGTACAATTAAACCATGAGATCCTATCTGAATCTGATGCTAAAATGATGGACGTGTAGAACATACAACGATCCCTTTTTTCTTAAAACCTTCCTCTCTAAAATTGCTCCTCCACAACCTATGTAATTGCAAAATGTGAAATAGATATTTGATAAAGAGTTTTCCCCTAATTTGGGGCTCTAATTGTGTAATCACGAGAGGGAACTCCCTGATCAATTACTATTTATTACTTTATTACCCTTTACCTTTTCATGCACAACTCTTAACAATTTTAAAATATCTTTATTAAATTAATTCTCTTTCTCCCCTATAAAATGGTAGGGGGCACTGCTCAATTTAGAGGCCACTCAGGCACTACGGATAAGAAATATATCTAAAGAAAATGAATCATCCGTAAGCCCGAGACCACATAGAAATTGAAGTGAATCATCTATGAGCATACAAGAAGCTTAGACACCTAGAGATAGCTGCATAGGTCTGGACCCACCCTACAAATTCTATAGGCATGGATCAATCCATCTAGCAACCAGGAATGTCAATGAAGGATTCGACCCAACAATAAGCACGCCCATCATCATGTCCAAACCCAAACCTAGATAGGCAAACTCAAAGGAACCAGAACCTATATAATAGTAGGTTTTGATTAATTTATTATATTTTAATTTCATGCATAAGCTTTATGTAATTTAATTAAAATAAACTTTATTAAATTATGCTCTCTCTCTCTCTCTCTCTCTCTCTCTCTCTCTCTCACACACACACACACACACACACACACACACACACACACACACACACACACACACACACACGCACATTAAATCATGAGACACTTTAATAATACATTTATTAACTAAATTAATAATATTATTTAGAGTTTATTATTAAAAATAAAACCCTTAAATAATAATTATTAAATTAAATAAATATAAATACGCTTAAATAGAATATTAATAAAATCTTTAAATTTAATTCTTTTATTTAATTAATTCATGAGATGTTTTTAATAATATATTTATTAACTTAATTAATAACATTATTTAGAGTTTATTATTAAAATAAAAATCCTAAATAATTATAATTAAATAAAATAAATTTAAATATGTAAAAATAGAACTTTAATAAAATATTTAAATTTAACTCTTTTATTTAATTAATTCACAAGTTGTTTTTAATAATATATTTATTAACTTAATTAATAACATTATTTAGAGTTTATTATTAAAATAAAACTCTTAAATAATTATCATTAAGTTAAATAAATATAAATATGTCAAAAATAGAACTTTAATAAAATCTTTAAATTTAATTCTTTTATTTAATTAATTCACGAGACATTTTTAATAATATATTTATTAACTTTATTAATAACATTATTTAGAGTTTATTATTAAAATAAAACTTTTAAATAATTATCATTAAATCAAATAAATATAAATACATCAAAAATAGAACTTTAATAAAATCTTTAAATTTAATTCCTTTATTTAATTAATTTCTCAATTAATTAAATATTGAATTTTCTTTATAAAATTTCTATTCTTTACATTTTTGGTATAACATATTGCGATTATATTTTTTCCTACAACTTCTAGCCGTAGGCTCACCAAATCAAATCTCTTACACTTGAATGTGATGTAAAGGCAAAGGCAAGGGGAATTTGTTCAAGCGGTTCAAGTTTTTTTAAAAAAATTCATAACTATCTTGTAATTGGTTCTATGACTGTCAAACAAGTATTTAATTGACACATCTCTCATTTGGCCCTTAGCTTGCTTTATTGCATTTGTTTCTATAAAAGGATAATTAAGGCCAAGATATGTGGTTCTGATTCAATTTTGATAAGTCTATTGTATAGGTTGTTGTTCCCAGGTGAAGATATTATGTGTTTTTGAGAATTTTGTAAGCATTCTAAGAGCAATACAAAGAATTAATGTCTGCTTTGTTGCAGGTTTTTAGTCCTTTGTAGTATATGCCTCATTCTACTACAAAGATAATTTGAATTAATGAAAAGTAAGGTTTTTTGGACTAATTCTCTTTGTCTAAATTTTATGTGTTTTGAGTAAAGTGGATCAAAGATCTTGTTTATTTCAATGCATTATTGTGATGTATGTAGTTTATGTTCATACTTTAATTCACAAAATAAATTAAAATGCTTCAATTTCTAATTAAAAATTTATTGGGTTTACTCAAGAAATATGATAAGCAGGTTAGGTCAAAATACAGATAAAATATTGATTGTAAGGAAACGTTAGTCTTGGATCAAAATGTTACTTAAAATTCTTGTCATAAATTTTAGTATCTATTTAAGTTATAATTTTCCCAATGGATTAAGGTCCTGACCTTTGTTTTGATGTAAACTAGTCTTGTTATGTTCTAGTTAATAGTTTTTTATGTCACATTTGAAATAATCACACATTTAACCTTTAATTTGTATTTTGGACATTGTTGAAATACCCTATCTCACACTTGATTTAAATTGAGGATCATTAAATTTTATTTTTCTTGATTTTAGAAATAAGTTTTGTTAGAAAAATGTTTATTGATCCGCTTGTGATTCATGACAAGGGCTTAATTTCCTCTTATGTACTATAAATTGAATGGTTGTATTAGGAACTAATAAATCAATCTTTTGGTGCAATGAAAAATTCACTCTAACAAGTAGTATCAGAGCTTTGTCACAGGCTCAAATCCTTAGGCCCTCGGGTAATGTTAAGTGGGAGATTGCTAGAAATTTTTTGAATGATCTCCTCGACATTCGGGATAAGGGCTTAACTACCTCCTATGTACTATAAGTTGAGTGGTTGTATTAGGAACTAATAGATCAACCTTTTGGTGCAATGACAACCCCACTCTAACAAGTTTGGTATAGAGTTTATTAATGAATGAAAGGATTTTCCCCTTAGGTGTTGCAAAGCCTCAATTCTAGAAGTGTTGAGTGTACCTTGTAAGTTGATACAAGTCAAATTATCTATTGAATATAAGGGTTGTAATCTTTTTAGGTAGGTTAATGGGTAAGTTGGTGTCTTTTAGGAGTAAACCCTAGTATAGAAACCCACAAAGTAGCAACTCTACTAGGGATAAATTGTGAAAAAGATTTGATTATAGAAAAAAAAAGCCTTGTTTATTTTTTAGTTTGATAAAATTGTACCTACTTGAGTTAGATTCATTTGCGTTTGCACAGAGTTGTGAAATATTATATGTGGTTTAAAGGTTGAGCCACTAGGTCTGTTGTTATTTGGTCTTTTGGTTGTTTATTGGTGTTATAGGTCTCAAAGAATGTATTATCCCTATGAGAGAGTGCAGTGACAAGGAACTCCTTATCTAATTTTATCAAGCTTGAAGTAAGGCCTTTTTTGTTTGTGGGAATTGAACTGGAATAGGAATTAACAAATTCCTTAAGAAAATAATTCTTAGTTGTAAAATGGGAATATGATATTTCATTAAAATAGGTGGATTTGGAATTGGCGACTCCAATTCCCATTTTCCTTTTCAATATTGGATCAAAATATCATGTCCATTGTCCCAAATCCATTGTTAACAAGAATACTAATACAAATTTGTAGAAAATGGTTGATTCTGCAACCCACTTGAGCCTTTCTCTAGGTAGTCCGATCTGGATGCAATTTCCCATGGTTATATTTTACTCGACATAGAAAAGTGGCAATTTAGTGGACCTCTACAACTGTGATGTTTGGAACACAATATGATGATTTTTAACTCAATTATACGAAAGTGATGTAGGAGCATCTTGCATGGGAAAATTATTGAAAAAAAAAATTTAAAAAATGGAGGAGAGAGAAAGTGATGAAAATTAGAGGAGAAATAATAAAAAAAATAAAAAAGGGAAAAAGGAGAAAAGAAAGGAAAAGGGGATTTCTATTTTTGAGGTGCATAGGTGGCATAATAGAAAAAATAAAAAATAAATGGTTGTCATTCCATTTATCGAGGTGTGTGGGTAGAATTCTAGAAAGTTATGAATATTGTAGAAAGTTGTGGATATTGTAGAAGGTTATGGAAGTTGTAGAAAGTTGTGGATATTGTGTAGGTGGAATTCTAGAAGGTTGTGGATAAGTCATGTATTGGGTGGTAAGTGCCTATTTAAGCAAGACATATGAGCATTTCTAATCAAGCTCGAGAAGAAGGTGAAAGCTCGAGGAGTAGAAGCTCAAGAAGGAGAAGCTTGAGAAGTGGAAGCTTGAGAAGTGGAAGCTTGAGAAGGAGAAGCTCGAGAAGGAGAAGCTCGAGAAGGAGAAGTTGTGGAAGGTGAAGCTTGGAAAACTTGGAAGGCTTCAAGGTGTGAAAGAGAAAGAGGAAGTGAAGAGTGAGTTTTCCTGAGTTTGTGGACAGGGCGCCGAATGTGAGGCAGTTTACAGCAGGATTGTGATGGAGTTGTGAGTGTAGACAGAGTGCTGAATGTGAGGCAGTTTACACTTGGATCTTGGATAAGGTTGGAGAAGAGCTAGTGATTGCGGTTTAGAAACAAGGAGGTTGCTTGGTGGCTTGCGAGCACAAAGTTGAGATCTCAGAGGTTTCTACCAGAGTTTGGATCTGGACTAGCTTGGGTTTGGATTAGACCTTGAGAGATCTTGTAGAAATGTTATTGTAATCGCTATTGGATTGTCAAGTATAATAAAATTGCTTGGAAAGTATTTTGTCATCTCTTTGTTTCCTTATTGTTGCATTCTTGGTTGTGAGTTGGTAAGGGTGGTGTGGAACTTCGTTAGTGGTATCAGAGCGTACCTTCATTAGTGGTATCAGAGCGTACCATCATCAAAAAGGAGGACTCCTACCTACAATAATAAAAAACCTATATGACACATATGACAATATGGACTAAGCCAAGATTTTTTGTGAAACATTTGAAAGGCTAGTTGTACATATAAAACCCTTATCTTGTCTGAGCAAATTGGCCATATAAAATTTTTGTGTTTCCAATAGTAGATGGGATCAGTTAATTCAATCCATAAACTGTGAAAGGAGATGAAAATAGTTTTTGCTAGGCTCTATAATTCATTGAATCATATTTAAGAACGAGTAGGGAAGATTCAAGGACATGATATTTGCACTACTTTGATGAAATTTGACTTTGTGGAAGGAATTTTTGAGTTCCACTATGTGTTTGTTTGAAGTGAACCTTATTTCTAGTTGCTCTTTATTGCTTTTAAATTACATGATTGAAATTGATTTAAATTTGGTCAGTGAAAGAAGGGAATCATAGTCTAACAAGATTTATTGTTTGCATAGGTTCAATAGGAAAACTTGTTGTTGAGTTAAAAAAAATAAAGAACTATCATGCCCAAATATTTAAAGAAAAACACACAAACAATTTAAAAAAAAGGAAAAAACTAAGTTAACTACACATTTATACTTGATTGAGTTAGAAACTAGGTTAACAACTAAATGAATTTTTACATGTTTCGAGGTTGAACACCTAAATTAAAATGTGATTAGGTTTAGGTGTAGTTAGTGTTACTATTTAGATGTCATGATCTTGTTGTTCACACCCATACAGGGTTGAAGAGTTTCATTTTCACTTCTAGGTCTAAATATCACACTTCAAGGTTTTTAACTTGTAAGGTCCATCAACAAAAGTCAGCTATATGATTATGAACAATCAATACAAGGAGTCAAATAATAATTAGCATCAAGTTCCAACAATAGCTCCCTTACTGAGATCTTAATTTAAAATAATGAAATCAACTCAACGTAGGACCTAGTGTTAAAGGAGACATGTCATGATGTCATTCTCTAGGCCCAAATCTCTTATGCGAATATCATTTATTAAGACATACCTTAATAGGTTTAATAAACCTATTATGACACCCCACGTGTCATTGTTACAAGAAACATATATTATAAGAATTTAAAACAAACTATTATTAGTGTTTCAACAATATAGCTTGTATATTAAAATAAGACACCCATAAAATAAATTCTTTAAAATCTCAAATTTACATTAATATATATTATTAATAATATATAAACATATATAATAATTATTATATAGTATAAAATATATAATACTACTCAACTTAACAAATTAAAAAATATATAAAATAACATATAAAATAAAATATATTTTATATTAATTAATACCTACATTAATTACTAAATATTATATATCATATATACTAAATAGCATATATAATTTGCCCAAGATTGTGTTAAGATTAAAAACCATCTTAGTTGGGCACCAAAGATTAGAGATGGATAGGTATCCTTGGTGTAGCCCTTACATGAATATCTCAAAGTAATTTAACCAACTTTAGCACTTGATTTTTATTTATGAATTTATGGATTTTCTCTTGAGAATTTCTTGTGAAAAAAAACTAAAAATTAAACTTGGCCATGATCAAGTTGTTAGAATGAAATAAAGTTTGCTCCATAATAAAAAAAGAAACTTATCTCCTTTTAACTTTAATTTTAAAATTAAATAGTATATGAGGAAAAATTTGGAATAACCGAAAATATATCTCTTATTAACATTAATCTTCCATAAAATCAACTAAATTGTTTAATCATATAACTTACACATAGACATAGAAAATCTATCAAAAGAAACTAACATATTTATTTTGACAGTAAAAGTTCTAAACAAATTTTTCTCCAAGACCAAGTGTGTAACTTATTCTTATCATATTAGCTTGTCTTATTAGAATCTCTTCTCTATTTGCTCCTTTGTTAGCAAGATTATCTACTTCTTTATCACCTTCACTATAAATATGTTTTATGATTGTTTCTTCAAATTGATTAACGATGGCTAGAACATATTCAAGTTTCCAGAATATTTATTCTTTTGCGACAATATTTTCGTATTTAGCAAGAAGTTATTTTTCTTTGATATGTTTTTCATTATCCATTCTTAGCCTAATGATTTCTTTGTTTAAGTTTTCTAATTCTTCTTCATTCTCTATTTTTTCTTTAAATATGTTATTAAAATGTTCTTTATTCTATTTGTTTATTTTTTCTTTTCATGATTTCAATTTGGATATGAAACAAAAAATCCTTGATCCCTCAAATTTCTCTTCATGCCACAATTGATATATATTATTATGAAATTCTTTATCTAGAAACCATACTTTTTCACACTTAAATGGATTTCTTAATGATTTTTGCGACTCACCTATTTCTTGTCTAACCAAATGGTGATGTGATCCTACATTTCAGAGAATGATCATATTGAAATGATGATTAAAATATATTAAAATTTATTTAAATATAAATCTAACGAATCTTTCTACTATTTTACAGAACCCAACTTGTCTATTATTATATGTGAAGACCCCATTAGATGTTGGAATGTCAATAATGTTATCTTTTGTGAACCATGGTTTGGAATCTAACATAACCTGGTTAATGGTCTTGGTTCCACCTTCTTTTTCTCCCGAATCTACAATTGAATTAAAATATGCCCCAGAAAAACATTTTCTTGTGGATTTAACTTTCAATAATTGCTAATCTCATTCCAAATTTCTTTCTTATTTGTTGTTGGAGATGGTCCATACGTATTAATAAGTAGGAATTGAATTTCTCTTTTGAATCTTTGTTTCCACATTTTGGATGTTCTAATCCTTGCAATTTTTCTATGATACCAAGTTCCTCTAGATTTTTACTAGCATTCTGCACACTTCTACCAATAGATTCATCTTCTCTTTTATTTGTATATTCTTTTTCTAGTTCTTTTACAATTTTGTTACTAAGTCCTCTATCATCCTCGTACATATCACTACCTATTATTTTCTTAATTTGATTATTTGCCCAATTTATCTTATCCATATCTTTCTGAAATGCTTATGTGTCCTGGATCAAGAACTCCTCCCAATTTTGGATTTTCCTACTTTATTCCTATCTAGATTATCCAAATTCCAAATATTGGAAAACTCTTCCTGAATTTTCAGATTCTCTTACAAATGTCTCTACCTCAATAGGAATATATTAGAAAACTCCTACTCTTTTTTCTACTTTTTCTCGAAAGGATGGAATAAAAACTTTATCATACTCTTTTCTTGTTATTATATCCAGATGTTTATCTACCCATGCTCTTTGGTGAATGTCTAAGGTTATTTTTTTATCTGACATTGATACACTATATTCCTTGGTCTTTTCTATATTATCCTCTAGATCCTCATCTTCAAATTCCTCCTTATCCATTTCCATGATTTTTTCAATTAACCAACTTTTATCCTTTGTCACTTCTTCACTTTTTTCATTTTCTAATTCAAAATCGAGGTCCTAAAATAAGTCTTTTTTATCTAAGTCAACTTCATATAAAAAATATTTTGAAACCATGTCAGAGTTATGTTTATCTTGGAGTATTACTGTATTATTTTTCACTATATCGATGATATAATATATTATTTTGGAATCTTTTTCCCTATTATCCCGATGCTTGGGAGAAGCCATTTCATCAGTTATTTATTTAGTATGATCTATAACTCTATC
The DNA here is from genome assembly GCA_028749045.1 of Cupressus sempervirens. Classification (NCBI taxonomy): domain Eukaryota; kingdom Viridiplantae; phylum Streptophyta; class Pinopsida; order Cupressales; family Cupressaceae; genus Cupressus; species Cupressus sempervirens. The sequence continues at coordinate 364,756,274 of CM053791.1, read as the reverse complement.
TTTGGAATGAAAATGTTCACTATTAGACAATCTCCTTTGAATGAGCCTGCTATCCATGGATGTTATATGTGTTTGAACTATTAGATTCCCTTCGTGAGCTTCCTCCCATAGAATTATTTGATTTGTTAAATCATTTTGAATGAGAATTAAATCATGAGTAATTATTTTATAAAGTTTTAGATTTCCTTTAATGTCTTCAATAAACAATTATTGACTTCTGCATTGGTCAGACTGTTGAAGTTTATTGATATTTTATTTCAAGCTAGTGATTCCATCTTTCTCAAATCCATTATCATTAGGATTTTCCTTTATTATTGTAGTAACATTTTTGAATTTTTTTTGATCTCCCTCTTGGGATTTGTTCTTTATATTATTAGGGTTGAGTGAGTTATCATAGTGTTAGTTAATAGTTTGTCTTCCTTGATATATTGGTTTATACCTTGACTCTTTACTTGCCCAAAGGCTTATGGAATACACAAAAATTAACAACATAATGGGTCAATGTAGTAATCTATCAAAGACCCCTGAATTGAAAGGTACAAATCCTTTATAAGTGCAAGATATGCAATGAATTTGTCTTTCAGGTTTTGGGGGTATGCTCTTAACCAGAAAGAAGAAGAGGAAAAAATCAATTTTCTCAACACTTTAAACAACTTAGTCAAAGAAAGAGGGATTACCTCACAAGATGAAATATACTCAAACTAACAATGAAGAGAAATAGAAACATGTAGGATTAACTATGATAATAAGAAGAAATGAAAGATAGTGAAAAAAGTTATTCCTGGATTGTAGAGTTAGCCAATGTTTTGACAATACCCGAATTGTCTATTCCTCAACTACTCCCACACGAACTTCTAGCTTCCTTATGTAAAGAACTAAACTAAACACACAGACTATGATGAGAAAAATACATGTTTATGCTAAAGAAAGTAAAGCATACAATCTATTGAACGAAGGAAATAAAGCCAAGTTCATTCACATTCATTCAACTTTCAACATGAACATATACATTCCATAAACTCCACCTAAACTAACTGAACAACAAAACTTAAAATGGACTTAGAGTCTCACACTATAGTCCTAGCTATAGGGGTTTGCCCAAAGTAAATTTTGTTGATATAATTTATATCTTAAAAGATTACATTTATAGGCCTTCTCAAAATGGCCGATTACATTGGATGATTGCTCAACAGAGCATCTCTGAATGAAATAATATAAAAATAGGACAAGCTTGAATCATTATCTATTATAGAGATATAAAAAAGTCAAGAATGATGACAAAAGAAGGAAGAGGGGAAGAATGACAGATGTCTGGAGAAGCATCGAAATCATTATGCCTTCTTAGAAGTAACTGATTTAGCCCTATATGCTTTCATAGCTTTAGTTACTTTATCTAGCTCTTCGACACCTAGAATGAGGATATTGCCAACTCTGATCATCCAATAATCACACATTTATGTAAGTTCATCAATTTTGGCCACCCTCGAGTGGAACTTCTCCATTTCCCTCTTTATGACTGCATCAGTTGTTGACAATTCCTGGATTTTGGAAACTTGGAAGTTGAGTGGGTCAATGACTTCATCAATAAATGCCAAAAATTTGGATTTCATTCTTTCAATGTCCACCAACTTGCCATTAATGGACACAAAGGACTCTATGTGCAAGATCTCCAAATACTAAAACTTGTCAATGGTCTTTTGCACCAGGTCATGCACATTCTTGAGTTCACTTATAGATTTCACAAAGTTTTCTATGAAAAATTCCAAGGATTGCTTCCAATGGAATATTGGCTCCTGGCTAGTATTTAGAATCTTATGAGCAATGGCCACTTTGGTCTTCACATCCGTCACTTCCTGTAAAAGGGCCAATTGCTTTGTTAGCTTGTCCATTTCCTTCTATATGGTTTTTTGATGATTTGAGGCAGCCTTTCTGAGCTTGTGAGCATCTAGTACCAATCTTCCTAGATTATCAACTAGTGGGGGAACCTAAGCCTTTATCTAATCTACCCTAGCTCGACCTACTTGCCCGAATTGTCTTTCTTGCTGTAGCGTAAGTAGTAAGTTCTTATTATCTTTTGCATTTGGGTCAAATTGACTTGAAGAAGTACTCCCAAGTGTAGACTTTATGTACTCTACTAGTTCTCTATTGGAGGTTTTCAATATCTCCTTCTCTGCTCTTAGCTCCTCCAACTTGTCCTTAATCTTTTCATTGGTTGACTTCCACATATTCACCATAGAATCATAAATTAGAATGCCAAGATCCAATGTTTTGATTTGGAAATCATCTTTTGAGAGCTCGTGAAATCTTTTTTCTTTATGAGGCTCTATAATATTAACTAGCATATGGCCAGTTGTCGAATCTGTAGACAATACCATGCTTATCTTTTGCTTCTTAGCCTTCTTTGATGGTCGAGAGGAGGTCACTTGTGTAATTAATTCTTTTGATGGGGTTACATCCTCGTATCTCCTCTTCTTCCTATTAATGGTCTCTTCGAGCCAAGACTCTATTGAGAGTACATTGATAACTTATTGAAGTGCAGATGGGTCAAACAATTTCCTTAGAATCAACAGAGTTGGCTTGCTCTGGGAAGTAAGAGGGAATGCAGTGACCTTGGTTACCGAAAGGGATAATGTATCCCCTTGTTGAGATGCTTCCTATTCCTGGCCATCCATGGGATTGGTGTCGCCATCCAAATTGATGACTTGGATAGGGGAGGATGGCTTAGCCACAAATTTCTCTTGTTCCTTCTCCTTAACCTTGTTATCTTCCTTTTCTCTAGTCTTCCCTATGTTTTGAAGAGGGTCCGCTTTGCAAGTGGGAGTGAATGGCACATTATTTTTGGGAGACTGCACTCCTCCTTGGCTAATAGATTGAGATGGACCTATAGATACTGATATTGTGGCTATTGTGATTGTCACTACACAGATGATTGGGTGTATCTAGATGATACTCCATCTATTGAACTTGTATTTCTAGTCCTCTTCTTCCTTACTCGAGTCCACTCCACCCACTTGTCTGTTCTCTTGATAATTCCTCACATGAAAACCTCCACTGTGTTGATGATTGGTTCTAAAGGTGGGGTAGATAGGATAGATGTTCCTTTGATCTTCTCCAAAGATGTGGGGTGCATGTAGGCTCCATCATCTACAAGATCATAAACATCCACAAAATCATTATATAAGTTTATTTCCTCAATAGTAGCTATGAGAAAAATCTCTCTTGAGTTTGGAACTCATTGAGACACCCAAACCATAAGTCTTCAATATTTAGGATATGCTTGTAGGTGTATTTTAATTTCAGACGATCCTTCACAAAATTCACTAGTTCATATTGAGGCCTGAGCACCTCATAGTCTAACAAGTTGATCTTGATTTCAAAACTCTTCACTAGGTTTTGAGCATTTGATCTAGAGGCACATGGATACAAGCCTACCATAATAGGGAATAGAATCTTGACAATCTTCTTTACATTCGAACATAGGGCGTTCACTTTTAGAAATTTTCAACATAGTTCAACTAGAACTAACTTGTCCTCTGGATATCTAGGAAATATTTTGGGAAATCCATCACAGACTCCTATTCACAAATAGGAGAAGCTGGAGAACTGGATTAATGAGCATCCAATCTGACTTATAGCCAAAATAGCCTTGGGTGAGACCCTTCTTTCTAGACATCCTTGCAATTGCTAACACAATCTCTTTATAAAAGCATCATTGATAGGAACGTACTCCTCATAGCTTCTATGCAGTTGAAAATGTGGGTAAAAGTCTTAGACTTTGGTGCACTCATCATAATTTGGAATGCTAGGGAGACCAGGCCACAAATGGTATGTCGCCAAAGCATAAACCATATATGAGGACATATAATTTTTTTTGAATCCTTTGCCAAAATTTAACCATGAAGTGAGCTCATCATAGATGATTTGTGCCCAATCAATCTTCATATCCTTATCATAGATTGCTTGTACTAGGAAGAAGTGGTGCTCCAAAAATTCCAAAATTTCCTCTTTTCCCTTTAGTCTAAGGAGGAATGCAAGAATATCCAAGATTTCTCACTTTAGGTTTGTGCCAAACAAAGTTTTTGGCATTTTGCTCTTCTTTGAGAAGGCAAACTGGAACTAGGTCCTCTGCATGTCCTCCCATCTGAGGGTCTTTTTCTCATTAAAAATGGACGTGAAGGACCCAAGATCAATCTCACAATATTGCTCTTGTATAAGGATGACAAATGTTGACTGCATCAATGCCTTGTTAGTCAACAAGAGAATGACTTATTTGGAAACAAAATCTGATTTGTTTTTGGATTGTATCTCTCAATGAACTCCTTTACTAACTTAGATGCATGAACTACCATTGGAAAGCTGATTGCCTCTACCAATCCACTCTCTTTGAGTTTTAGAGAAATTGGGTGAATGGGTTGGGAATTTAGCCTCCTATATAGATCACCCAAATCATAGAACTTGAAGGATGTATCTATAAGCTCTTTTAAATCAATCTCAAAGCCAATTAATCTTTCATAACCAACAACTTTGATTTCCATTTGCTATGATTTCACAAGATGTAGTTCGTGATAAATAGTCGTTAAATAAATTGGTAGAAACCAATTTCTTGCAAATCTGATGAAATATCTTTAAGGGATTAGAATTTTGGCACCACATGAATGAAACTAAGTTTGGCCAATGATTATAATGGATAGATTTGCATTTAATTTCTTAAGCAATGACTATTTAGACTTTCTATTTATTTGCACTTAGAATATTGAGTGCTTGAAAGCATTCTTACTTTACTTGAAGTAAAGTGATATGACTAAAAGTCATTGAACAACATAACTAAATAGCTTTATGGGAATCACATCATGGGGAGTAATCCTTTTTCTAGTTTGCACACTTCACTCTTCCATTCTTTGTCCAACACATTTAACACTGCTTTCCTTCAGAATGGGTTCGCATCTCCAACATTAACTTCTTCGGAATTATCTTTTGGGCATCTCCAAAAGATATTCAAATTTTGGGTAACTTGACTTTGAATTCTCAAAATCTCAGGAAAAGAAGCCCATGTGGTTACCCTTGGGTGGAGAACTCCTTTCTTAGTAGCAATTTCTAGACTGAGGCACAACAAATAGTATTCAATCTTTTAACTTTGATCTGATGGGCTTGAAGAAAGATCATGAGCACACCTTATTATGATACTTTGAATATTATGCTTACACTATTTGATCATTCAAACTGAGATTTGGCTCAATATCATACAACCATGAAAATAGAACAAAATGAAAAACTTTCCATTAATATACAACAGTAAAACTAAAATTTGCATTCCCTAGCAGCACTTGATCTTCTCTCCATAGATCTGAAAGAGACCTGCCCTGGCATCTATCCATAACATCATAAATCCTTGGGCATTGTTAAAATCATATTCACAACCATTTTAGTCACTTTCTAAGGCTTCCACCTTCAGATTCATAGTTGGTGAAGTTCACTTAATGGGAGAACTAGCTTAGGAGCTTAGAATCTGTGAGATATTCAATATTTAGGGAAAGATTATAGATACACTAGTACATTTGACCCCATTTTTAGACCAATTTTTTTGACCATCTATTAAAATGTTTTAGATTGGTCGGTATATGCAAGAAAAAATATCTTCTTTTTAAAAAATGAAGCCCATGTTGGTCGAAATTTCGACCAACATTGGCTTCATATGTTAAAATGAAAAAAGTCAGTTTCCCTCTTTCATTGTTATGAGAAACTTGTATGTGCCAGAAGACTTCAGAATCTCCTATAGCAGTGGATGTGGGAAAGAACAGTCACTGTGTGTATTTTTTGCATCTTCCTCCTTATAGTCGGATGCATTTACTTAGCCAGGGCTGACGTTATCTTCCACTACCTCTTTTCTTCACAAAGCAAGGTAGGATTCTTGACGTTATTCATAGACAAGGCTAAATTATTTTCTTCTTGCATAATTTCTTATTGCAATATCTTCCACTATGTCTTTGAACATTTGACTTAGATGTATAACATATTTTTGAGTGTTTCTGGAATCTGGGCATTAAGCGACAGAGAATTGCTCAATATGCACAGCTAGTTGTTCAAATTATTTTCTTAGTTTGGAAAGAAATAAAATAAATCTAGATCTTAATCATCCTTAATCATATGCCCTTGAATATTAAGACAATAAATTACTTTCCTTACTCTCTCTAGCCATTCTCATACTTGAGTAGAAAAAGTTATACATCATTTCAATTGTTATTTTTGTCCTAGTTAACAATTTTTTTAAATAATATAATTTGCATATCAGATTTATGTATCTGACAAAGTATTTTCTTCACACATAATCAATATTTCTTCAGCTATAATTTTCTTCCCTTTGAAAATTAATTAAATTATTTACTGATAGTCACTAGCTTTGGTAAGGACTTGATGTAGTCACTGTATAATAATCTAATCACTGAATCTTGTTTTAGAATCTCCTTCAAATATAATCTTCTAGTCTTACTAACAGATCAAACTCTTTATTATGGTTTATGGAAATAATCGTTCAGATATCTATGGATGGAACTATTAGTTACTGACTCTTCCTTTGATATTTACTTGCATACTTGTAATGGTGGTAGTTTATACCTGTAATGTCCTTGCTCTATATATATTCTAAGAATAAGGGACTATTCACTCATGATTTGATTATAAGAGAATACTTCTAAACCAAAACTCTACTTATACCACGGTATCAATTGATAGTTGATGACACTTATTGGGGAAATGTTGATCTTGATTAATATATTATATCCACTTGCGAATGAATGTCTTGATACTCATACTCGATGTGAAGTATTCATCTTTGTTTCTAATACCTTGATAAATAATATGTTACAAGTCTTTCCAATACTATGGGGTAGCTAGTCCTAATGAAACTCTCCTAGTCTTTCAAATATGAATATGGAACAAAATAAGTCTTTTATATTCTTCGTTATTTATGTAGAATATGAGAGATAATCCATAGGCTGCACTATGAACTATGATTTATTATTATTATTGATGCCCTCTTAACCTTCCCTTCATCTTATAGGATGGGGCTTGGATTTGAAAATAAAGACATAACTTTCATTCATATCTAGGTGATGTCAAATCTCAGAAAGTTTTAGTTATGGATTTAATTCTTCTTTGCCATTTTCATTCATAAATACCAATTGCTAGCTTTTAACTGGGATGCATTATTAGGACTTAATGCATATTTCATGAGTTGTGGTTCATAAAAACCCATACTCATCAACTTGAATTGTTTGTTTAATACCTAATGCATTGAGGTGATGCTTACAAGTTGAATTCAAAACAACCATTTCTCATAAACTTAAATTGTTTGTTTAGTACCCATTGCATTGAGGTGACACTTACAAGGTTGAAGTATTGCAACTTCTTAGAAGGTCTGCCTACTCAATTCCATGATGATCCAACTTCCCTTGACCATAAAGTTTTGCCCAAGATTAAGCCTTCTTAGCTTGCCATGCCACATCCAAAACCTTCAACAAGTTATGTGCCCTATGAACCACTGATCATAGATCTTCTCAGTTCCTTCATTAACAACTAGGTGGTATTTTTCATCATGTCAAATTATGTAATGTTTAATTAGTACTGATCTTGAAACAATTGCAAGAGTAGTGGTTTACAAGAGCTCATCTCTTGTGATTACAAATAGTCCACCTAGCACTCATTGCATCCATGTGATCCTCATGCATTCAAAGAATTTGAGATTTATTTGGTGTTGTTGTTGCAAGACCAGTACAAATTTGTTTGTATCTGTAGAAAAGAAAGCATGGAGAGTGTGAAGGAGAAAATGTTGTAGGTCTAGGAGCTCACAATGCTGTTAATAAAAAAATTGCAGGTACCCATTGTTTAAATTTTTATAGAAGGTTCTCCAAGGCTTAACAACCATGTTTGAATGCTTCAAGTGGGCTAGAGTTTGGTAGGATAGACCCAAAGTAAAGGAATTTGTCATGGAGTTGACAACAACAACATTGGATGTTTTGGATAATCTACACTCCCCATTGGACAAACAATGACATGTGTGTAATATGTACAACCCAAAATCATGTTATATAACAAATTTATATATAAATTAGTAAATTGATTAATTAATATAATATTCTTGTAATCCTATAAAGATATATAGGAGGGATGTGAAATATATATCTTCTTATTAGTTTATTCATTATTGTATTTACATATAAATTGTTATATATAAATATATATAGGAATATCAAATTATATATTATATTGTACAATAAACCCAACCAGACTGATTTTGGGATTGTTTTTCCATATTGGCAAAACCAATTTTTGTAAACTAGCAAATCACCACAAAGTAGCTAGATGTTTTGTGACAAAAACCTAGAAAATATAGAGTATAATAAAAAAATATATAATATATTCAAAAATTTTCTATTTTTTCTAAATAAAATCGAACTATAAAAATATTATGGCTGTACCAAAAAAGCGCACTTCTAAATCCAAAAAACAGCATCGTAACAAGGTTTGGAGGAAAAAAGCAAATTCGGACGCAAGAAAAGCTCTTTCTTATGTTACGAGTTATTCTTCTTTAAGAGAGTTTTTCTTCGGTGAGAAGGATGGGATGATAATAACGGGACCAAGACCGAACATACCGAGAGAACTACTAATGGGAAAAAAGCCCAAGGGTTTTCTTCCTCCCTTAGTAGATGAAGAAGACTCCGAAAATAATGAATAAATTAGAGGAAGTGGTATAACTATAGTACACCCTCCAAGACCCTAGAGAGGAGCAATGGGAATCTCTAGGGTCTCTTGGAGGTACTTGGAAAAATGAAGGGACACGGTTCTATAATCTACTATAGCTCTTCTCTATGACCTTAAATATGGGAATTTATTAATCATTCCGTCATCCCTTTTTTTCTTTCTCAATGGAAAAGGAGAGTGTATCATTCTTTTTAATAATCCTCGATAAACTCTGACATTAAATCTTGCTGGTATGGTAACTTTATTCTACGAAAGTTGCATTTTATTTATGCCGAAGAGAAATTCATTCGATCGAAACATAGGAAGGAATATATAGACCATGAACAAAAAGAAATGGATCTCATTCTTTTTTCTTACTCTAAATTAAATTAATCAAATAATATTGAACTTCAGAATATTTTTTTATGATCAAAAATTTGTCTGTTCGCTCCTCTTTGATTCCTAGAGAACAAAGAGGATCTGTTGAATCTCAAGTATATTATTTAACCAGTCGAATTCAAAAACTTACTGAACATTTGGACCTGCACGGAAGAGACTACTCGTCCCAAAGAGGTTTGTGGAAAATTGTGGGTAAACGTAAACGACTTCTGATTTATCTGTTCAAAAAAGATAGACTTCGTTACAAACGTTTAATAGATCAATTAGATATTCGTGGACTGCGTTAATTTTTATTTGAATGAAATTTTAATTTTCAAAAATTATGTTTTATTAAATTCTGAATCCTAATGAGTCATTCTTTTTTTTTGTTCTCATTGATTTTTTTAACCGGGAAAGAGCTATGATTATGGTTGCTAGGGAGAAAGACCTCATGATGGTAAGTATGGGTCCTCATCATCCATCAATGCATGGTGTTCTACAGTGACTACATCAAGTCCTTACCAAAGCTAGTGACTATCAGTAAATAATTTAATTAATTTTCAAAGGGAAGAAAATATAGTTGCATTTATATAGGATGAAGGTTTATTAAAATTTAAAGAGGGAAATATGTAACGGATATAACAGTCGAAGAGATTTGACCAGCTAGAGATGAATACAATAAAGAACTAGGGGATAGTAGATTAGATAATATAATAACATTACAACATAGTGCACACGAATAAGAAAGGAAATTAGGAAAATAATGGAATTCTCATCATTCTAGCTTCATCATCACCTTTACCATATATTTTCCTTAACAATATTCCCGAATGAAAACACTAAAAAAATTCCAATTTCTTATGGCTTGTATCAGATCAGAATGTTAGCATCACAGTGAGAAAATGTGGTTAACTAGATATAGGAAGAAAATCAGGATAAGATTGTAAGAGCATGATGGCACACTAGGTTGCCTCTATGTTTGATCTTTTTGATTCTTAGATGGTTCATGGTGATCTTGTTGGCATTTTTGCAATGATCACTACTGCATTTAACCTTATTTTTCTACTGCAACTGTGTTTCTTTTTCTCTGCTTCATTTTACTAAACATTCCCTATCAACAAAATATTGATTGTGTTTCAATATTAAAATGTATGAGGGTATGTGAAGACTTTTCCTATTATCCACATAAACTAATTGAGAAGCACATGAAGTTTTGAGAAATCATGCACCCTTGCCTCCTCAATTGGTTTTATTTTTAGGTAATAGGTAACAAAATTTCTCTCATTCATTTTCTTATATGTTTCAGCTTAACTTACTTAATGTTCTTAGGATTATTTTGTGTTAAGTCTTATTGATACACAATCATTGGATTGGAATGCTTAGGACTCTGGTTGCAATTCTAAAGAAGAATTATTGGAGCTTGCTTTCCTACCTTGAAATCATTCCACCTTTAGCTCTCGACATTGATGTAGAGACCTAGGTGGACTTTCAGTTATTCACAATAAGAGGGACTTTCCTAGTGTTCTCATAACACAATTAAGCTTCTTCATAAGATCACTCTCCTTGATCAAATAAAGTCCAAACCTTATTAGAGTGCACATACCATTATATTATGCCACCATAGGTTCTACATCTTAGAAATCATCCCATGTCCCTCAAATGGATTCACCAAGCAATCTTGTTCAATAACCATCAAATGCCCACAATGCCTCAATAGGCTCCAACCTTGACTTCACTTCAACTAGGTGTTTCTGTCACCTTCACACATCTCAAACAACTTCAACTAACCTATTTCCAAGGTTACCAAATGCTCATCTTATTATCTGATACCAAAAACCCACTACAAGCCCTTCACTAGGCCTATTTCCCAATTAGCCCTGCCTAATCAGTTTTTCACACTTTTCTCTCACTTTTCCCAAAACTCTCAAAAAAATAAGACCATATCTAGATACCATTTTGGATTCTACACAACATACTTCAAATTCTCATGCTACTCCCTTGGACCAAATGCCTAAACCAACACTTCCGCCCCACAATTAACCCTCTTTTAGCCCTTCTGTTACAAAGCAACCACTAACATATCTCATCTCACAAACCATCTGATCTCAAACAGAGTTCTCTTGTCATCCAAAAAAAAGGATTTTCAAATTCATAGGAGATTCCATCAAGTTTTACACACCCAACCAACAAACCCTCCTTCCTAGGTGCCTAAACCAAGGGTTTTACCAAACTCACCTTTCCAAATGTTTCTTAATCGTTCCAATGGATCCAACACCTTCATATAAACCTAACATGACCTTCCTTGTCATAAAATATAATCCTCCTTTAGATGGAACCTCTAGACCTATGACTGTCCCAACACCTAGTAACACCTCCAGACCTATGATTCCCACAAAATATTTATCAACACTTACCTTGTTGCTTGTAACAAAATGTTGCATTTCTAAACTTAGACCTACAAGCATTTGAACCCTCCAAATATAATATTCCTTTATAAACTCTAAGTTAAACACTAAATCCATTTGAGTTTAAATATCTTGATCTCTAATTTCTTTTCCAAAATCATCCTCCAAGGTGGAACTTGCCAATATGCTCTTCTTATATGCTTATGGAATTGTTTTGGACGTTCCAAATAATTTCAACATCCAACCTTTATAGACATTTGAGTCCTAAATTCATGTCCCTTGATGTTAGGCCCAAATGGTCTAAGCATTAAGTTTTTAAAAATTGTACAACCACCATGAGGCCAAACTTGCATAAGCTAATTGATTTCTAATTAAGTGAAATCTAATTTTTTCTTTTGACCCTTAGGCCAACCCACTTAGGCCTATTTTTCAACAAATTTCAATTGCAATAATTTCATGGCTGAAATTTGTAATGATCGTAGGCTCACGAGTTTTTGAGATTTACCCATCTTTTGAACTCACATGTTCTTGATTTAAGATTGCATTAATACGTTTCAATCTTTTATTCATCTTCATTAGTTGATGCATTAATCACATTAGTCATTTCTATCAGGATTAGTCATGGCATGCTGATGTTAGCACCTAAGTAACTTTCACCTTGTGACATCTCTTTGAGGCATTTTGTAAATAACTAAGATACATTGTCTATAAATCCACATTTTGCAAACATCTAGGCCTTCTAGAAATTATAGGATCATTTTAGTTACATTTGAAAACATTAATAAAAAATTTCCATATGTGTAGATATAAACATTAACTACAACATATCCAATTTATTTGCAGGTATATTTTCCTGTGAAGAAAGACCATGCTTGACAATATGAACCCAGAACAAAATAATGAGATAATGGCTGCATTGTGGGCTCAGTTCTAAAGAAAACCTAATAAATGTTATTGTCCTTGCAAAAAGTGTAAGGGCTTAAAGAATCAAAGAATTCTAATCACAACAGCCTAGAGTCATTATAGGCAATATGGTCATGTTGAAGGGGGCCACAATTTTTGTCCATTGCTAAATGTGGATTTCCTACTAGAGGAACATGGAGGTGTGAATATCCAAGTTGAGGATAACACTCCCATGGAAGAAGATGATAATGTGCTAAAGGACACGATTGAAGAAGATGGTATTGGGGCAGGTGATGAAGAGGCTCACAATGATGGTACTAGCGAATTTGATAATGATGATGAAGATGGTCTTGATGTACCTTTACTTGAGAAGGTACACGAGCCCTTATACGAAGGCTCCCAAACAACTCTACTCTCGACTATAGTGTTGTTGGTGAACTTAAAGGTTATGAATGGTATATCCAATGTAGCAATGTCACGTATGCTAAGGTATGTCATTTTTTTCATCTTCAGTGTTAGCATAAAATTACTATTCATTATATTAACAATGCATATTTGTTGTTGTAGGTTGAGTAGTGAGTTTTTTTTACCACCATCAAACATTTTGCCTCGTTTGTACCGAGAATTATCTAACATTATGGATCAGATAGGAATAAAGTATCAAACAATACATGCATGTCCTAATGATCACATTCTATATTATAAACAACATAAATTTGTAACAGAATGCCTTGATTGTCATGTTAGTAGATATCAGTTAGATCAAATAACAAAAAAAGTGCCTCACAAGGTTCTTCGATACATTCCCATTATTTCACGTCTTCAACAGTTATTCAGGTGTGCTAGCTTGGCACAATTTATGGATTACCATGCACACAATAGAAGTCAGGATGACATTATGTGAATGCTTGCCGATGGTTCTACATTTAAAGAGATAGAAGAAACATGGTCACACTTTAAAGAAGAACCTCATAATTTGAAGCTTTCATTGGCAGCGGATGGTGTCAATCCATATGGAGATATGAGATCTATTCACTCAGTGTGACCTATTTTTGTTATTAACAATAACATTCCTCCTTGGATGTCCATAAAGAGGGAGAACATAATGTTGTCAATGATTGTGCCAGGTATTTTTTTTATTTTATAGTTATCTAAATTAATTTATAAATAGTGCATGAACATGGTTATAATAATTACGTAATGTTTATGTTCATTCAATTGCTAGGTAAATACCAAGTTAAAGATATGAACGTGTATATTGAGCCCCTAATTGACGAGTTGTTGAAGTTATGGAATGGCATCACTATGTATGACATCTCTAGACTAATTAGACATTGACAATTTCAATTCCATACAATATTTGTATGGACAATACATGATGCCCCTGGGCTAACTCAATTTTGTGGTATGTTATATTGTTAAGATCACATATTTTTGATCTGTTATAGTGCTTACACATTACTATTGAATCCTTAAGTTGTGCATGATAATTGTACATGATCCAATTATACATGATCTTTTAGGTCTTCAGACAAAGGGAAAATGTGCATGTTCCGTTTGTGGTTCGAAGATGAAATGTTGTCATTCGAGAAGTTTAGAAAAGTAGGTGTTTGATGAGTTTAGACACTTTCTCCACAATAATCACAAGTATCAAATTGTCAAAAAACATCTTTTCAATGGGAAAGAAGAGACATCATCAAGGCCACGAAGAATGACACCTCATTTATGGAAGTTGGAATACGATCGACTAAATCGTTGAGGTAATGTCCAATTTGTCATCTGAAGTTTAACATTTGTATTTTGATATTGTCTTATATTTACTAATGCTATAATTGATGCTCATAAAGGTCGTCAAGGCATCAATGACCAACTTCCTAGAGGAATGAAAAGTTATCCTACTCAATTTAGTAGGTTACCATACTACAAGGATTTCCCAATTGTGCATTTGTTTGATGCTATGCATATTGGAAAGAATGTAACAGAGATACTATGAAAAATTTTGGATGGAAGGCATGATAGAGAACAAATTGTCAAAATTTGTACTAACATTCATGAATCCAATTATGCACTAAAATTTTTCATTGAATCAAATAGCAATGGAGACCGCATAAATACAAGTGACCTTCCTTGGTTATTAACGGAGCAACAAAGTGATGCATTAAAAGAAGTCATAAAAAAAGAAAAATTTCCAACAAGATTTTGTGCAATTATAAGCACTCTTCTATCAAAGAAAGGTGATTTTGGGCTAGGGTTGAAAAAACATGATTGACATACCTTCTTCAAGGTAAGTCATATTCTCTATTTACAATATATTTGTAAGATTGAATGTAGTACCAATTGCATTATTTAATAATATATTGAAATGATCATTTTTTAATGATTACAGTTCATCCTACCTCGATCCCTTCCACAACAGTTTGACAATAGTATTAAACAAGTTATATATGATCTTGGAAAATACATGAGGTTAGAAGTGTTTTTTCTTAGAATTGTAGCTTTTTATCTGAAATCTATTGTATAATTTTATTTGAAATCTCCTTTATGTGTTTTTATGTTTTTGAATCTCTTTTAGCTGGTTATCATCTAAAGAAATTGATAAAAAAGATATAAAATATTGGAAGAGAAAAATTCCACAGCTTATGTGTGAAATGCAAAAGTGTTTGCCTCCAACGTTTTTCAATGCTCAAGAACACTACCACATACATCAAGTTGAGGAGATTGAATTTTGTGGACTTGTACAAGCTAGATCAATGTGGATGGTTGAGAGGCACTTAAAATTTATGAAGGGCTTGATTTGACAAAGAGCACGTCCTAAGGGTTCTATGATAGAGGGATATGTGATATACCAGACCATGGTGTATATTAGTGAATATCTTCCAAAGTTTGCAATAGATATCCATGTAGATCACATTTGGGATCCGAACTGTAATGAAAAATTCAAAGGGGAGTACCTTATGGGGAAAGGTATATTGAGGAGGTGAGAGGTAATTATAAGTTTTTTTTTGTAATTTAATAATTCTTATCCATCATCAATACATATAAGTTATTTCTAACTGGTGTAATTGTCTTCTTTATAGTTGGTCGTGAGTGGGATGCACTACACTTGTATATTGCAAACAATCTTGATTGGATGACAGTATGGATTAAACAGTCTCAAGGAAATGGTTGCTCATTAACATGGGATGGTGTTGCATCATTGGTTAAAGAAGCTCATTATAATGGAGATCCCAATGTTAGGGCAATGGTACTTGATCTAATATATGGCTTAAGAGATACAAAGGTACACATAAGATTATTGTCATGAGACATAAGTTTAATATCAACCCATAGATTAATGAGAAGATTCTTGACATGTTTGAATAATTGTAGGTCAAACACCCCAAAGCTATGTACTACCATGGCTATAAATTTCACACAAAAAAGTTAGATGAAAGGAAGAAAATGTGTGATTCCGGGATAAGTGCTATCTTCGCGGTCACCAATATTTCATCTAGAACTGATATACATCCTCAACAATATGAAAATCAATACTATGGAATTTTGGATGATATACTTGAGTGCGACTTTAATTTATTCAAAATAGTTCTATTTTTCATCAAATGGTTCAGTTACGACAGAATCGAAATGATCTCGATAGGACTATTATTGAACATGATCATGGATTTACTATGATTAGTACAAGGTCATTTGAGCCTGTCGGAGATGGGCACTATGTTCTTCCAAGCCAATGCAAGCAAGTGTTTTACTTTGGTGTTTCACACAAACTAGGTTGGTCATTTATTGTTAGACATGACTCAAGAGGAAGGCCGATAAAGTATAATGTGATCAAAGAAGAAGATATTGAAGAAGCACAAGAGGAAGTAAATGATTATCAGGAATGACAGTTACCCAATGATGAAGAAGAAGAAGATGGTGATGATTTTGGTCATGCTAACAATAATGGTGATAATGATGATGATGATGCTAATGATGATGATGATCATGGTGATGAAGATGGTGATGATCATGGAGATGATGGTCATGATGATGATAGTGATCAAGATGATGATGATGGTGATGAATATGGTGGTGGTGACGACGATGATCAAAGTGACAAGTACAAAGATGGCGATGATGGCGATGATGATGATGATGATAACATGGATGAGGATCATGATGATCAATGAAATGTCCAGATAGGATCAATGTCAACTATGATGGGGTCTTGTATGACCAAATTTTTCTTTCCAAACCATATGTGCATATAGAAACATTAAGTAGAACATGCCAAATATTTTTTTAGATATAAACATTAGTTATACTAAATTTTTAACTTAAGACAAATGATTTACATATACGATTTACTTTATTATTAATATTTTTTTTGGTAAGTCTATTACATTAATTTCGTTGCTGATTTCTAAGACTTACTAATTTTTTTCACAGGGCGATATGGATGCACCATCTCAGACACCTTCAATAGAGGTAAACATTAATTATTGTAAATTTTAATGTTAATAAAAAAAAAATGTCATATTATTATGTTCTTTTCTTTATGGCTTTGGAGTTATTTTGATGAAATGATACTGATATTTTATGTCACAAATGATAGGAAAAAGCAAAGAATTAAGCACCCTAGTACTGACCCTATATTCATCACCCAAAAAATTAAGCAAAGATACATTGATGGACTTGTTAACATTATCATCGAGGGTGACAGAAGTGAGGAGAACGAGGCACTGAGAATAGAATTGGATCGTAGAATCCAATCTTTGAAGGTAAGCAGTAATTCAACTAAAGAAGTAATAGAAGTTCAATAGATATTAATATTTTATAGTATCTTATGGATCATGATCTCTAATTTTATGTGTTCTTGTGTAGACATATGTGCTAGTTGTGACATCACATGGTGAACATGGTGAGCATTGTTGCGCACAACCTTCATGTAAGTAACACTTTGTTTGTTTTGATCAACATTATAATACTTACCTTTTTTTTTTGTGGACATTTCTTGCTAGTAGCCCATTTGATCTTTATCCATTGCAAATGTCTTTGCTAACAATATTCTATTCTTTAGCTCATGATGAAGTGTGGACTCCTCCTTCGGTTGGCAGTCCAGTATTGCCTGGTGCATTGTCGACAACAAGGACCATGCAAACATCCTCGTCTATGCCCACTAGAACTAGTAAAACCTTGTTCTGCTATATTTTGTAATGCGTTATTTTTAATGTATTTCTACAAGTTGATAAACAACAAAGTAGCATATCAGTGCTTAAATGATGTCTATAGAAGATTGCATACACACAAACACATGCATACACACACCATACATACATACATACATACATATATTTACCCACACATCAAGAGACATGGAGATAGGAAAGGAGGTAGACCAACAGAGAGCAATACTAGAATTGTCATTTAATTGTCATGATGTTTCAGTTGATAGACCAATAGAGAGCAGTACTACTGAAGTTGATCCATTTCCTGGAGCAGTTCGTGTGATTAGTATTGGTTCGTATGAAGGGACATTATTGTTGAATAAGAAAACTATGTTTTTGTTAAAAGAACGAAAGCTTCTAGGTGCTTTAAAATTGTCATTATTTAAAGTGTAAATTTAGTTTACTTTTACATTACTCATTTTGGACTGATAAATCCTTTATGTTTTTGTAGGTAATAATGCTTTCTTTGAACATCTTTTTCATATGACATTGAGACTATTTGGACCCACCATACGTAAAAGGTATGTAGTTTCATATCATTGCTACATAATTTTTTTTTTCTATTTATTGTAATATATTAAAGTTATTGATTTAACAATCTATTTGTTTTTAAAAAGGTGGAATGTACAAGTCATGGAATTAAAAAATCAGCTGATTGCATCTTTTGAGGAGAAATTTGGGAAAAACATTTTTGACACTGGCCTACTTCTGAAAAGAGTAGAAAAGCATATAAAGACTGTGAGGGATCAATATAGAAAGGCTCTTAAGGATAACCCAAAGTATGACCATCCTCCTATGATTCCACCAATGGAGTGGAATGAAATAATAGAAGATGCAAAGGAGAAAAGGCTATGTGAAGATAGAGATAATGAAGCAGCACAAGGAAAAAAGAGGTATGTCATTATAGTATTGAGTACATTGTAATCATGCACTAATTATTGATATTTGTAAATATATAATCTAAGATGTTTGAAATTGTTCATAGATTGCACGACACATCCGTGGCTACAAAAGCGAGAGTAGAAAACGTTGACCAACACAAACTTGGCTCTGGTGGCTATATGAATCTCCAGTCTTGACTTGTAAGTAGAGCAATGAAATTTCAATTTTTTTTTAATATAATGTTGCAAACAATTTTTTTTAATGAAACCATACATGGAAAACTGACATTATCAAGCAAAAAATACAGGGCACAAAATTCAATGTGGAGGTCACAGATGAAGATAGAAAAATTGCCTTGAAGGAAGGCTATAAAGTTGTGGCTACATGCATACACGAAGAATCTGTAAGCCTTGCCCAAGAATCCAGTGCACCAAATGATATCTCACAGGTAAATTGGTCAGATGAAAAGTAAATGAAATTGAATAGTTGAGAAGATTCTTTTTTGGTATTAGTTTTAAATGTAAATTGACTACATAACAATGTGCATAACATTTTATTGCAGCCTTCATATCCTACCAGAGAACCTGCTCGTGACGAAGGCCATGATGTACATTATAGTGGTGGAGGTATTAATTTTCTATTAGAAATTAATTATGCAATTATGAATACAATTTAACATCTTCAATTGCAATTTGACATGTATCCTTTTTTTGAATATTTCAGAGCATGTTGAACATCATGTTGAATGAGTGGACCATGTTCCAAGTGTTCAACATGTTGACGTGGTGGCGGATCAAAATGTTAATGTACATGATGTAGCATTGTTAGGTAAGAAAAATGCATGTTTTTTTGTATTCGTACTTAATTACAAACTTGTAACAGTTAGAAAAAGAAAAAGAGTATGCCAATTTATCCCATTCACTTGTTCTTGCAACAGAGCCCCCTTTAGTGCAGCAACCTCCTGCTCCTCCAAAGAGAAGGAGCCATCATAATTTGACATTACATGTGCCAAAAGAGGAGGAGAATGATGCAAATATGGATGCTCCTTTGAGCGCTTTTCTTAAGAGAGCTCACAAAAACAAAAAAAAGAAATGATGTTTCAAATATCTTCTTTGATAAACCTTGTTGGATAATGAAAGGACTTTGTTTTAAGTAATTATGTATGAATGATGCGTATTAATATAGATTTTTATTTTATGTTAATGTATATTTTTATGTGTTAATGAAGTCTTGATTAGTATTGTGTATTAATGAATTTTATATCGTATTAATGAATGTTATGCGATTGTATTGATTGAATGTTATAGTTCATAAATGGATGAATGAATGAATGAAGTATGTAATTAGATGATAATGGGTATTTTAGATTGATGTTAGGGGGAGGGGGGTGAGGCTAGATGAGCTTCCACCTTCATGTGGTTGGCCTTGTTAAGTAGAGAATATTATAGTATTCTTGAAACCAAGTGAAGCTCAAACTAAGGACCCTTTTTCATTATGTTCAAGAGGGTTAGACAGGCTAAGGACCCATTTCATTTTAGTCTAAAAATAAGTGTATTCTATTACAACAAGATGTATCTTTATTTTCCTATCATATTGATGTCCTCACCAAAATCCAAGGAACTTTAGGAAGTTTATACATTAACAAATTCCACGTCTCTGGCCCATCAAGAATCCAAGGAACTTTAGGAAGTTTACAGGTTAAGAAATTCCACATCTCCGGCCCATCAAGAATCCTAGGAACTTTAGGAAGGCTAGAGGCTAATTGACTCCTCTCCTCTATCTATTATCTATAATAGCCATTACCAAAATGACAAAATATAAAGAGAAGATCCCAAATTTATAACCTTGACACTCAATAATGACCCACATGGCTCTGTTACACGGGGAACAACCAATGTCAACAAACCAAGACAAAAAAATAGAAGACCCCCTTTTCTTTGTATAATATATATTTACAAAAGATGAAATTTTTAAAAATAACTTCCAGAGTACACTCCAAAGAAAAGCTAGCAAGTTTTACTTGCTAAAGCATATTAAACCCAAATTGTCTCTTGAGTTGCAAAATGTTTAAATGAGGAACAATCGACCAAGGCCTTCAAAATTTCAACAAATAGAATTTATCTTCATTTATGGGGTAGAAGAGGAGAGGATTTGGCATCCATATGTATTGTTTCAAAGTAACTCGTTATTTTCCCTCTAACTATTTGACCAGATTCTAGGTTATGATGTTAAATTTAGAGGGTTTCCTCTTTTATCTCTATGAGTTTATTATTCTTCTAATTGTCTTCATTATCATCACATTTCATGCAGCTTGTTTTATTCTTGGATTCCTCTTAAAAGTATGTTTTTCTAAGGTAGGTGTTTTCCTTTTAGACTCCCCATTAATATAATATGATTTTGTATGTTTTTCTAAGGCAGGTGTTTGCCTTTTAGACTCCCCATTAATATAATATGATTTTGGTCAGGCTGCTCAATAGAAGCCACTGTTCTCTAAAGTATGTGCTTACCTTGCTTGCATTTTATCCTATTCTTGACAAAAAATTAAGACTTTAGAATTTATAAGAATTCTAGGGTTAAGCCATTACATTTTTACTTTGAAATAGGACAATTTTTTCTTTGATGGTCATTCTTTTTACAAAGAAAAAAGGTGTTTCCCAATTGAATTAATTTACATTGAATAACCTTATGTCCAATTGGTAGAATAAAATTTCTGCCAAGTTTGCAAAAATTAGAACCTTAGCATCTAGGTAAGCTAGGGTTAAATTCAATTTCATGTGCAAATCTTCACCAAACAATTTCAAAGAAAATGAGGTTAATGACCAATGCTAGAACACTCAATACCTGAAGCCATTTGAGCATCATACTTATGATGACTGACATCACAAGGAGTTAGCTCAAGCTTTCAATACAATGCCCTAAAAAAAAATGTTTCCATATTCCAAAAAGCCCTGTTTAACACCTTTTCTTGTAATTTTAGAAATCTTAAGGATCACAATGCTTCAATACCAACTCTTGATCTCTGTACTCAAAGACTCCCCTGATCCTTAAAATGCTTCAATACCCTTCAAATAACATTAATAAGGAGTTCCAACTCCTACCAAACATTAGTTTTGTCTCAAACTTAAAACTTCCTTCAATAGGCCTGTCCTATTAGCCCTATCCTGCAAGTAATCTGCACTTTACTTCCAAACTTCTCAAACAACCTAGTAGCCTCTTCACCTTTTCAAATACCATTTTTTGAGTTCTTCAAACCCTATGAATCTCAGTCCTTTCATCTTGTGACTGATGAACCTTTCTATGACTGCTCCTACATACAACTAGGCCTAATTAGCCCTCCATTTACTAAGCAACTCCTTTTTGCTCTTACTTCCAACATTCCAAACCTTGACATAGTCTTAAGGAATCTATTAAATAGAAGGATTCCTAAATTTTTTTGAACTTCCACTCACATCTAAGCATTCTTTCATCAAACCCTCATTTTAAGGGTTTCTAGCCTAGGGCTCTCTAGAAAAGACCCTTAACAGTTTCAAAAAACCTTTCTAATGGTTTAGAAACCTTACAATACACTCCCTCAATTTTTTACAACACTCATTTATCCACTCCGACCCTCATATCACTATATTCACCATGTGGTGCTTTCTAAGTGCATCCTTACTATTTGTTCATCAGTCACCCATTGTTCCTTTCTTTGTTCACTGTCACTTGCATCTAAATCATAGTAAAACCATCATATTTATAGGCTTAAGTACCTCTCCCACAAGTTACATTTTAATCACAAAAAGTGGGAGAGGCATATTTCCTTAAATTTCTTCAAAATAGTGACAGGCTGTCATGTTTCCTATGATAGCAGAGAACTTCAAATAGATCTATTAGAAGAAACTTGCAATATTACACTTTTAGTGCCTTTTACATCCTCTAGTGCCTTTTTGAGGAATTACCAAATTTTACGTGTAAGTTGATATTATATGTATTTTTTCTTTTCAATTAGGTTGGCATGTGCTCAAACTAGTGATGGTTGTGACAACATTTAAATCAACTTCTAAAAGATCCTTGACTAGTTCACGAGATAGGAGTGCAACCACAACAGACAAAGGAAAATCAAATTCCTCTCAAAATGGAGCCCACAAGAGATCAAGGAAACTAGGCCATGTGACATTTTATGCAAACTAGTCTATGGGTAAACTTTTTGTAATTTCTCTTAATACAAAATTTTATTTAGTCTTTTCAGAATAGTTGTATTAGCTTATATATATATATATATATATATATATATATATATATATATATATATATATATATATATATATATATATATATATATATATATATATCAGTTATGTCTTTTTGTTCAACATTCTCTTAATTATGAAATTAAGACTTGACCACCATTGGTACTTCATCCTAGACAAATAGGTGTTGAAGTTTCACTTCTTGTCCTCCAAATGATCAAAGCTTTTAATATGGCTAATATAGTAATCAAAGGTGATTGAATGGTATTTACCTTGCATTTAAAAAACTAGCAATATTCGAATAGGAAAATTAGGAGCATCATGAAGGAGGCTTGGTCATATTGGATATCATTTTGAAATTTTCCATACAACATTTTGAAATTTTCCATACAACATTGTTTTTGTTTATGACATATGTCTGATCCCTTTTTGGACATTTGTAGACTATCCAGTTGCACAAAATACAGGAACGCTTACTTCCAGCCATATCTTGTTTGTGATGCACAACTCTCAATTGCTATTATTGATGAACCCTTATTTGGCAGGTAATAGTCATTCAATTTCTACATCCAAGTGGATTATTGATTTATATGAGGTAATAGTCAAACATGAATGAGGACCCTCAAAAATTATATAATCTTAAAAAAAACATGGTTAGGTGCTCGCTTGAACTGTGTAGTTGGAAGGAGTTCATCTCTTAGCTTAATCTCATCATCATAACCAAAACTTTGCATAAATGTCCAAGTATCACTTGAGTCTAATTTTTCACAATCCAAAAATTTTGAAAATTTTTAGTGAAAAATCATTTGAGTCTTTGTGTCTTGCAAATTAGGGTTTTGTTCCTTGTATTTTCCAAACCCTTAGATTTCCCTAGTTCTTAGCTTGGTCTTTGTGTCTTTGAAATCCTATTAAATTCTCAAGGTTTGTCTTCAGAGAATTTCTCAAAAATCCTAGTAGCATGCCTTATTTTACCCTAGTTTTGAAAAGCCCTCGAAATAGTTTTTCATAAAAATGATTTTTAAAATATATCATTTTACCCTAAGGTCGGGCTTATGCGAGCATGGTTTTATTTAAAAGCTTGTTTAAAAACTTATTGGCCATATTATTTTATTCAAAAAAGCCCAATGTGATATGAATTTTGTGTAACCGTTGATCTCATTCAGATCAATGGGTACTGCATTCCCACAATATTGAGATGTAAGGCTTTTAAATAAAGCGAGCAAGCAGTTTTTTGGACATGTAGCAAGGTGGGTTTAGGAGTTCTTATTATATGCTACGGTGTACCAAATTGAAAAGTGATTGCTGACATGTACTGCCAGTTGTGTCATTAAGGAGGTTTTGCTACCAGATGTGATCGAAGTTTGGTAAGCCATAGATCCTTCAAAGATCAAGGGCTGGTGCAAGCCCACAATAAATAACTGCTCAAAATTTAAAGAATGCGGGAATGTGCCTTTGTACCACATGTCATAGTGAGGAACTGTGAAATGAACACGTGGTGGGACCTCAAGCAACGTGGAAAGATGACTTAAATTGAAAAGGGTTTTTCTTGTTGCTGGCAGTGCAAAATTTCCTGCATCATCAGTGCCTTGGACCCACCACTCATTTATAAAGCATATAAGAGATTCTAAATTGTCAAATCAAGCATAAATCGATGATACTTGCTAACTCGCTATGGAAAGATGTGAGAAAGTTATGTATAGCGAGGTAGCAAGTGAGGGACCCACCATTGTTCTCTCAAGGGTTGTATCAAATGTCTGCCATAGTATCAAACTAAAATCAATGGTTATTGCTAGCTCACTATGAAGAGTTGCTCGAAGGATATGTATAGTGAGGTAGCGAATAAGAGCCCACAATTGTTCTTCTAAGTAATGCGGTAATGTGTCATCCATAGGATCAAGACCGAATCAATGGCTATCACTGCTTCACTATGGCAAGGTGCTTGTTCTATATGTATAGCGAAGTAGCGACCTATGGACACATGTCCTCAGTCGCTAGAGGGTCCAGATGGAAATACCATGATCAAAGGAGCATGAGGCCACAGTCAAACAAATGAACTCACGTATTGAAAGTGTGCAAACTGCCTCCAAAGAACAAGGAGCTCCACATTCAAGCAAAGCTGCAGGTAAAAAAGAGAAGGCATGAAAGAGGTAGAAGTCGTGAGCAATCACCAATTAAAGTCATAGGAATCCGCTGCAAATAAAGCAGGAATCTCACGTAAAGAATGGAAGCAGGGCAAACCCATTGTGTGAAAACAAAAGGGAACAAGCTGTAGGGATGACTTGACCAGACAAAGAAGCAAGTTTCCATGCTGAATCACAGGGCAGACCAACGTTAAGCAGGAATCCATGCATTAAAAAGAAGAAATCCACGTTGTGACTAAAAGGAACCCACACATCAGCATGAATTGATCTGCAAGTACCGAGTGAAATGACAAGGTTAGAGGAACCAATATGTTAAAAAGCAAGAATGTTATGCTATAGAAGGCCAAAGCAAAGACCAAGCCACAGATTATAAACAAGGGAGTTTAGAATGTAGAGTCAAAGTTCAATCTCATGTAAAGAACAAAGGGGAAGTCGTTAAAATGCAAAGGATGCATTGCAAGCAAATCTCCCCCAAAACTAGGCGAATTCAATTCATTGCATTGTATTCACAATGATTTAGTAACTTGAGCTCAATTCCCTAATAACAACATTTGGGATGCAACTGAAATTAAATAGACAAGAGAAGACTTTAGCATATGGATGCTAGATAGTGAGGTATAATCTATTGATCACTTTTGCAGAAGGATAATTTAGATTCTTTTTTTATTTTTCTGGAATCTGACCATGTGAGGCAATTTACAGGCTGGTACATTGCTTGTAAGAATTGGAATAAAAAGGCCACCAAGAAGGTTTGCCCTGACACTAGCTGATCAAACCAATTCCAATGAACTAAATGACTTAGTGATTGATGCCCAAGTACAAAGGATTTCAACAACATTTTTTGATGATTTTGGGGGTCTGGTAAGCATTTCATGGGTAGGAATGTTGTGATGTGACACTTCGCTTGCATGTACTCTCACAATTTAGTGATGAAAATGGCTATGTAAATCTTATATCTCAATAGTTTTGATCTATATGACGATGTTTAAATCATGGAATCCATCAGTGGTTTGACATTGGTTTTCACTTTTCATTTGTCCATGCAGATGGTTCCATTGTTGAACATTTGTTTCACTAGCATCATGTCTAGTTTACATGGAAGACTTGATTACTTAAATTCAATAGTAAATCTATCATTAGTGACAAGGTCATAAAATGAAAAGCATGACTTTTGGGAACCTCTCATTGAACCTATGGATGGATTTTTGAGGTATGATTCTATCTATCAAGAACAAAAAAATTCTTTAATCATCTTGCTTGCATCTCCTTAGAATCCTTTTTCACCTTGAGCTATCATTTCTACCATTAGAGGACTATGTTCCCTGCTATTTACCAATGAAATAAATGGTTTTCATTTTAGTTTTGAATATTGTTTTCTTTCCTTCATAGTGCAGATTCTAAGGAGTTCCTTAAAAATTTATAGAATGAATTGCAGAAAAATATCAAACACCATATTTTCAAAATATGGGAAGTACATGCTCTCCTAAGATAAACTGCAGCTACAAATTCCAAACTATAAAGAAAGAGTACTCAAACAATGGTGGTTCTGTCTATTGCATTTTGAAAAGAAGAGATGCATTTTTGGGAACTAGGGCTATAGGCTAGAAAACAAGTATAATATTATTTTGTGTCTATGCACACAACATGCCCTTTTCCTTAAAGAGACTCATCCTCAAAGCTAGTAAAAGTCAAACTGCCAAGTAACACTTTTAATATAAAACTTCAAAAATGTATAAAATGGGGCTTCTTTCTTAAAATACTGGCTCACATGAATGTTTTGCAACAATTTTTGAAGTCTTGGCAAATACTTCATAATTGAGTACTAGATCATCTATTGCAATCACTTTTACTTCACCTTCCAAAATCAGATTGTTATCTTTAGCATCAGTTTTGCCTCTTCGGTAGCAATCCTTCCAGGTTTTAATATTACTATACATTATACATTTGTTACTGGGATTTGCTTCTAATTTATTGTGTTCCAACCTCTTGCAGACTTGCCTAGGAAGACACCACAGATCCTTTGTACTACCCCACCAAGGAACACTCAGAACATAGGGTCAAACATGAATGTAAAACTATTTTATTTTCTTTTAAATGGGAGAATTTTTTTTTGTCTTTAATTAGGATTTTTGTTTGGAGATTGCAGTGTGGAAGAGTGTTCTCGTTACTTGGAGACAATCAAAAGATACAAGAAGAAGCCAACTAATAGTATTCTTAAGCATACTAACAATGACTATCTATCATGAGTATTCTTCATACCTCTGTTGAATAAAAGTTGTGCACTGTTCATGTAGATTCAAAACTTAGAAATATTCATTTATTTTAGCTAGGAATAATAAAGATAAAATGATTGAAAGAAGAAATAGATTTTGAAGTACCTCTTTAAATGAATATAAGATATTTGTGTTAAATTGTTTTGTGTTTTGAATAATTTATATTGTATTTCTGAATGACCAATGGAAAAGCTTTCTTATATCTGCATCCTTGAGTGAGGAGTGCCATTGTATGGGACATGTCTCGTGTCCCTTCATTTCCTTTGCTAATCGCACCTTTCCATTACAAGTCTTCTAACAATAAGATCAGTTAGTATAACATTTTTTAATAATGAAGATTGTATCCCTTCATGATCATTTCTAGACGCACCTTTTCCTTGTTAGATTTGCATCCTTTCATTCAATAATTAATCAACCTTTAGCTATTGATTATAATATTCTCCTTATTGGATGCCAATAGTAATAATCTCACTAGTCAGTGTGCAATGGCTAGTATAATAATATGGTTCATTGGTTCAATAAATCTCAAAGTTTCTCATTTTTTCACTTAATCATTATCATAACATATTGTTGTTCCTCCATATCGGTATCGATTATGAGTGCTGTATGCTTATTATTGCTTAGTCATATGTTGATTGATGTCCTCTTGATTATTTATGTTTATTGATACAGCTTCTCCTAATTTGTGTATCATCCTGTTACATAGTAATCATGGACCATCATTGGATATACATATGATCATTGATCAATTGTCACTTGGTTTTGTGTCTTCATAGTAGCTATTATACTTATCAGTACTTGAGAACTAGAATACCCATTACAAATTCCTCATTTTCTATTCTGTATCACTCCATATTGATTTAATAATTGGTTCATTAACCAAATCACTTCTTCTCATGATGTTGATGTGTATTGACTACTCTTCAACTTCTTCCATGTATGATGCAAATTGATATCTTAGCTACTAGTGAAAATAGTTCTAAACGACGATTTATCCATAGTTGTGATTCTCTAATATGATGATTTATCCATAGTTGCAATTTATTCTGATGGTATCTATAGACCATTCTGTTGGTCTAATTTTTTAAATATTAATTTTTCTTAGAAATATGGTGAAAAAATTAGATGTGATTCTTTTGTTAGGTCCTAGGGTTTTAGGTTTTGGTCTCATAATTTTGATATCTTTTAAAATCTGTGTAAAACCCTAGGTCTTGCCTTTTAAATCTTATTTTGGCATGAAAGTCTTAACAACAACTGAATATTCTTTCCTGCCTACATCGAGGTCATTGTTGAGTCCTTTTGAAAAATCTTATTCCGCCGTTGGATCTTGTTAGAATCAATGGATGTCTTGTACTCACTATAAAAAGTTGCGAGGTTGTTTCCTATAGCGATGTAGTGACCATCAGAGAACTATGTCTTGGTGCTGAAAAATGAAGTTCGGCATCGAAAAAAGTGTGTTAATGTCAAGACATTATGATCACGTGTTATGTCCCAGGATTGTCAATATTAAAGAAGGCTTTAGTGAACTGGCCGAGGATTGTCAGTATCAAAAAAGGACGCACGAGGAGGAATTCGCAAATGGTGTCACCGAAATTGAAGTTTCTTCGGCGACTTGCTAAGTCGCTATCAAAAAATCTATGCGACCTACTGGTAGCAACATAGTGAGTGCCCAGATTTTAAAGGAAGCGGCAATTTGTTTTAAAAACTAATGTGATTGCAAAAATTCCCATGCAAGTTCATAAATATGCATGACCACCTTCTTTGACACCAGTATTAATTGACAAATTTTCAATCAATGTGTTTTTGTTCTCTATCACTAGAGTTTTGACTCCGCCAGAAGTCGCTATCTTGCTAGCTAGGAAGTTGGTGTTTTCACCGGTAGCGAGGTAGCGACTAGTCGGAGGGTTGTGATGTAATGGAAAATTTAAAAGAGATGGGCCCCAAACAAGTGATTCATTATAAATGAGCTGTGCAGATTAAATGACATGGTGGCATCCTACTTAGCATTTATAGGCCGAAAGTTTTGACTCCACCAGAGCTTGCTATGTCACTACCAGGAAGTTTGTGTTTTTCGCTAGTAGCGAGGTAGCGACATGCTTAAAATGACAAACATAGAAGAGTCAAGGAAAAATGATGTCATTCAAAATTAAATAATATATATGTGTGCTAGCATGTTAAGCCAACTTAGCGAAAGCAGTATCTTAGACCCACTCCCCATGCATAGAACATGTAAATGATTCTAAATCATTAGATCAAGCATAAATCGACGATACTCGCTATGGAAAGATGTATGAAAGTTATGTATAGTGAGGTAGCGAGTGAGGGACCCACCATTGTTCTCTTAAGGGTTGTATCAAATGTTTGCCACATGATCAAAGTAAAATCGATGGTTATCGCTAGCTCGCTATAGAAAGGTGCTTGAAAGTTATGTATAGTGAGGTAGCAAGTTGATGACACATGTCCTTAGTCATCCATGGGCCCATTTTGAAATGCCAGCATTAGAGGAAAAGTACAAATGGAGTTATTTTATTGGGTTCACCACCTGCGTGTTAAGAGGAAATGTGAGTTAGCCCAATTTTCATTCCGTGATCGTAGGAGTTTTCGAAGATCGACGATGCAAATTTAAAAGAAAGTATGGTGCCACTTTGTTTCTCTATTTTGGGCATTTATGATGAATGAAAGCTTCGCATGTGAGAAAAATAGAGTACAATACAGGAGATTTCATCACTTCCAGTCTCACTCAAACAAAGATTTCATGTTTTTTGAGCACAAGAGCCTTTTGATTGTATTGTGTTAAGCCTGGTAAAGATGTGAGGCAATTTCTTATCTGTTTGAAGAACAATTACAAAGGTTCAAAGAAGAAAAAGTTTGGCAAGTCAAGTAAGTATTCACATACAACCTCTATAGCATTCTAGTTCCTATTATTATGATCGAGATGCCTCCAAAGAAAGCATTTTCTGGTCAAATTAATTATATGGATAGAAATGTCCATGATGATTTGCTAGAGTTACTCCCAGAATCCACGACAGCCTGCACAAGTCAAAAGGTTAATTTCCTTAAACCCTAGGCTTAAGATTGCTGATGGCCTATATGACAAGGGGAACTAGGTTAGGGATGCAACAACTATGAAAACTGGTCTTGTCTTGTTTAAAAAGTGGTTTTCAGAGAGAAATTTGTTTGCCCCACATGCTAACATCTGGAATTTTGATTTGGGAAAGCTAGTAGTCCCAAGTGTTTTCATGGATTATGATTTTCTTGAAGCCATTGCCAAGAATTATGACCAAGCTATTAGGGTGGTAAGAAGAAATGATGGTGTGCCTCTGATCTCAATTAGTCTTGAAGAAATTAGAGAGGTTTTTCACCTAGAACCATTATCAGATTACCATGTGCCAATAAATCTGCCAAAACTAGAAAATGAATACAAAGCAAAGAAGGATGTGATTAGGGGAGGTGCACTAAGGGCACACATTGCTACAATAGGAACTCTACCAATAATTACCGCAGCCTCTAGGGAACCTTTTAAGAAGAGTCTTTTCACTTCCCGGGTTGTAGAAATATACAAAACCCTGTGCTATATTTTTGGTGAGGATGAGCATGAGTTCATGCCCATTGGCATTATGTATATGGTTTAGATTGCTTCTTTCAGTGTAGATGTTATCTTTTATTTTGCCTTCTTTTTGACTGAGGAAATTCATACTTGTTTAGTTGGAATTGCGAGGGCAAAGTGGAGAAAACTTTTGGCCACTATTCCCTATTGATGCATATGTTCTTGTTCAAGGGGGTGACATATTTTGGTAATGAGATGGAATTGAACAGAGAAGAGAGTGGAGAAGCACCGCCAGTCTAGTTGTGGAGTGCGAATATGACCTGGGATGCAAATAATGCCAATTTTGTCAGATTTGATAGGTATTTTGCTTCTAAATTGAGATGTCTCATATTAAGAGACAATCCTAGAATCCATAAGGTATTAATGGACCTCCTTAGACCTATGGAAAAACCCTATCACTTGAAAGTTTCACATAATTGGGGAGATATCATTCCTTACCTTGTTTCTACAATTTTTAGAATCTATGGTTTAAAAGGGAATCCTTATGTCTTGCCTTACCAAGTACCTTTGAAGGTAGGAATGGCTGAAGTTTTGTGGCAATTAGGAGTAGAAGAAATGTTTCTATTGAAAAGGTAACTAGTGTCAATTTTCCCTACTTGTACAGTGGCCCATCAGTTTGTGATTACCAAAGGGGGTTGACTCTTTTTGTATAAAATTTTGGATCAGTATATGATGGCTGTCTCCCATCTCCATTTTTGTAATTCTGAGGGATTTTTTAATTAGACCTTGAGGCATAGAATTAAGTTGGGACAGGTCAAGCATGATTCATATTATCCATAGGACATTATAAGGAATGAATTCTCATTGCAGGAGCATGAAACTAAAAAAGAAAAATGGAGAGTTTATTCCTGGGTCCTAGAATTCATTCATTGTTTTGATAAGAGATATAGTCCTTTAGATAATGTTAATACAAAGGCTGATAGAATAAATAAGTTCATGAATAACTTCCTTGAAATAATGGAAGCTATGAATGAGAAAAAATAATTTTTTATTGATTCTTATCTTGATAAGGGTAGAGAAGTCATGAGGAGGTTGGCTTTCACTCCTAATATGGGAGCTGGTCAAATAATTGTACAAAAGAAGCATGGTTACACTATAATTCAAAATAAAAGGGCACCTGTAGATAAGGGCAAGAAAATAATGGGATCCACCAGTACAGCCCAAGAGGAGAGACCTGATGAACCTAGTCCCAAGAGGTAGAAGGTAATGAAAGAAGAGAGGCCTCAAATTGAGGAATATTCACCCACTCAATCCCCTTTGAGGATTGGAGAAGAACAACTCATTGGTGAATAGATTGAATAGATGGGATCACAGGGAGGTATTTTTATTACTCAAGTAGAATTAGATAAGGGCAACCCTCCAGAACCTCCCCTACCAAGTTTGGATCTAACAATAGCAGACTATAGAGGCAAGGAATTGGACCCTGTGTTAGAACAGGCAAATCATCAATTTTTGGCTGATGATAGTTTTATGAGATCTCGGGCTTTCTAGTAGTTTGCATGGAGGGAAAATATGGATATTTTGAAGAGAGATGCAAGAGCTTAAAAATAGAGCATCCAAAAATGGATGAAGCTTCCATCCAGAAACAAACTAAAGAAGAAATGTGTTAGTACCCAAGGTGGTCTCAGTTTTAAAAATTTCAATTTTAGAGGTTGAACCTCTTTGAATCACTTCAAACTGAAGTTCGAAACAGTTCAAAGAAGTTCAAAATGGTCCAATATTCCAAATTGTTCATTCAACAAGTTTACTTCAACAATTTCAAAATCTCATCATTTAGGTCCAGGTTCTGCCAATTCAACAGTTTTGAGAAACTGCAAAGGTAGAGGTCAAGATGGAGATCAGTTCAATGGCTTAAAGATGCAAAGTGGTTTATAAAATTTAATATGAAGATTCAGAGACAGGTTTCAGATTCAATGTCTTCAAGATCTATGATTCGGTGCAGAGGTGTAAGGACCATTTAATTCAGATTCAGAGTTTTTGAACCACTTCAAACTAAAGTTCAAAGTAGTTCAAAGTAGTTCGACAGTTCAAATGGGTTCAAAAATGCAGATTGGTTAATTTAGAATGGTCAAAAATCTATGTTCAACTTAGTACTCAAATCCAATCACTGCTTATAACTCAATTTCGGTCAGCATAACAATTTTAGAGGAAGCATAAGTGTAGATCAAGATGAAGATCTATTTCGATGGGTTCAATCACAAAACTTCAAAAGCATAGAACCTGTCATTTTTGATATTAGTCTACATAAGAAGTTTTACAAACTTAGAATCTATTTTAGGGGCTTGGTAATCTTAATATTTAGATGATTTGGTGGTCTCCAAATGCAATGTTTAGCCTTATTCAATATTTTGTTGATTTTTTCAATCATGATGGAAGATCCTTTCTAGGCAAAGCATAGAATTATAATGGATTATGGGAATTGGACATTGAGAAACCAAAGTATTTAGAAGGCCAAACCAATCTCAAGTGACATACAATGAGCTTACATTAGAATTCATCCATTTTAAAATGATACAAACATATACAAGCAGAAGAAATTCTGGATTCTCTGATGGCAGAAAAATAGTCATTTTCAGGGGTCATATCTCAGAATTAAACCATTGGATGAAGCTCAATTTTGGATATGTGTTTGAAAACTTAGTTCTATAAATCTTCACCAAATATTTTTTTCAGATCCGATATGGATCAAAAGTTACAGATTCTTGAGTTCACCACTGTCGGATCAGCAATAACAGTGATGACAGAAAATAGTCATATTGCATGGGTTATATCTCATAATCTACCCGTTGGATTGACCTAAGTATTGGATATGTGTTGCGAATGCTAGTTATATAAATCTTCTCCAAATATTTTTTTAATATTCACTATGGATCAAAAGTTATGGGTTCCGGTTTGCACCTCTATCGGCTCAGCAACATCAGTTACAAAATTCAGACAATCAAACTGGGTCTCAGTGCGGGGGGCATAACTTCTAATTGAATAGTTGGATTTGGCTCAATTTCAGGTATGTTGCTAAGAATAAAGTTATGCATGATCTAACCAAATATTTTTCCAAACTCATTCTTGGTTAATGAGTTACAACCGATTGAGTGGGGTACTATCAAAACTGTCAATGACAGTTACAAAATCATAATAGAACCTCATCACTAGCAAATGCCACTTGTCAGCATGAGTATACCATAGGGGCCACAAATTTTCAAAGATAAAAGACAATTTTTATAATGATATAAACACCAAAAGAAAGGGGAAAACAAAAGGTTTTTCAAGATTCAGTTAGGAAACTGAAAAGCCATGGAAAAGAACAGATTAAATAAGCTGGCAACAGAGTAAACAAGGGGTTCCATTCTTCCTACTTCCGACGGTAGACTTTGTGCTCCAGAAGGGAAGGAGATTCTGCAAATCATTTTATTTCTTGTGAGAGAGAGAGGGTAGAGCTGATTTCCTAAACTTTGTGTTAGAGATAGGAGATTTTTTGATTTGTTAATGCAATGTTAAAGGAAAGAGTTTCAGCTTTCCTTTAGATAGTGATTTTTGGATTGTAAATGTGTAAGAAGATCTTTGTGTCTTTTTCATTTAGAGAAGGGAGGTTGGAGGATATTTGTATGAAAAATTTGATTACGATGTATTTTCCTTCCACTAATCACAATCTTTGTGTTATTTTCAGTTTTCTCTAAAATACATTTCATGGTCACTATTTTCAGATTATGCTATCATTTCAAGATATCTCATAAAGCCCTGATTCCTCATTTTCTCAAAAGGATGGAAAATAATTCCTTGATCTCATTTAATTTGTAATGCAGCATTTGGGCATGTGAACTTTGTGTCATCCAATGTTCTTTGTTGTTATTTCTTTTCAATAATCCTAGTTTTCGCATCTACTTTGTACATACAGGTAGATGTTTGTAATCCTTTTGTGCTTTCAGGTTAAAAGCATCCATACTTTAATTCATTGCAAATCATATACGGGGATTTGTACCCAATAGAATTCAGAGGAAAGTTATCAATCCAATGATAACTTGTCCAACTATTAGTGCTGATTAGTCTTCTCATTTGGGCATTCAGGGTTATATTCGTATGTATTTTCTTGGAGGACAATCTATTCACTAACAAAATGATGAAAGAATTTCAGAATATAAGCCCTGAGGAGGGGAGGAAAATGGTGAAGGCATCTAACATTTTATTGTTACCAAATTGGGATATTGTTGATGCCTTAGTTTTCAATTTTGTTTCAAATAAATTGAATTTGCAAGATCACAATGAAAAGGATTTCAAGGGCACTACATTTGTTGAGGATCAAGATGCATTGGTCAGTTGGTCATTAACAAGAGGATCTAGAGCCACACCATCAAAATCAGATGAGTCTAGATTGATGGGAAACATAATTGTAAGAAGGGTTGCTGATACTTCACATGTGCAGGCAACACACTGTAATGTGGATTCATCCAAATTTATTTTGGCCACTGCTAGGAAGGAGGAATAGGCTATGTTCGAGTTACATAATAAATATGAAATAATTCTTGAGGCCTATAATAAAGAGGTAAAATGGAGAATTGAGCTTGAAGACAAGCTAATGGGGAAGTCTACCAAGCCAAGAATAACATACCCTCATCCTCTAGCAGAACCTTTTAAATCCACCCCTCTTGTAGAAATACTAGACACACCTCAAAGGCTAGAATATTACACAGCTAAGGATTTTGAAGAAGAGAAAAGAAAGCTATGGGCCTTACATGTAGAGTTAACTATGCAATATGAGGATAAGCTTAGAAAGGCCCTAATGTATTTAGTAGATAAAATTGAATGGCCCTTGTTCTATGATCAGTTGGCAAGAGTAACAAGTATATGGGAGGAACTGAAAACCCATGATGAAACCCTCAAGCCTATTTTTAATAAGTGGGGAAAAAGGGAGAAAGAAATCACCCTTTTATGTTATTCAGTTATAAGGTCTTCTCATGACCATATTTAAAAAATGTATGATGTTGCTAATGACTTGTCAGATTTTGATAATAGGAGAATTGCTCTACAACTGAAAATAGTTTCTTATTTAAGCAAGTACAAGAATAAAAAATTTGATTTGTTTCCTTGTGCCTTGGATAGAAAAAGTAAATTGAAAAATAAAGATGCATGGAGTAAAGAACTAGATGACCTGTTCTCCATAAGGATAAATAAAGTTGTAAACAAAAAGGGACATGCTTGGTGGGCCATCACGATAGAGGAATTGGTTAAAGTCCAGTTATTTTTTGATTCTTTGAGACAAGAGTTTGTTGGTCTCGAAAATGAGGCTAACTATATATTAAAGAAGCAAGATGATATCCTGCAATTTAGCTGGCCTGATGATGCACAATTTAACACCTAGATGGTAGATATTACTTTTGATGAGAAATTAGAAGAAGGTGGTACAGATGATGATGCAAAACTAAAAGGTGATGTACAGATCATTGACACATCAGCACTAGATTTGATAGAAGAAGAAGGTGAAAAAGTAATACTGCCTATTTAAGGTGAAAGCAGTGAAAATCCATAGGATAACCCTTCATTGGCTAGTTTTGTAGCCACGTATTTTGAAGATCCAGAATAGTAGGGGACAAATCAAAAATTGATGATTTGCAACAGTAACTGAAATGGGCCTACCCAAAGAATTTTTGATGCGCTAAGCATTCTGTTATGCTCGTTTTTGTCTCTTGTTATGATGTTTTGTTTCTTGTTTGGAAGGACACTTGTCAATCACAATTGCCCTTTGCTTGTTACAACTCATGTCTATATAAATGAGTTTTCAAGGAAATGTGATGGTCCAAAAACTTGTATAATTTTTGTGTTTCTCAAGAAAAGTACAGACAGTCGGTCCAATAGTATGTAGTTGTTTTGAGTTTTCTTCCACTTGTACTCTTTGGTGATATTGAAATGACAGAATCAACAAGATGTTCTAGGCTTTTCTTTGAATTCTATTGTTTATTGTATTAGTCATTCAAAAGGATAATACAATGGGGTATTAACACTATATTTGTGTCACCAATTTCTGTCTCCATTTTATGAGTTTGTTTACTTTGAAGTCACTTAAATAAGGTTTAATTGGCTGAATGTAATCTGGATAGATTGTATGCTAGTTTTATTGTTGCTTATAATTCAAGGAATTATGGAAATGCTTCAGTTAATCAGTAGGGTTTGTGAGCTTATAAAATGGATATTTGATAAGAAGGGAAATGGGTGATTAAAATTGATTTATTCATTTGCAAGTTATTTGAATTAGATCTCTCGCTAATAGTCAATTTTCTACCTAATGGATAAGGTACTAGTCATATGAGTCAGAAATGGGCAAGGGTGAATTCTGCTGCTACATATGAAATCACTTTTAAAAAATCAAAATTATTTCATTCCATTTTGTTTAAAGTTACAAATGCTGGTTATCACTTGTTTGCATATAATTTTCTGAGTCTTAGATAGCCACTAATTCTAGGAATACTTGTAAACTAATAGGAGATTTATAACCAGATCTACTTATAGGGGATGCATATAGATTTGAGAAGATTTTAGAGAAAATTGATAAATTGTGTATGTTCCTGAGGGTAAAAGATGAGAATCAGAATGAAACAAAGATAATTTCATACCACAGTTTGCATTAGAATCATCCTTAGGTATACTCGCCTTAGTTTAGCAGAGCCTAAAGAGTAGAAAACCATTTTTGGTTTTGTTGAAGTTGGGTCAAAGTGTTTTATTCATGTAATTGTTACTAGGAATTGGCTAATCCTTAGATTGTGTGAATAATTTCACTGTGATATTGATGGGGACACAACCCAAGCATAGAATGGACACAACAGGAAAAGGGAAATTGTATTAATTGTGAAAATAAGCTAGTACATTCAGTACAGAGAAAATAGACTTCAAAACATGCCCTAAGGGCTTACAATAGCACAAAACTAGAGATAATTTCTCCTTTTGGTACCTCCTCTCAATTTCCACTCCGAACTGCCTTTTACAATGCCAAAAATGTCCTTAAATAGACCCCAGAGGGTTAAGGACTAGGAGTACATTCTAGAAAGTGCTAGTAGGCATCCACCGACCAAGTAGAAGGCTCCAGAAGTCATGTTAGAAGTTGGTGTAAATCTAGAGGAATCCAAAAATGGTAACCGAACTTTCGGGGGGCATAACTTTTGAATCGTAGCTCCGATTGACGAACCATTTATATTTTTTGAAAAGCTCTCGAAGTGCTCTATAGCCCTATGGACCAGCTTTGATCATCCCCCATTTTTTGGCCCTTTTTGAGGTCATTTAATGCCCCTAACCTGACTTTGAAGCATTCTTAGGAGGTCTCCAAAAATTGAAAAATTGCGATAACTTTCAAACCATGGGGCCTTTTGACCTAATTCTTTTTTTGGAATGCTATAAATTGCAATTACATTCATCTAGCCAATTTACACCTCCTAGTTCACCAAAATTATGGCTCAATTACATACTCCTATTTTTTTTAGCATTTACACATATCCCAAGGTGTTCAAATACTCTATCCTAGAACGCTGATAGTGGACCTGTGAGAGTTGAAACTTTTATTTGACCCAAATGGGTATCCAGAAATAAAAACACATGAAACAGAAACTAAGTCTAAGTATATTTTTTTTGGGTGACATAGGATTGCCCTTATACCTCTAGATGCTCCTGCATCAGATACCCAGGGTAGATTGAAAGGTGACCCCGTCACTTTATGAATGGTAGAGGAAATCCAAAATGGGAAACCTCAGCTACTGAAATCTAGGTTGAGTCCTCTATCGATCATCCTTTCTACTTGACAAAATAATCTTCATACTGCCTATTTCTAGTGCTCCTACCCACACAATGATCTAGAATGCCTTCTATCTGCTCCTTCTTAGAAGTAGGAATTGGACATGTCTCTAATATCAGTTCCTCATTTGCACCATCATCATGATACTTTGTTAAGTCTGCAATGTTAAAAATAGGAGAAATGTGAATACCATCTGGCAACTCCACCTCATATGCATTTCCTGAGTCAAAGTTTGTTGTAAGTACCGACTGGAAATCTTTCTTTTCGTAAGTGTACCATAACTAGATCCCCTACTTGGAATTCCTTATGTCTTCTCCTTTGATCAGCCCTAGCTTTATACTCTTGATTCATCTTGGTAATGTGTGCTTGAACCTCCTCATGTAGACGCTTGATATGTTCGACAAATTCTTCAGCTTCAGCACTTGTCCTTTCCCCTTGCTCTATCTTCCTTAATTCTTGTGCAGTCCTCGGGCTACTTCAATATACAATATGGAATGGTGATCTACTAGTACTCTTATTTATAGAGTTATTGTAAGCAAACTCGACTTGTGGTAGAATCAAATCTCACCCCTTGGGCTTTTCCCACACTAAACATCTTCGCAAATTGCCCAGACTTTTGTTTACCACTTTTGTTTGGCCATCAGTCTGTGGGTGATGTGTGGAACTGAATTTCAAGTTTTTTCTCAACTTTTTCTACAATGTTCTCCAGAAATACCTCACAAATTTAGTGTCTCTGTCAGAAATTATACTCCTTGGAAGACCATGCAGTCTTACCACTTCTCTGAAAAACAAGTCTGCAATATGGACAACATCATGAGTTTTGTGGCATGGAATGAAATGTGCCATTTTGGAGAACCTATCAACCACAAAAAATACTGAGTCATTATCCCTTTGTGTCCTCGGCAATCCAAGAACAAAATCCATACTTATGTCCTCCCATGGCTTTGATGGAACGAGAAATAGTTGATATAGTCTAGTATTGTGGCTAAATCCCTTGGCAACTTGACAAACCTAGCAACTCTGTACAAACTTCTTCACATCTTGTGAAATCTGAGGCCAAAATTAATGTTCTCTAAGAATGGAAATGGTCTTATCTTGACCAAAATGTCCTGCCATCCCTCCACTATGTTTCTCTTTAATCAGATTTTCCCTCATGGAACTCCTTGGAATGCACAATTAGCTGCCCTTGAATAACATACCATCCTGATTTAGATAGTCTAACCACCTAGTTCTATCTACAGCAATAGGCTCTTTACAAGCTTTCCACACCAGTAAAATCAAGATCTTTAGGGTACAGTTTCTTGAGTTCATCAAACCCAACTACTTCAACCTGCAGTACTGTAAGCAACAACTGTCTCCTGCTTAGTGCATCTGGAACCCTGTTAGATTTTCCACTTCTATGTTTCAACACAAATCTATAGCTCTACAAGAACTCTACCCACTTCATATGCCTCTAATTCAATTTACCTTGGCTATTTAGGTATTGTAATGCCTGGTGATCAATATACAAAACAAATTCCTTTGGCAATAAATAATGCCTCCATTTCTTTAAGGCCTGAACTATTGCATAGAACTCTTGGTCATAAACATAATACTTCTTCTTTGCATCATTCAATTTTTCACTAAAATATCAATAGGCTTACCTTCTTGGCTCAATATAGCCCCAATAGCGTTGCCACTAGCATTACAATCCACCTAGAACACCTTTCTAAAATGTGGAAGTGCCAACACAGGTTGTTCTATCACCTTCTTCTTCAACAATTCAAAACTTCTCGCAACTGCTGTAGTCCATTTGAACTCTTTTCTATCCCCTCTTATTGTGTCAGTTAGGGGTGCACATATGCCACTAAAATTCTTAATAAACTTCCTATAAAAACTAAGCAGACCATGAAACAATCTTACCTCAGTAGTAGACCTTGGAGTAGGCCATTCCTAGATGGTTTTTACCTTCTCTAGATCCATTTTGAGACCTTCAGGTGATATAACAAACCCCAAATAGACTAACTCCTTTTTTGCAAAGATACACTTCTTCAAATTAATTAACAATTTCTCTTCCCTTAAACTTTCAAGGACACTACGAATATGCAATAAATGTTCTTCTGAAGTCTTGCTAAAAATTAAAATATCATCCAAATAGACAATAAATTTTTTTCCCAAGAACTTCTTAAGTACCTCATTCATAAGCCGCATGAAGGTGCTTGGGGCGTTGGTAAATCCAAAGGGCATGACTAACCACTCATAAAGACCCTCCTTGGTCTTGAAGGCCATTTTCCACTCATCTCCTTCTCAAATCCGTATCTGGTGATAACCACTCTTGAGATCTATCTTTGTGAAGTACTGAGCTCCACTCAATCAGTCCATAAGATCATCCATTCTTGGAAAGGGAAACTGATATTTGATGGTTATCCTATTTATAGCTCGAGAGTCTGTACACATCCTCCACTCTCCATCCTTCTTTGGTGCCAATACTACAGGTACCACACATGAAATTAGGCTCTCTCGAATCAAGCCCTTCCTCAATAGCTCCTGAACTTGTCTATTTAGCTCCTCTATTTTAGGAGTCATCCTATGAGCAGCCTTGTTAGGCAAACTAGCTCCTGGAATTAGATCTATCTGATGACTGATTTGCCTTACTAGTGGAAATCCTTCTGGAACATTATCAAAGATAATATCTCCAAACTCACCTAGTAAATCTGAAACTTCAAGTGGTATTTCACTACTACCTTCTTTATCTTTCCTAGGAATCAAAGCATAGCACATACGCTGATGTTTCATTCCATCTAAAAACTTTCTTCCATCAACAAGACAAATCCTAGCACTGCTATATACCTTTTCACCTTCCTTTTTCATGAGCTTCAATTTGTGGCAAACTCCATCCTTTGTTAGAGATTATGTGTTTGCATGACCATCATGTACTGCATGTCTATCAAACTTCCATGGTCTACCCAACAATAGATGGCAAAAATCCATTGGAATAACATCACAGAGAACTTCATAATGGTAACTCCCAATTTTGAATTTCATGAGACATTGTTCACTTACCAGGACCTTATGATCATCTTTCACCCAAGAAATCTGATAGGGCTGGGGATGTTTCTCCCTCTTGAGCTTCAGCTTAGAGACCATCTCCTCTGACACCAAGTTGTCAGTGCTACCACCATCAATGATCACATCACAACATTTTTCCTCACATTTACACCTGATATGAAATAAACTCCTCCTTTGTCCTAGTTCATTCTCAACACTTAATAGGACCCTTTCATTTACCAAGGTCTCTCCTCTTTCTGCATCCTCTAAATGTGATGACTGTGCATCCTCATCCACATGAGCAACCCTAGCTTGACCCTCAACTCTCCTATCTATCCTTCCTTGTCGTTGAGGGCATTCAAAGGCACGATGACCTTCTTCATTGCAATGGAAATAGGTACCATGGAAGCCTCCTCTTCCTTGTCCACATCTTCTACCTCTTCCTCTTTGATTTCCAAAGTCTTGATCACGGGAGTGGTTGAAACCCTCATTCCTCTGGTTGCTGCTAGTACCCACATCTTCATTTTTCTTTTGGGTTTCATTTTGACCTCCAAATGACCTAACACTTCCCCTTCCTCCTTGACCATGCCCTCTTTGTCTCCCTTCAAACCTCTTATTTAGCTTCTCTTCAACTCATAGGGCAAACTGGTATGCCTCTTCAATGCTGGTCATTCTTACCAGACTTAATTCCTCTTGGATGCTAGGTCGTAACCCATTGATATAACGAGAAACCTTCTCCTTATTTTCTTCTACATGCCCTGCTCTAATCAAAAGTTGATAAAACTCCTCTGTATATTCTTGGACTGATCTTCCTGCTTGCTTTAGCCCATGCATCTTCTTAAACAAATCAAGCTCGTAGTCCACAGGAATGAACTGCTTCTTTAATTTGTCCACCATGTGATCCCACCTTGTGATCTTCTCCTTTCCTCTTCTGTTTCTTTCCAATTGAACCTCTTGCCACCATATTTTGGCATGGCCTTTCAGTTTGGCCTTTGCAAACTTAACCCTATTTGGGTCCCTGATATCCTCATACTCAAAGTATTCTTCCAGTTCATTGATCCAGTTGATCA
This sequence comes from Cupressus sempervirens, assembly GCA_028749045.1. Lineage (NCBI taxonomy): Eukaryota > Viridiplantae > Streptophyta > Pinopsida > Cupressales > Cupressaceae > Cupressus > Cupressus sempervirens. Next base: position 364,713,648 of record CM053791.1, on the reverse strand, counting down.
ACTCATCTAGTTTCAGATTTCCTAAAAAATACAACCACATCAATTGTAGGTCTTTTCCCAAATTTAGTAATGGCCCTAAAAAGCCTTTCCTCTGCTTGATTCAGAACTTCCTCATAAAATTCCCCTTCTAGTCCAATTTCTTCTTCTTCATTGTCATCCTCATTGTCGTCACCTGCGGCAACATTTGTTCCTCTACGGAGCTCCTCCTGCAATGCTTGTACCTGCCTTTGGAGGGCTCTAACCTCCTTAGGATTAATAGCTCCATCCCTTCCACCACACTCTCTTCGTGGAGTCATCTTCTTAACTCAAACTCACAACCACACAGTCCTAGTGCAAACTGCCTCATAGTCAGCGCTTTGTCTACACACTCAGGAAAACCAGCTCTGATACCACTTGATGGGGACACAACCCAAGCACAGAATGGACACAACAGGAAAAGAGAAATTGTATTAACTATGAAAATAAGCTACTACATTCAGTATAGATAAAATAGACTTCAAAACTTTCCCTAAGGGCTTACAATAGAACAAAACTAGAGATAATTTCTCCTTTTGGTACCTCCTCTCAATTTCCACTCCGAACTGCCTTTTACAGTGCCAAAGATGTCCTTAAATAGACCTCAGAGGGTTAAGGACTGGGAATACATTCTAGAAAGTGCTAGTAGGCATCCACCAACCAAGTAGAAGGCTCTAGAAGTTGTGTTAGAAGTTGGTGTAAATCTAGAAGAATCCAAAAATGGTAACTGAACTTCCGGGAGGCATAACTTTTGAACCGTAGCTGTGATTGATGAACCGTTTACATTTTTGAAAAGATCTCAAAGCGCTCTATAGCCCTATGGACCAGCTTCACTCATCCCCAATTTTTTGGCCCTTTTCAAGGTCATTTAATTCCCCTAACTTGAATTTGAAGCATTCTTAGGAGGTCTCCAAAAATCAAAAAACTGCGACAACTTTCAAACCATGGGGCCTTTTGACCTGATTCTTTTTCTGGAATGCTCTAAATTGCAATTACATTCATCTGGCCAATTTAAACCTCTTATCTAGCCAATTTAAACCTCTTAGTTCACCAAAATGATGGCTCAATTACATACTCCTATTTTTTTTGGCATTTACACGTATCCCAAGGTGTTCAAATACTCTATCCTAGAACACTGATAGTTGAACTGTGAGAGTTGGAACCTTTATTTGACCCAAATCGATATCTAGAAATGAAAACACATGAAACAAAAACTAAGTCTAAGTACTTTTTTTTGGGTGACACAGGATTGCCCTTATACCTCTGGATGCTCCTGCATCAGATATTGGGCATTTTGTTGCTCAACTTAGTTTCAAACACCAACACATTCAATTGAACTATGTATTTGTTGTAGCCTTCCTCCAGGAGGAGGATTCAATTGAACTATTCATCTAGGATTCCACATTTTGCATGCATGTCTACCAGGTCATTTGCAACTTAAACAAATATATTCTCTCAATATATCTATTTTGTGCATATCTAGCAACCATGGCTTTTGATGACCACATTACATTCAGGCATCCTATCAAATAGTTCACATGACTTATCTATGCTTCCATTTTGAAAGCATGTCTCCCAAGGCAAATGCTACTACTTCATCTACATCGTCTGACAAAATCCTTTATGCTTTGATGGATGCCTATAGCTTATCCCAAAGCTCTCATTCAATAGTTATGAGATGATCAATCAAGAGGAAATAGTTAAGAGCTTAGAGTGACACAATTTTCAGATGATCATATGAAATGAAATGGGCATGCGAGTAGAAAGAAACTAGAAAGACATTGTGTATAGATGAAGGCATGAAATGGATGGTTTTGGAGCACTCAGTATGGACACTCAGCATTTAGTACATCATCATTCGAGATCAAATGGGTGTGTGGGATTATACACATAGTGAAAAATAAAGGAGGGAATTGAACCCTCCCTAAGGCTCACACTTGTGGACGTCCACTTCAGCAATGGCCCTTCTCATGAAATTGTTGTGTAAAACTTTTCTAATGAGATAATGTGTTATGAGCTCTTCATTAGTGGGATGGAACGTGAATCTAGGAGGCAGTTGTGCATCACCCATATCATGACTGTAACTAAAGTTAAGAGCCTCTATTATTGAATTCACTTCCTTATTTCCCATAGCAAAGGAAATGAATATGGGTGATAGGGAAAAGAATTCAATAATAGAGGCTCTTAACTTTAGTTACATTCATAATATGGGTGATCTACAACTGCCTCCTGGATTCACATTCCATCACACTGATGAAGAGCTCATAACACATTATCTCATTAGAAAGGTTTTAGACAACAATTTCATAGGAAGGGCCACTGCTAAAGTGGACCTCAACAAGTGTGAGCCTAAATTTTTTTTGACCAATGCTTGGATGTTCTCGACCAAAAACTGGTCAAAATTTTGACCAATACTTGGAGTTTTCAACCAAGCATTGGTCAAAATTTTGACCAATGCTTGGAAAAATTTGGGCCAACATGTTTGACATGTAATGCCCCGCCAAGGGATCCAAAGAATTAATCTAAAATATCACTAAGTTTGCCAATTTTTTTTTTTTTAACATGAAAGATAAACCATTCACAACTTATACATAGTAATGGAAGAAATAATGATAGTACAAGTGAAAGTAAACATAACATACATAATAGGTTACATTCTTTAAGGATCCCTTAACGTTGAATCACATCTAAATTATCTATTCATCTACATCACATCCTTATGAAATAACAATGAAAAGTCTAATGTTCATAAATTACGTTTTCGAATGCTCAATCATCCACTGCACATGTCACAGGGTAGGAAAGGCATAAAAAAATATACACATGTAAATAAACTACATCATCATACTAACTCTAATCCATGATGCAACAACATAAATGAAACCACATATCATACATGATACATCATCACAAAAGATATAAACATCCATCATAAAAGATAGCCATGAATCATAAAGCACATCTAATCTAAATGCACGGTTCCTCCCAATCGTAAATAGCATCATTAGACCATCATGGATCCTAGCCATCCCTCGATGCATAACATTCCAAATCACCGAAGAGATCATCAGTGTTAACATAGTAGGAATGTCACTCCTAACATATACTATATCATATGCAGAAAGTAATCTAACATGCAAATATAAGCATAAGATAACATCATCTAACATATGCTAATCATCAGTGAAAGGATACATATCCACCATCATGAAGGATGCATCAGCCACGATGTCTCAATGGATCTCAAATGATAAGAGTGGAAAAACACTACCACTCGACTGCGTGGTACCTAAGTTGTCCACTCCCACCATGCTGAGGAGATAATCTCAAGTCCCAAACAAGCTATCAAAATCACATAGCATAAGAATACTCTTTAAGTCTTGAAATCCTAGAAGTATACTAGCTCAAAGGTTCCAATCACAAAACTGACATCTAATTCCTAGAGGCACACAAAGACATGTAGGAACTTACTATGCAAGCAGGAAAGTGTCATCACATATATCATGTAGAAGTTACCCTGACAGTTAGCTTAACTCCACGGGTCCCTACTGATCCTCATGCGGCCACTAGTATCCTCTCATACTGACAAGACATACTATAGAATGTAAGGTCACAACCATGCATTCTCTTTACTCCCATCCTAGTCTATACAAGCACTCGAGGCATGGGTGAGAACAAAACAATTATCTTTTTAGGTTCATTTAGTTAGTATTAGGTGTGAACGTTTTTACTTATTAAACAACTTACAATGAGTTACCTTGGCAGCCTCTTAGGGCCCCGACTCCCATTGCAAGCCACTTCTCGACACTACAAGCAGATAACCTACACTAAGCTCATGGAATCATAAAATCACCCCAGTCCTATATAGGCGACAGGAAAGAAATACCAAAAGATAACCACAATAAGAATCATCAAATATCCACAATAAAAGCATCAAATCTCCATGAGCATCCGAAAAGCATCCATAGATAATCATGACCACAACAGTTCTCTATTGGCAACTGAAAGTATCACTGATAATCAAAAGTATCCATTGGTTCTCAATAACTAAAATATATCTCAAAATCATACTGATCGAAGACTCCAAAATGGTCGAGTCAAAACATGTCACAACATGACATCATTAAGAAATAAATCAACACTTTAGTCCCATCATGGTGAGTAGAAAGTAATCCAAAGATAACTGATGATGACTCAAAAATGATTAGCTCAAGTGTCTCATACACATACATCTCAGCTTTACACATAAAGACTGATGAACAATAACAATCAATAAATACAAACATCTCATAGAGCATTCCATCACATAACCATGGTTGGGTTTAGAAAGATCGAGATCAAAAGACATCATCATGACATCACAATCACATAACTCCCAAGCCTCTAGTAGACATCCTATAATTGGTCAACACTAGTCAACCCAAAATCCAAAACAATAGCATAGAGAAAACACAATGCAAACACATGTTTTGGTTTACTAATATCACGTAGTTGAATTAAGTGTAGAGTTTCAGTTTCTATTTACCAGTATACTTCAAGTGTATGGGATTTATCATTTGACCTACAAGTCAACCCGTTTATTCCTTCGATAACATAATCCTTCCATTGTTTAAAATTACATTCTAAGAATAACTTAAGGGTAAATATTTACTCATTAAACTAATCTTCTTTGACCCTTAATTAAATTATTCTCTTCATTTGCTAAGATCCATGTTACTAACTGAATAACTCTTCCTTAATGTTACTTCAACTTTTCAACATAAACAAAGGATCATTATTTGTTATATTATAAGAGAGCCAATTATCAATCTTCGAATAAGAAGATTATAACTTTATTAAAATGATCAAATAAATCAATCAATTTACATAGGTACACCATCCATGACTTTTATCATTCTAATAATACTTAATTAAATATTACTAAAACTTAAGTCTCTTGATTAAATCATTACTAACAACCATTAAAATATCTGAAGTCTTTATTCAAGTCATTAGAGCAAAACTTATCAACTTCAATGTATATACTTGACAACTTCATTAAAATAATCATATCAATTAAAACTCTATTACATAAATTAATTATTAATTAAATCTAATTACCTCTAATTAATTGATTTAATTAATAATTTCATAACCATATCAATGACCCAATGAATATCAGTTGATTAACTATACTCCAAATCCAAAAATTAATATCTTTTACAAAACTTCAATCATTAAATAATCTCTACTAGATTAACTCTAATCGGATTAATTGATAACTATTTAGACCATTTATACTATTATTAATAATTTGTTAGACCCAACAAACATTAATAAATAATAAACTCATCAAAGACTATTATTAATCAATCTAGAGAAACCTTACATAAACTTCATTAGTTAATGTTTAACTAACTCTTAGCACAATTAAGGTATATCAATAATGTATTCGAATCATAGCAATATTGTAACAATGTTATAATATAACAATGACTCCTTATCAATCTTAATCCAATATCTTTAAAATTTAAGTGTCTTAATTTAAATCATTATAATAATCGTCATTAAACAATTATTATCAACATAAATTACCATCTCGTAATTATTTAATATATATTAAATAATATTAAATAAAATTAATATTAAAGTCAACCATTTTCTAACCCCTTAATATTCAAATTAATAATTTAAATGAATTCAATGTCTCTTTTCGATTATCAATACTTGACAATTATTATTAAAACAGTATTTCATGTTTAACATTTAACATTTATAAAACAACAATTTTAAAGTCAAACATTGAATGAATATATATATATATATATACACACAATTTATTATCAGGTCATTATTGCATTTTCAATAAACATATATGTGTATATATATATATATATATATATATATATATATATATATATATATATATATGTAGATTTTAAATATATAAAAAGAGAACATATACTAATTTTTTACACAAGAAGGGTTTTTTCATTTCGATGAATTAAGGATCTCACCTAAATGGTAATTGTTCTCTAAATTTATCCATTAATTCTTCTAATAGATTTGATTATAAATTTTGAAACCCTTTTTAAATCTATTTCTCAATTCGCTTCTAATTCGAACCCAAGCCCGATTTAGATATAGTTTCCTTCCTAAATTGAAACTAGGGTTTTCTATTGTTCTCTTTGTAACCAAATAAAAATACACACACACACACACACACACACACACACACACACACACACATCTAGATATATCTAGATTCTGATTTCAAAATTGCATATTCAATCACAGAGAATATTCAAACACATATAATAGTCATGAAGAAGACAAGAAGAGAAAGAGTGCAAAGGAAATATGTGAGTATCACGAGTGCACTTGGACACTGATGCTAATTTTTCATGCCTCAGAAGTCCATAGAAAAAAATCTCTTCCTTCTCCAACATTCGCAATTCCTCCAAGACCCAAGCCAACCGAAACCCCCAAGTGACTAGAACTGCTTGTAGAAGCATATGAGCATGTAGAAGCATATGAGCTTCTCAAATGCATGTAAGCTTTGAAGCTTGTCCAAACACGCTAGGAGATCCTCTATTTAAAGGCCTCTAAGATGCATCTAGAATGTGTCTAGAAAGAACTAGAAGATAAGCATGACAACTAAGCATGAGTCTTCTCCAACCTTCTAAATAAGTCATAAGGTTGTAGACACCATGTGCTCAAATAATATGCTAACTCCTAAGTGTAGACAACTTGTGCATTCTTAGAGTGCAAACTCCTGTGTTGTCTACATGACAACTCCCAAGAATTCGCAAACTCCTAAATATTAAAATAATGCACATCAATTAATTTACTATTTACTTTATTCATTTATTTATTTATTAAATTTTAAATCTCATGCACTAACTTTAATAATTCCACTTATTTTATCTTAATATATTTATATTTTAATGACATGCACACATCATGCAATCTAGAATCTTTTAATAATTTTAATATCTTTTTAACTTTTACATTTATTTTTGAAACTTTAATTGCTAAAATATTTATTAACTTAAATAAATATTACCACATTCCAACTTTAAAATTATAACTTTTATCTTCATTTATTTTATTTTATTTAATTAATTTCCTAATTAATTAAATAAAATAAATATTAAAATACCATATTAATTTCCATTAAATTAAACCATTAACTAAATCTTTTAATTAGGCTTAATTAATAGAAAATACATCAAAGACTCACAAGGTAAAATACGAAAAACCCATCATAGCCAAAATACATATAAAATCAACCAAGGGTTAATATCACAAATTTCATCATCCGACACATTCAGAGGGTACTCAACTCAGATGCTTGTCCTAATTTTCAATTAGGACAAATGGCTTAAAGGGTTGGAATTTGGACTTGAGGATTTATCTCCCCTCTCTTAACATTGAGATAATGCGATAGGGTACGCTCACCCTGGCAATTCAGGAAAGTCGATACCTAGTACCTGCAACCTGCATAAAAATCATGCATGTACAAGCACAATATATACTAAACTAAATAGGCAATGGTAGGAAGTGGTGCATCATTTAGATCCCGACTAGCAAGTGACTACGACTCCCTTCTTTAACCACATTAGACACGCCATACATAAGAGCAAACACGCACACCATACACATGCAAGTATGGGGTAAGTATCCATAAGAAAACACATGATAATAAATAATCTTACTAATCATCATTAATAACTGTAAACACTGAAAATAATCATCATGCATACATGAAATGTAAAGTCTAAGTGATCTCATCACATATCAACTAAATCCATAGCACAATATCTGATAGTCTCAAAACAATGCTGCTAACCATCAACATAAAACTAGCCCCAAAAGAGTTTGACAATGATAACAAAAATGCGACCTAGGGGTAGGCATTACAAGTTCTTGACCAATGTTTGGTTGAGAACTATCAAGTATTGGTCAAAATTTTGACCAATGTTTGGTCCAGAACTACCAAGTGTTGGTCAAAATTTTGACCAATGTTTGGTCGATAACTACCAAGTGTTGGTCAAAATTTTGACCAATGCTTGGTAGAACTTGGGCCAACATGTTTGATAGTTTTTGATCAACATATTGGTCAAAATTTTGACCAACTAGTAGGTTGGTCAAAATTTCGATGAGAAAAACTTCGACCAATGGGTTGGTCAAATTTGGTCGAACTTTGGTCAAAAATTGGGTCAAAATTTCGACCAATTTTGGTCAAAAAATGGCCTCAAATGTACTAGTGAAAATAAGGCACATGACATTCACTTCTCATTAAGAGGATGCAAGATCACACCTCAACCACACCTAAATAACCTAATCCCCATGTGCACCAAAAAATTAAGAAACCCACATAGAAAGATTAGGTAAACATTTTGCAAAGGGAGACCTGAAAAACAAGGTAAGTAGATTACTTCAAGAAAGATGAGAAGTAAGTGACATAAAACAGACTCAGACACTTGTCACTCAATTGGAAAGACTCTTACTTGAACCAATGACCTCAAGCTTAAAAAGGGGAAGACTAAAACTTGGCAACACATAGTTCTCTTTCTTTATGTCTTCCACTATTTCTCCTTCGTCAACACTTCTTTTGAGAAACATCTTTCTCTTGGCAACCTTGATCCTGTCTCGCCTATGTTGTTCTAATTGGTATTTGGGGATTATGAGAAGGTTGAAATTTCATACTTCCTTAGATTTGTGTTATCTTATTCTAATTTATGTTGGGAGGATTTGGGAAATTTAATTTCACATTTGTTGTTTTGTCAATATTTTTGATTCTTCCATTATCACCATTCCTTTCTATTAGCTCCACGTCTTGTATATGACCTTCAAATTTTACTAGTTGTATGTTATATGGATCTATTAGTAATTATTTTTATGGGTTTAAAATCATGATGGTTCGGTTTCATTTAAGGTAAAATCTTAACATAATTTACTTTTTTATAATTATCATTAATGCCACACAATTCTCCAATTATAGATCATATACATTGAAGAATTCAAAATTTTAGTAGTTCTATTGGTACGGAGTTAATTACCACCCAGGTTGGTAGGTTATGATTTTTGACAAAATCCTCATCAAAGTAAGGGGACCATTTTATAAAATTTATGCTAAACCCTTATAAAAAAAAAGAGGACTAGAAATAAATTTGTCTTTGATATCCTTACTACTACAATGCAAATAAGCCAGACATTTAGACATGGAGTATATACTTACGTGTTGCTTGCAGAATCTTTCCAACCATTTAGTTAGTTTAGGATCCTTCATTTTAGGCCTATTTCAAAATGCAAAAGTGCCTTGGTCCTCACACTCTAACCAATGTTCTTCAATCTCAAACCAATGTTCTTTATTGTATATAATGCTAATGATTAGGAGATTTACGTTGAATTTACTGTTTATGTGACATGATTCTTATTTTTTATTTAAACTTGATTGTAGGTCTTGGAGGATTATATTTTGGATTCTTTCTGTAATGTCCCCTTTAGGACATTTACAGATCTTCTCCAATTTATATCCTTTCCATTATATTTTTCATCTAATTGCTTCTTTCTTCCTGTAGTTCTCATGATAATCCCTATCTGATAGCCTTTTGATTGTGTGATATTCAATATATATGTGTATTTTCAAAGGTTTGCCTCTTTTCATAATAATAGTTATAATTATATTATATATTAATAATATAGATTAATATTAATTATATATGATTATATATTAATATTATTTATATATAAGATTATGATAATATATGATTCTATATGAATTTTAGTTAAATATTAATTTAAACAAGAATATAATGTCATATACTATTGTTATTCAAATATATATGTATTAATTATTTATGACATATAAATATCTATTTACAAATAATATTCATATATCTATATATGTATTTATGTATAAATATATCTATGTATAATTAATATTTATATAACAATCTATATTTATATCTCAATATAGTAATATTTATATGAATTAGCGAATATTATACTCTTATATATAATACTTATTTATTAGATGCCAGAATGGGGACATCACAGTCCTCCCCTCTCGAATTTGCTTGTCCTCAAGCAAAATCATTCAACACAAGCTTTTCCACAAACACAAAACATATTTGTTTTCGAAAGGCAAGAGAAATTTATGAAATATACATGAAAACACAAAGCATACATGATGTAGACAGATGAAAACACAAAGTAGACATGATGCAGACAGATGAAGACATGGAGCAAACACGATGCAAACACATCATACATTATTTTTTACAAATGAAGTAGAGCAAAAAATTTATAAAATATACTTCCCTAGTATGCATTTTTTTATTATCATAGATCCTGCAACACAAACAATTATTAGCATGTAAATGTATATAATAACTTCAAAGAAAAGATTAGTCATGATGAATTATTTCTAAACCAATTCCCTACCAAGCCCAAGAGCAGAACTTTGACCCTCTTGGCCTTGATGGCAGCCATTGACATCCATCAAGGTGGTCTACTTGGAAGATTCTCAACTGAATAGAGTTGACATGATGTCAAGTCTTAATCAATCTAAGCCTAGGAGTAGAACTTTGGCCCTCCTGACCTTGATGACAACCATTGGCATCCATCAAGGTGGTCTACTTAGATGGTAATCTTATTCTTCCTACCTAAGCCCAAGAGCAGAACTTTGGCCCTCTTGGCCTTGATGGAAGCCAGTGACATCCATCAAGGTGGTCTACTTAGGAGGTAATCTTATTCTTCTTAAATATCCTACCTAAGCCCAAGAGCAGAACTTTGGCCCTCTTGGCCTTGATGGCAACCTGTGACATCCATCAAGGTGGTCTACTTAGGAGGTAATCTTATTCTTCTCAAATATCCTACCTAAGCCCAAGAGCGAAACTTTGGCCCTCTTGGCCTTGATGGTAGCCTGTGACATCCATCAAGGTGGTCTACTTAGGAGGTAATTTGATTCACTAATTGTTGTAATAATTTTTTATTTTTTTTCTTTTACAAAATGCATATATAAATTCATATAAAGTTTACCTTTTTTGAAGTTTTATCCTTTTCTCATTCAATCACCACTAAATTTGTGGTTCATCTAGATCTTGTTGGTCCTTTGCATCTTCATTACTCTCTTGGATGTGTTCAAGATTATGCTTAGACCTCTTGTTCTAGACTCATTTTAGTACTTTCCTCTTATTTTTCTCCATATTTCCCTTGACTTTATCTGTCTATTTACACTCAACTTAATCACCTCCTTTTTGATCGTTTGCTTACATCCTCATATTCGATTAAATAACATCTATTATATTAAAATATGATTTTATATCTACTTTTCCCATCCTTATGTTTTAATCTTTCTTTATTGACTTGTTTAATGGGTTATTTGATTTTCCCATTGATGGTTCTAGACCCCACGTTGTACCCAATGGATGAAATGTATCTTGCCATGTGTATGCTCATGATTTGATCCTTCTTCCTTCATTGTTTATGATTTTCAACTTAGACTCTTCTCTTATTAATAATTTTATGCTCTTTTAAATCAATTTTACTATCCCCATCCTACCGATCATCTTGATGTACCAGCATAGACTCCGATGAAGATCCCTTTGTACATTGCAATGCTGATCATCCGCTCCACATTCATTTTAGTGGTTTAAAACTGATGTTCCCTGTCAAAATTAATGTGAAACCCAGCGAAGATCTCCATATGACCTCCGGCGCTGACTCTCCTCATTCCATGCTTTTCAATTTATAAGATCTCCTTCTTAAATTTGTCTCAGCCTATTTATATTATCCACTTTCATCGAAAAACTTCCTATAAAGTTGATCCCCGTTAATTGCTTCCAAAATTGTTGTGACTTCCAAATTATATGTTTCGGTCTTTGTGAGTATGTTTTAATCTTTGCATTTGTATCGATTTCATTTTACAGAACCCTATAGATCCCTCTCCTTTTGACTCACGTCCTTGAGACATTGTTTCTCGCAACAGATTCTTGCAAATTGAATGGACGAATTAGACAACCATGGTCTTGATATCCATTTGATGCATTCGTTCAGTTCTGGAAGGGAAAAACTAGGAATTTCATCTAAAACTGTGACCTTGAACTTGGCAGAAAACACAGTTTTGTCAAGAAATCAGAGGGACAAATCAGAGTTCCTTGACGCCTCCCATTCGGCCTTCTAATCCGATAGCTCAGAAAATGGATTGAATTGGGCTTAGTGAAATTCTCCAAAACATCAACCCGCCTATGTTGGGGATAATCCTTGCATTATCCGTGTTCAGACGACTTCATCCATTCATTGCTAGGGTTAATATCAACTGATTTCATAATGTTTCTGGACAAAATTTGGTCACAAATGATGAGTCAATGCTTAAGATTCCGTCCGCAACTTCTGTACACAAGATATGGCCGCGAGTAGTTGCTATCGCTCGTCCCTCGATCTCTCGCCAGCATGTGTTGCACTCCATCGAAAAAAAGAGAGACTGAAAATAAAGAGCTTTACCGTGAATCACCTCTTCACATCAAACTATCAGACTATTTTTTTCTCAATCAAGACACTTAGCCTTGGACAAGTGTAAATCCCGTTTCTCAATCCAATTGATAGATTGCTAACTTTGCGATCAATCCTGCTCCTATATAAATCACTTCACACAAGAAGAAATTCACTTCGCTCCTTTTTGTTGTTTCGCAACACTTGCTATGCAAAGAATTGAGTAAATATTTTCCGACGAGATCCAACTTTATGCTTTTACTGGGTGATTGTGGTCATGAATTATCATTTCTATAAATAAATTTTGTTATCAAAATGAAGACTAAATTCGATGTTGCTCCTTGAAGTCGTTCGTGTCAAACAAATATAATTCGCTGCTATTTTTTATTCGTTATTTATTGTTGCATGTGAGATTAGAATATAGTGATCCGCTTCTGCTTTCATTTAAAATATTCACAAGGCTATTCCTTTGCCCGTATTATCATTCCTTATCACCTTCTAATTGCTCGATGGTTCTATATGCTTTAATGCTTATTTGATTCTTTCATTTTTAATATTATGTCCTCCCTTACTTTTTTGTATAGGTTTTTGCATTTTATTATTATTTGATATGATTTTTCCTTCACCTCCTCTTTATCAATAATCAAAGCTCGAGTTCTCCGATTGTTGCTAAGGATAAAGGAAGTTGCTATTAGGGGCTTATCTAAAATGTAATTTATTAAAAGAAAGTATTAACATATATAATATATTATTTAATATATAATACATTATATAATAATAAATTAAATTAAATTAAATAAGCATACTAACCCATTTAATGACCTCCCACTTACTTTCTAACCTCCCCTACCCACCTACCCAATTCCTACTCCCCACTCTCTCATTGAAATGTGTGCACATGCATCCTAGAGGAGGGTGGGTGGTTTTTCAAGGTATGGAGTGGCTCGTTGGAAGTTGAAGAAACCCCAACTAGTTTTCAATGTAGACCTACATTAATTTGATTCCCACAATGTAGTTTGTTTGTAGGGCAATGAGTGGGGAAGGAAGGATACACACACACACACACATATATACATACACATATGTATATATATAATATGTATATATGTGTGTGTGTGTGTGTATATATATATATATATATATATATACACACACACACACACACACACACACATATATATATATATATATATATATATATGTATATATATATATATACATACATATATATATACATACATATATATATGTATGTATATATATATATATACATACATATATATATGTATGTATATATACATATGTATGTATATATATATGTATATATATGTATGTATATATATATGTATATATATATATACATATGTATATGTATATGTATATGTATATACATATGTATATGTATATGTATATGTATATACATATACATATGTATATGTATATACATATACATATATATATATACATATATACATACATACATACATACATACATACATATATGAAAAGAAATCTATGTGTTTTTTTTGACAAGGACAAGACTTCCCTTGTTTTTTGATTTAGGATGCATGCAAATATAAGTTAAAAGACCTCTTTTAACTTATTTGTTTGTCCAATCTATGGGTATTTCTTAACTCCAAGGGAATATTTTTTTAGATTTTTTTTTTGAATATTTTAATCTTTGCATGTGAACCTTTTATGATAGAGGAATTAAATGAGTTTCCCATAGATTTTCTAAAGAGAAAAATGTGTTGTCCTAGAAAATGTTTGGGCACCCTTTTTTTCTAACTCCTCTTGCTTTCCATTCTACCCTATTTTTCTACCTCCATTAGATTAACTTCATGGATTGCTTTAAAGGTATCAATTTCTCTAACAAGTACTTTTATTAATATCAATTATGAGCATGCATTTAATTGAATAACTCATTGAAATCTATTAAAACTATTGAATTAGTTGACTTAAGACTGCTAAATCTATTGTTGGCTACTAAACCTATTGAAGATAATAATTATAGAGAATTAGCATACTACTTAAAATTGAATGACTATCTTTTTGAATTCTAACATTTGAAATAAAACAAGAATTTTAATTCAAACCAATACTTATCTCCTCATACAAGTATTTAAATGCATCTACCAATCACTATAATACAAACTTTACAATTAATTCAACTACATTATATTTATTTTAATGAAAATCTGCATCCTTTAGACTTTAATTTTTTAATCAATTCAAAATGCATCCTTGTTTATTTTGAGAACTATAAATTGTACAATGAAATGAAATTCTGAAACTATAATAAAATATTACTTCTTTCCTTCATTACTACTACATCAATAGAAATATTTACATGATGTTTCAAGCCAAATGATTTCAAAATAAATACTTATTTTTTAAACTTTAATGATATATACAATACAAGGAGGAAGAGCATTTGGAGTGAGATTTCCATTACTCCATGTACAATAAAAAAATGATACAATGATAAGAATTGGAGAACTTTCCAATGAAAAATTTGATTACAATACAACATGAACTCTTCCTTTCACAAGAATACAATAGGAGACTCAACATTTTAAGCTTTCTCCAACTTGAATCAACAAACCCGCAAACACAATTGAACAAAACCATGGAGTGCTCACTTCCCAACCTAGGTCTCTATGAGACCACCCCCGAGCTTAGAGAACCAAGGCTAAATGGGATACACACACAACCAAAATGACAATGTATAAAACATAACAATAACAACAACTACACCCATAACTAAGATTTTACAATGGATCAACTATGAACCCATAAAAGAGGGTGAAGGTGGGCCAACTAAGGAGGAGATGCCAATGATAACATAATCAAATTCATGTCTTCACAAGGCTCATACTAATCAAAATTATTTTCCATACACATATCTCTTCTTATCACCCCCAAAAGGTCTCAAAACATCAATGAAAGCATGGGCCCATACTCGATATATTTCTTTCTTTCTTCTCCATGATAAGAGAATCTACACTACAAGGGAGTCACCAAATATCCCCTTCACCCAATGCCACTGCTTCCCTCCAAAGGGTGGGTAATGCCTTTCACACCCAAGAATAAAACACCCTCAAAATGAAATAAAATAAAAAATAAAAAATCTCCATACCCATCCCTTAACAAGAAAAAGAACAACAACAACAACATTTGAATAGGAAGAATAAGACGGTGAAGCTTTTTTCTAGATTGATAAGAAAGAACTTGATTGGAACTAAATGGGTTTTCAAGAAAAAATTGGATGAGAGTGATAAGGTTGTAGAATTATATATAAGGGTTATTCTCATATTGAAGAAATTGATTTTGATGAGGCTTATGACCATTTTTCTTAGATATATGTGATTATTATTATTATTTTTTGTAGTGCCTTCTATATTTGCATTTTTTTCTATGGGTATTTTGACTTGAGATATACTTTGAGTGTTATTCCATGTTTATTGGCATATAGAGATGCTTCAAAACCACTATACATTTTTTTATTACCAATATCATAGTTATTAGATGTTAGGTGATGTTTCTATTCAATTTGATAATGTATACATGATGATACTAGTGATGTGACATGGTGCTTTATGATTCTACCTAGTCTATTATGTATTTAGACTTGGACTATAGTTTATATGTTCGCAGAAAAATATTATTGGATTCATTTATGGTGTGTTTTATGTTGTGGATATTTGTATTTTATCTTTAGTAGATATATGTTTAAATTATTAAAAATGATTACTTAAATGATTTATCATATGATTATATTTTGTTATATTGCATTGCACCACTTCTATGCTTTATTTCCCATTAGTGCTAGTACAAAGTATGAATAGAGCTTTGGTCTCTTTCTTGCGAGATATACACAATGTCCTTTTCTTCTTCATGTAACTATTTGTCTATATGTGCTTCATCCATTTATATATTGAGCATTCACACTTGATATTAATTTTTACTAAATAGGTATCAAGTGCATTCACCCTGAATTTAGGATCCCAGTGTATATCTATATCCCCAATAGAGGCACTAGAAAGATAGTGACCTTGACCATTCATGTTGAGCCAATATTTTCCTTGTATGGGAAATGTTTTTGTATCATTGTTATTATAAGCCCTCTAGTAATTGGTAAATCTAGATTCATAATGCATTATGTGATTAGACCCATGATTATGTTTGTGCATTTAGAGTTTCATAGTTGAAAACAAAAAATGTTAATCATAATCTTGAGTTAACTAATTTGGTGGATTTTTATTATTTGATTTAATTTATTGTAACTACTAACTATTTTTTCATATTTGAATTCCAAATACTTGGAATTATTTAATATAATTTGGAAAATGGGCCAATAAGATATTAATTCATTTAATAGTCTAACTCATAAGTAATTTAAATAAAAGTTCTTATATTAAGCAAAAGTGATTTTGAATCCTCACTTCTCACTTTGTGATTTGAAGAATTTGCTCCAAAACCATTTGGGAGAAATTCTTGTTTTGTTAATTGTGGGAGATTTGATTTTCATATTGTTGTGAGAATAGGCTAGTTGGATTCGTAGTGGGGTTCTCCTTCCTTGTTGAGGTTTTCATGGCATTCAAGTGTCATGCTAATTTATTGTTGCATTTCCCAGTTTCAAATATTTGGTGAGAGGTAGGGCTTTCACATTTATTTTAATTTATTCATGTCTTGTTTGTTACTAAATGATAGTGAGTTATGAACTATTGTTCCCCTATGTTTTTATGCACTTCCATAGCTTAGTTAGTTAGGTGTAAGTATTTATGTGTTTTTCAATTTTTAATTGAATTTTTTGGTAGTGTCATGGTATTATATTTTTCATGTATTCCTAGAATAGGATTTTTATTGGAATTTTTGGGAGTTTGAATATATATTCAAAGTATGGTTTTATTTCATCAAATTATGAGATGTTTGGTTTTTGGGCATTTTTCTCATGATTCATTTTGCATGTCACCCAGATTTAAGTTACAATTTTGTGGCATATATGTGGATAATATAAATATATTTTCCTCCATGTTTCCATTCATTTTATGGTTTTACTTTGTGGGTTTTGGATTTGTAGGTGAATTTGTACTTTCAACAAAATGTCTAGCTAAGTGAGTTTTCATATTTGATTCTTTTGCTTTTATTTCTTGAATCCAACCTTTGCATTGGTTTTATAATGGTTTTATGTGGATTTGGTTGTGCCCACCCACAAAAACATGCACATGCATACGGAAGGATCTTGCGAGACCCAAACTCTTAGATTTAGGCTAGTTGAGTGATTATTCATTTGGGGGTTAACTCGATAATTCACATTGCTTATGGCATTCATTGTATGATGAGAAGGGTAAGTAGGGTAGATATGTTGAGTCCAAGACTAAAAGTGGATAACAAGGTAACATTACAAGTGTAGCACAAAGAAAACATGGGCGGAGTTGAGAGGAGTGGAAATTTGAATCGATCACCAGGTGAGAAGTTGGAGAACACAGGAAATGGGTAACGAAATGCAGATGTAGATACTGATGCCTCAAAGGATGGGGACCCACATGAACTATAGACACATCTAGGCAAAAAGATTCCTCCTTTTCCTCTTCCCAGGTCATCAAAAGGTAGGACCTTAGGGGCCTAGGTCTATTGGTTGAATCTCTTTGGGGTCAAACCCACAAGTAAGTCGACCTTTCCTAATATCATTAACAAATCTGATAAGGAGAAAGGTATCTTTTTGTTGGAAGTCCCTAGTGAAATTATAGACCATAACATCCTTAGTATGACATCTACCCTTGTGGGAAAAATTATTAGACCTAGACCCAACATTGACCTGGTAAGGGTCTTTGTCAGGAACAAATGGGATCTAAAAGGAAGTGTTTCATGACTAAGGGTTTCATGACTTTTGATTTCTCTTGTTCTGAGGACTATTCCAGAATCTTATGTGTAGGAAATTAGTCTTTGGGCAAGTCTACTCTTGTCCTCCAAAAGTGGACTTCTAACCTAGATTTGAACAACGACTTCCTAACCCAGGCTTCAGTTTGGATTAGGATGCCTAAACTACCTCTTGAATACTGGCATGAGGATGTTTTTAATGGGATTGCAAGATCCTTTGGAGAAATTCTCTCTATTGATCCTATTACTGCAGCCACGAAAAGGCTCACATATGCTAGAATTTGTGTCAAGGTAACTGAGGGATAGGATACCCCTCAGGTGATAGATTTTCACTCTTGTTTGGGTTGAAGGGTCCAACAAATCGAATATGAAAGTGTCCCTTTCGCATGTTTTCATTGCAAAAAGGCTAGCCATAAGGCAAGCACATGTCCAATATTCAAAGGGAAAGGCAAGTCTGGAAAAGCCCAAAACAAAGTAGACACAAACATAGCTAAAGCACCCAAAAAAGTTTGGATGGAGAAAAATGCTAGTAACAAAAACATGAGAGCCACAGCTGAAAACTAAAGCAAGGAAAATCCAGTGGCAAAAGATAGTCCTAAAGATGTCTTAGCCCTTGAGAACAGGGTTTCAGAGGGGAAAAGAGGATGTAAAAAGGAGGATAAGCTCAACGAGGGAGAAATTTCTCTGGAGAAGTCATGTCCCCTTCACACCAATGAAGTCAATACCATACTTGAGTTGGCTAGGAAGGGGGGGACCCCCTCTTCCAAGAGAAAGGATCACAATGAGGCTTTAATCTCTAAGAAGACTTAGAAAGATCTATCTTTTGTCCCAAACTCTTTGGAGGGTTTTGGTGGGAAGTTGCCTAACCCTCCTCTCTCACAAGAATCCAACACCAGCCTGGTCAATAGGGTATCACCCAAGATTACAAACGAAATCCTTGAAAGACTCTCGGCCACAACTGCAGGGCATTTGGCCAGATTGGAAGCTTTATTTGATAATTGCAAGGAGGAGAATGAGGCTCCTTGGTCTGTGGTCAAGAATAGAAAAAAGAAGAATAGATGTGAACCCTCGCTTGCCTCTCTAGAAACCACTAGGAGTAGTGTGAAAGCTGACATTGGACACAAACCCAACAATTCAAGAAAGAAGAACATGAACCAACTCAGAAGGGAAGAAATAAGAAGGAATATCATGGATGAGACACAAAGAACCATCCATGAATCATGTTCATCAATTAAAGTATGAAGATCATTTCCTAGAATATTCATGGACTCAATGGGATCCACAAATAGGAAATTGTAAGGAATATGGTTAGGGACCAAAGACTAGATGTATTTTTAATTCAAGAGACCAAAATGAAAAAGGATAAGACAAAGATGATCCACTTTGGTAAAAGAATGAGAAACACTGCAACAAATTCAGAGGGTGCTTTTGAAGGTCTTCTCACTATTTGAAAGGATTTGCTAGAGACTACCATTCTTTATAATGAAGGTAACATTTTTCTTATGAATTTCTTTAACCCTATGGGTTAGACTACATGGGTTTTGTTAAATCTTTATACACTCAACACTTGGAGGGATAGAAGGGCTTTTTGGGTTAAAATCCAAGATTTGGTTTTTAATCTTAGAGATACCAAATGCATTGTTATGGGTAATTTTAACACTCGTCTTCTAGCTTCAGATAAATTAGGGGGCTCTTGCTTGACATTGAAAGGAAACAACATTTGGCTGACCTGATTTGGGATCTTGCTCTTCTTGATGTGGACCTTGGAGGTTGTAAATTCACCTAGTCTAATAGAAGAATTGGCCAGGATTGCATTTAGGTTAGATTAGACAGAGCTCTCATTTCTTTGGATTGATTAGGCACCTTTCAATGCAAGCTTTCTACTCTTGTGAGGCTTGGCTCTGACCATTCCCCAATCTCTCTGACTCTGTAGAAAATCAACAGAAATAAGGCTTTTCCATTCAGATTTGAGAAAATGTGGATGTCACATCCAGGCTTATCCTTCAAAATTAAAGAGTGGTGGGAAATTGTGGTGGATGAGACTATGATGTATAAGGTTGCCAAGAAACTCAGATATATATTAAATTAGAGATCCACAAGTGGAACAAGTTTGACTTTGGCAACATTCTCCAGGACAAAGATAAGATTCTTGGGAACTTGGTTGAGGTTTAGAATGACATCCAGAACTAGGAATATGATGATGCTTCTCTCAACGCTGAAAAAGAAATCCTTTCTAAGCTCCACAATGTTGTAGGGAAAGAGGAGATATTTTGGAGGCAAAGATCCAGAGCTGTTTGGCTGAAGGAAGGAGACACAAATTCTAGATTCTTCCATTTATCAACTATGAAACATAGGGTAGCCCATAGAATCAATGAGATTAAAAAGGGGAATGAGTCTCTAAAAGAGGATAACTTGATTACTGGGGAGGCCATAAGATATTTATCAACGATGCTCTCCAAGGACCTCAATCTGGATGTTGGTGATTAGCTTGAGGTTATCAATTCCATCCCCAAAATCATTGGTAATGATCAAAATTGAGAATTATTGGCCATCCCAAAGTATGAGGAAATTAAAAAGGTTGTCTTTGATCTACTAGCTGAGAAGGCCCCTAGCCCTGATGGATTCCCCACTTTCTTTTTTCAGCTATACTAGGATATCATTCATTTTGATATTATTCAAGCTATCCAGGAATTCTTCAGTGCTAGAAACCTCTTGAAAGAAGTTAATGCTACCTTTCTAGTTCTCATCCCTAAGATTGTTGGGGCAAATACTTTTGGTTCTTTCAGGCTCATCAGTCTATGCAATTCCTTTTACAAGATTTTTGCGAAAGTTCTTGCCAGTAGACTTATCAACATCTTGCCAGATATCATTTCTCCCCAACAGTTAGGCTATGTCCTTGGCAAGAAAATTCTTGATTCCATCATGGAGGTCCATGAGGTTATCTATTCTCTGGATGCCAGAAAGAAGGAGGGTTTTCTTCTCAAATTGGATCTCTCTAAGGCCTATGATAGGGTGGATTGGGGGTTTTTGGACAATATTCTTGATGCTTTTGGTTTCAATTCTAAAGTGAGGGAGCTATTCTCACAATTGGTTTCTACTCCTTCCTTTGCTGTCTTAGTGAATGGTTCTCCCTCAAATTTTTTCAAACCATCCAGGGGTCTGCACTAGGGGGATCCATTATCAACCATCCTTTTTATCATTCTGGTTGAAGGCTTGGGCATGCTCATTTACTCTAGCAGGAGGAGAGGGGATCTGATTGGGTTGAAACCTTCTTCGGGTCCTTTAGTTTTCACCCACCAATAGTTTGTTGATGACACTATCATGGGGAGTGAATCCTCTATGAAGGAAGCTAAATTTTTAATAAAATTTTGAACACTTACTCTAGAGCCTCTGGGTAGCTCATCAATTGGGACAAAAGTTTGATCTTTTTCTTCAATACCTTGGCTAGAAGGGAGAAGAAGATTGCTGAAATTTTGGGGTGTAGATCTGGCATGCTCCCATCCACTTATTTAGGACTCCTCTTGGGACTCAAACCTCTTGAGTCTTTCTAGGACAACCTTGTGGAAAAATTCAACAGGAAGCTAGCTGGTTGGAAAGGAATTACTTTAAGTAAAGCGAGCAAAGTTACTTTGATCAAATCTACTGTCCAGAATCTTCCCACATACGCCCTTAGCCTTTTTTTGATTCCCTCTAAGGTGATTGACCACCTTGAATCCATTCAAAGGAAATTTTTGTGGTCAGGGCTTGATGATAGCAAGAAATATCCTTTGGTGGCCTGGGATTCTATATGTAAATCTAAGAAATAGGGGGGTTGGGTATTCGCAAGTTGAAACAGTTCAACTCTGCCCTTAAGTCTAAATAGATTTGGAGAATATTCAATAATACTGGGGAATGGAGAGATATTTTGTTGTCCAAATATGCTTCCATCCTTAATCTTAAATAGTTCATCAATATAGATTCTCACCCCAGTGGCTCTTTCATTTGGAATGGTTTGATGCGATCCAAGGACCTTGCCTTTTGTAAAGCCAAGTGGTCAGTGGGCAATGGTGAAGATATCAATTTTTGGCTAGATGATTGGCTTAGCTCTGGACCACTCTGGGATAATGAATATTTCAAAGTTCGGGCTAATGTCTGCATAGAAAGATATGGTTGTAGAGTGAGTGACTATAGAACCCACAACCGATGGATAGACCTTTCTAGGGTGCCTGGGGATCTGAAGCCACTCATGGAACTGGTTAGACACATTCCCTTATCACATGATAAAGATGTTATTATTTGAGGGGATACTGCTAATGGAAAGTATATGGTGGCCTCTAGATATGAGTCTCTTCAACCCTAGAACTAGGCCCTAGTTTCGGCTAAAGCTTGGCTCCCTGGCCTTATTCCGAAGATCAACTTTTTCTTTTGGACCCTACTGCAAAATTGCATCCTCACTGTGGATAACCTCATCAAAAAGGTAACTTGATTCCCAACAGGTGCATTTTATGTAAAAATGATAGTGAGAGCATTGTTCATTTGTTCTTATAATTCCCTTTCATTTGCTCTATATGGTCTCTTCTCCTATCTTTTTTCAATTTATCTTGGGGTTTCCATCCAACATTTTGGATCTCTTTATTCAATGGTAGTCCTTGGATGTTAAAGATTCCAAGACCTTGTGGCTATGGGCCTTACCCCATGTCTATTGGGGAGTGTGGAAGGAGAGGAACAACTATATCTTCAGGGATAAGGAGGTGAATGTGAAGGTGGTTTTCCATAAATGTTTTAATGCTCTGATTGAAAATTACTCCATTTCTAAGGGTCCCATCCCTAATCTTAACACTAAGGCCTGAGATAATAGAGAGGGATGCTACTGGTCTCTACCACCTATGAGTTGGTTCAAGGCCAATTTTGACGGGGCAGCTAAAGGCAACCCGAGAAAGGCTGGGATGGGTGACATCATTAGAAATGAGCATGGAAAAGGTATTGTGGCCTTTGCTGCCCCCATTCGAAGCCAAACCAATCATTATGATGAGGCCATAACAACTCATCAAACTATCAAGTTAGCTAAGGAAATGGGAGTTAAGCTCCTCTGGCTAGAAGGAGACTCTAAAAATATAATTGACCGCATCAATGGTAGAAATAGGCTAAAGTGGACAATGAAAAATATCATTGGGGAATGCATCCATGACCTCTAGAATTTTGATAATACCTATGTGGCACATGAATACTGTGAGGCTAACATAGTGGTGGGTAGGTTGGCAAATTGGGGAGTCAAGCATAACATGATATCCAAATGGATGGATGGATTTGACATCCTATTAGAAGTTAATAAGGTCATTGAAAAGGATCGTATCCCAGGCAGATTTGGTATTAAATTCCATAATGAAATTTAGTTGTACATGGGCTAAGATCAGTACCAACATGTGTGATCTAAATAAGGTAATAAATATTTTATGGGGAAGATGAAGAGTTTTAATGTGGAAGTACGATATTTTGAGTACCTTCCATATCCACAAAATCTATTAATCCAGTTCAAGTTCCATGAAGGGGAAGCTAAATCACAAGGAGAAAAGTAATAAGAAAACTAGAGGGGTTGAATACTTACATCATTTAGAAGAGTCTTAGCATAAGAAATAATGGAGAAGAGAATACCATGGTGGGGGAACATCATAGATGGGAGCTAGAGGATGAGGCTCAAAAGTGGAGGAGAAGAACTAAGGTCTAGGACATCCTAAAAAAGGGTGAAATCACTAGGTACATTGACTGCCTCCATGGATGGAAGCCCTCGATTACCAAAATCATGGTAAAAAATTGGAACGAGGGCAAGGTCGATATTAATGGGGTGGACTTCTCAGTCACGGAAGAAATTATCTCCCATGTCACTGGCATCCCCATTTTAGGGAAGAAGTTCTATAGAGACTGGAAGGTTTCTGGGCAAGTGGTTGTAGAGTTCATGAAAAACCAAGAGGAGAAGCAACAGCTAGTGAAGAAAGGAACCCACTATCTCCCTAGGTCAATTAAGCCTCTTTGGAGATTTGTGCTTTGGGCCATCATCAAATACATAACCCTTGACACCAGGTTTGATCACATTTGCACCTACCATTTTGTTTTGCTCAACCATTTTAGGTACAGAGTGAAAATCTTCATTCCCTTTTACCATTATTCATCTATGAATGAAAGTATTTTTGAATTTAAAGACAATAGAACTATAAACCCAACACTCCATGAGGGGTTGTTGTTAATTTATGAGTGTTTCAAAGCTAGGACTATTAGCAAGCATGTCAAAGACAAGAAATAGGGCAAGAAAATCAAAGGAGACTCTTAGGAGTCTGAAGAGCTTTACTCACCTTTAGAAATAGAGGAAAGTATGGAATTGTACACAGACTTTGAGGACTCGGAGCTCCCCTAGCGGAGCACGGGGAAAAGAACCCATATTTCTGATAGCAAGGAGAAGGATGAATTCCTAGAGCCCACAAAGGATAATGATGCCTCTTCAGATAGGGATTACAATGAATAGGATGAAGGGATGGACATGAGAGGTGAAAGCGTGGAGGCTAAGGAGAACATCAGGGAGGTGGAAGACAAGGAGTAGAGGAAGGAAAAAAGAAACATAATCATCAATGTTCGAGCTAGTAGAGAGAGAGACGATGAGGACTGGAAAGCATAAAAGAAAAAGCTTGGAAGACAACAAGGCCAAATAGGGGGAGGAAAGGGAGAAGTTGGAGGAGGACCCCATTGATAGATTGGAGCAGGAATATGAATAGGGATACGATGAAGTGGACACCACCACCTATAGATGTTTAGTCACTGAGAAGAATAGGAAGGTGGTATGGCAGAATTTCGACCATGCTTCGACCAATTTAGGAATGAAAAGGTCACTTATCAGAACCTAGGTTAGAGAGAATGAAGAAGGTAGCATTTAGGTGGAAGAGCTAATTGATTTGGCCTTGGTTATCCTCAATGATATTGCCAGGGAGAATTTGGAGATGGATGTTCTAAACAATGCAAAAAATAGTGCAGTGGATAGCTGCAAGACCACTAAATGGATGTATCATGAGATACTTGAGCTCAAACATAGGCTTAGCACTCTAGAAAGAGAGATTATAGCTTCAAAAATAGGTTCAGAAAGGACAAGTAGAGTATGGATAATAAAGTGGAAGCAATGCACATTAGAGCCCTTGAGCTAAACAAGACTATGCAAGGCATAGCTAAGCAGAACACTAATATTCTCAAGGACAATGAAAATATCAAAAAGCTCATTCAGTTAGGAGAAGTTCAAAATATCTACAAGGAACAGGACTAGGATGTCACCCTTAAGGACAAGACTTTGGATGATGGTGCCAAGAAATGTACTAGATCTAGTACTAGGAAAAAAGATACTCCAACCCTAGATCTAGTGCTCTCAGAGATGAAAGAGGAGGCGAGCAATCTATTCGAACTTGAAATTAGTGCTACTGAGATGCTCAGAGACATTGTCTGAAGCTCCCTAGCCTTTGGTGGCCTATCCTAATTTTTGGTCTTTTTCCCTAGGGCTTTCATAGTTTTTCTTTTTGAGGGATGTTGTTTCTTTTTCTTTCTGGCTCTTGGTAGCCTTTAATGTTATACTATTGACTATTTTATCTATGGTTAGGGTTTTAGGGCCCTTTTAAAGCCTATTTTCCTTAATAAAAAACATTAAGAAGCTTAATAAGTGATAACCAAATAAACACATAAGTAATAAACTTAATGAAAAGATAAGATTCTATTGAAAACTTGACCTCTTGAGGGAGTTGGAATGAAGGTGTGGAGTCTAGCCTACCAAGTGAGCTAGAATAAGGACATTGTATATAATCTCCCAAGGGAATTAGAATGAAGACATATTCTAAGCATGGCCTTTTGATGGAGTCAAAATGAAGATTCGATGCTACTTGGGATACTACAAGACAAGTAATGATTTTCCACTAGAGTCCCTACATAGTTATTCTATAGTGTTTTTTGACTAGTAACCCTACGTACTATATTTCATTCATGGTCCTCATGTACTTGTTTCATATATTAATTAGTCCTTGTAAGACTTGGAGTCTTTTGTATTCCTAACTTTTACTATGGTTGGGTCATTATATCATGATTAGGTGGGTCTATAGGTTCCACATGGTTGGGATGCACTTCTACCTATACCCAAGTTGGGGATTAGAAAACATGAACATCCATCTTATAGATGCATGATCTTGTCAACTTATCTCTTCTTCTCTTGCCCTCTTGACTTTACTTTTGTACTTGCACTTTTGGTACAAATTCTTCTTGTATCAGATTGTTCATGTATCTTTTAGATGATTTTGTTGATCAATTTTTATATTTCTATTTGTGGTGTACTAGGGTTCTCATCTCCTCAATTTATGGGTTTCTAATACTCCTCGGTGTGGAGGTTTCTTTCTACATTTATTTTTTAATACTTTTTTGCATAGCTAGTAGGTTCTTATATTGTACAATGAAGTATTTCATCACACAATACTAGTGCTTTATCACTCCCAATTGGAACATTTTATCATGCGATGAAGTGTTGAAAGCATTTAATCACACCTAGTAGTAACACTTTATTATATTTCTTACTAGTAAATTATCTCACTACTTTTATGCATTTTATCATATGATAATGCATTCGATCATACTCATGAAGGAGTTTTATCATGTAATATTTACTATGTTTCATCATACATGGGGCAATGAGCATTTATTAACTTTTTAGAGTTTATATTTTTATTTTTTCAAAACCCATTTGGAATTTGTACCTTCCTAATCATAAATAGTTTGACTATCAACCACTTTCATGATAGTTAGAAATATTATCACATTATCTTCATATTTTATGCTAGAAATTAACTTGTATGACTATTCATATAGGAAATTGTGTTTGGGCTTTAAAATGAACATAATATCAAATTCAATTATGATTAACAAAGTGAACCTTGTATGCTAATCATCTAGATGAGAAAATGATACGTTTGAGAATAATGGTAGACTTGGGAATCTTTGGTTAGTTTCTTAAGTCTTTCACTTGCAATTAGTGTATAATGTGTATGGATGTTTATATGATTTATTTAATAAAAAAAAATGTCATTGTATGTTCTAACCTTCTTTCCAACAATTTCTTGGTTTGGTTTTACATTTGGTATCAAACCCAATGTTCAAGAACTTAGATGTTTATTTTATGCTGCCATTACATTATGTGAATGTTGAATTATATAAATTGATACTTATCCATGAAATGGTATGTTATTTTGATATAGACTAATATGATTTGTGAGGTGCTAATCCATGCCTTGTTGGCCCATAAAGGATGCCTCCTACACATGGTCATATAGGGGATTGTAGATGGAAGAATGTCAGCTAGAGCAATCATGAGGAACATCAAGAGGAAAGGAATTAGAAGGAAGGGGAGAGGCAATGAGAGAGACAAGGTGGAGTAGAGGCATTGGTATTATTGATTCAAGAACTCATAGCTAACTTGGGACATCAAATCTAGGGTTTTCAACATGGTGGTTCATAGTTAAAGTGATCACAGGGTTGAGACTCCCATATGTATGAGAAGGGAGAAGAGAGGAGAGAACAAGAGTGTTTGCAAAAACTACCTAGTTCTAGAGGTACATGTAGGAGAGATAGAGCTACTTGTGAGGAGAATACCATTCAATTGGACATGATGAGAGACCTAATGCAATCTCAACCACCTTTCTTTGATGGAAGGGGAGGCAACATTAATGTCATGACCTAGTTGTTGGACCTTGGATGTTTCTTTTCTATGTATCATTATCCAATAAATCTTAGATTCCATTATGGTGTTACAAACTTGAGAGATCCCTTGCAATTGGTGGAACATAGAGAAACAAATATAGGTTATCCTTACAAATCTCACATAAGAGATATTTGTGGAGAGGCTCAAAGAAAATTTTATATCTTCTTAGTACAGAGAGGCTAAGGAAGATGAAATCTGTGAGATTAGGTAGGGTAACATGAAAATAGAGCAATAGGAGTTGATATTCTTCGAGCTAAGATGATATTCCAACTAAAACCATGATAAGGCTCTTCTGACTCATCACTTTGTTCAAGGCCTTAGTGGATCTATCATTAGGGATGTCCCTATGCACCAGCCTAGTACATTTTCACTTGCCAGCCAAAAACCAAGGATTTTCAAGGCCAATGTGGCTAGAGGATTTAGTATTAGAGAGGCTACAAATAGTCAAAGTACATGACCTACAAAGTTAGCCACACCTTCTATATAGGCACAATCTATTAGACTAGGTCATACTCAATCAACACCTCAAGAGGAGGATGCCATTAGTTTGATAGGTAGCATCACTTGCAGAGCCATCAAGAATTTCATACCTCTAGTACCTCGAGAGAGAAAGGGCATGACCTAAATAGAGATAGGTAGTCATAATAGAGTGACCCAACTTAGGATGGTTGATTGAGTTCTAGCAAGGGGAGATATTAATAGTCTTGTGTTCCTTAAGGGGGATCTATTTATGGATATGGTTCTAAGACATGATTCTCTTGTGGCTATTAGGGTTGCAAGTCTACAATATGTCTTCATAAGATATCATAAAAGTTGAGACGAGATGTGAATATGTAAGGCCTTCCATTTAGTATGGAGATAGGTCCCATAAAGTATTTGTAAAGGTTAATAACTATTAGGGTGAGCATCAAGGTTGTAACGCCCTACCAGGGAACCCCAAAAAAATTAACCTTAAGTGTCACTAAGTTTTCCAAACATTGTTTTTTGAAAGATTAAAACAAGAGATAATATAGATGAAGCAATAACTCACATACATACAAACAATCCATAGAAATATTTCATCTCTTAAAGATTCCATGACATTGAATCACATACATAAGTTTTTATTAATACTAAATCTAATACATAACAAAATCCACATCATAGAATAACCATAAGTACAAATCCAATGAAATAATATACAATTACACAAGATGCTACATGGCATAACCATAATGCATAATCATCCACTATATAAGTCATAGGGTATGAAAATATCAAATAATATACATCATGAATAAATACAACATCTCATAAGATCTCTAATAATCATGTACAATACAATAGAATATAACCATCCAATAGAAACACGAGATTAGAATGAAAGGAAGAATTGCACAAGTACATCCAATTGTCAGATCTCAATGGTATAAGAAATACTACCATCTGAACTTGTGGAACCTAAATGGTCCACTCCCACTATGTTGAGGAGACAATCTCAAGTCTCATACAAATATCAATCCAAAATTCATAACCATAATCTAGGTCAAGGAAAAAATCCCGATAAAAATCAATCTCAAGGGTACCAAGACACAAATAACATCTAATCCCAGAGGCAACAAAGACACATAGGAAATCTACTATGTAAGTGGGAAAGTGTCATCACATGAGTTAACTCTGAGGATATCCTAAGAGTCTCTTTGGACTCCGACCCCCTAGTGACTCTATGCGGCATCAATATCCTTTCATACAGAATAGGTATACCAACAAAGCAAGGTTGCAACCAAGCATCTTCTCTACTCTCATCCTAGCATGTACTTGTACTTGAGGCATGGGTGAGGATATCCACTAACACTTATTAATTTATATTAAACCCATTTAATGAAATATTATCACTTATTAAAACGACCTATAATGGGTTACCTAGGAAACCACTTTAAGGCTTCAACCTCAATTGCAAGCCACTTCCCAACATATATAAAGACAACCTACCTTAAGCTCAAAATAGCAAAAAATCTCATAAGGTCACAGCGACCACATAAACTCTATACAAGCAATTGGAATCACAATATATCCACCGATTAAAAATTCAAGGATCAAAACATATAACCATGACATCTCATATAACATCATAAAATGGCAACTCCTAGACCTCTGGTAAACATTCAAAATTGG
The DNA here is from genome assembly GCA_028749045.1 of Cupressus sempervirens. Lineage (NCBI taxonomy): Eukaryota > Viridiplantae > Streptophyta > Pinopsida > Cupressales > Cupressaceae > Cupressus > Cupressus sempervirens. The sequence continues at coordinate 364,683,368 of CM053791.1, read as the reverse complement.
TCAACATACTATGTCAACCCAACCCCAGTAAAATTAAACCATACATCAGACTAAATGTAGTTTCATAAATCATTTGTTTGAAAACATAAAAGTTTCAATTTACAAATAGGGTTCAACTTTTCATTTTTCAAGTGTCATATTTGCTAAGGTTTTCGAGTTCACAAGATCTCAAAAGACTCAACAATTCATTAAAAATTATCTAAATATAAAAACCCATTTTATTTTTATATAAAAATGAACTACCATTTAATAAAATCCAAACTTCATTAAAAACTTCTCCAAATAAAAATTGAGTGATATTACAAATTAATAATAACTATATAACCAAAGTCCCTTAATAAATATTATTGAATTTAAATAATAATTATTAAATAATAATAATAATAACAATTAAATAATTAATAAAATAATATTAATTAATTAATTAATAATAATTACTAAAACTAATAATACAATAATAATTATTAACATTAATAATAATATTAATTATTTAATTAAAGTAATTAAAAAGCCATGCTAATAATTTATTTAATAAAATAGTAATAAAAACATGCAAAAGTTTTAAGGACCATAGGCCGTTGCATACCAAAGCCTCGATTGCCATAGCAGCTATGTCGATTGCTATCAACAACCTTGGCTATCACAGCCAAGCTATGAGAACATCTAGGGGACAAGGGAGGTAATGACCCTTGATTCCATTATATATATATATATATATACACATATACATATATATATATATTTATATATATATATATATGTATATATATATGTATATGTATATATGTATATATACATATAGATATATATAGATATATATACATATATATATATATACATATACATATATATACATATATATATATGTATATATATGTATATGTATATATATATGTATATATATGTATATGTATATATATATGTATATATATGTATATATATCTATATGTATATATACATATATACATATACATATATATACATATATATATATACATATATATACATATATATATATATATATACATATATATACATATATACATATACATATATATACATATATATACATATATACATATATATACATGTATATATATATATATATATATACATGTATATATATATATATATATATACATGTATATATATATATATATATATACATGTATATATATATATATATATATATATATATATATATATATATATATATATATATATATATATATATATATATATATATAAAATGGAAGCCAAAGCATTTGAATCCCAATTATTTTTTGGGTATAATAAAATTGCCATTCAATATAAATATTATCACAGTAAATCATTTACTGTGATAATTTTATATTAATATAGTTTTATACAAATTTTTCTAGTATAGATCTGATAGGGAGAATAATTGCAGCCAATCAAATTTGTTAATCTAAAATATAGTTTTATTCTCCAAACCCTATCTTGATTCATAAATTCTCTAAATCAATCAATTTTTTTTTTTCAATAAGAGTTTCTCAAACAAGGGTTTCAAATTGATTTCATTCATAGATGTTTTCAATAATGAAGAATAATAAATTTAACAAGGGTTTCAACCAAATTTATTTTTGAAAATTGATCCATAACAACCATAGAGAAGATAGAGGAAATTCAAAGGGAAATTACTGTGAGAATCTCAACAAGATCCTACCTCGATTTGATGCAAACCAGACGAATGCTCGAAAGTTGCAAGAATTTCCATCTTCTTGAAAACCCTCCTTCTAAAAATTTGCTCCTCCAGACCTATGTGTGGAGAAATGAGTTCTAATTTCTTAATAAAGAGCTTTCTCCCTTTAAGGTTTTGATTTCACAATGACGCAAACCCTTTTCTTTATTATTTTAATCTATCTTAAACTCTTGTATTTTAATTAAAATAAACTTTATTAAATTTATTTTCTTTCTCTTTTATTAAACCATGAGACATCTTTAATAGTATATTTATTAATTTAAATAATTTTAATATTTAGAGTTCATTAATAAAAATGAAACTCCTAATTAATTGTTGGTAAACTAAATAAATATTATTACACCAAATAAAAACTTTAATTAAATCTTTTGAATTTAATTCTTCTATTTAATGAATTTCTCAATTAATTAAATATAATTAAAATTTTATTTTTCTTTATAAAAATTTCATTAAATTAAATCATTTAATATTCTCTTAATTTGATTTAATTATAGCTAAAAATCGCAACAAATCCACAAATCTAAATAAGAAAACTCATTTTAAAGATAGAGTACTAAATCAAACTCAAGTTTCAAAATCTTTAATTCTTGTCACTTGATGAATTTAGAAAGGTAAATAACTTAGATACTTGTCCTATTTTCTAGGACAATTAGCTTATGCTTAGGATTTGGACTCAAGAACTATCTCCCCTCTTTACCATTAAGAAACTGCAATAAGACAGGATCATCCTAGAAATTCAAGGAGGTCAATGCTTGGTACCTACAATCTGTGTAAAAGATAAGCATGTATATATATATATATAAACTAAATAAGTAATTGTAGGGAGTGTTGCATCATGTAGATCCTGACTAGTAGGTGATTACAACTTCCTCACTCAACCACATTAGAAATATCAAACATAAAGTAAAGCATAGATGTACACCATATACATGCAAGTATATGGTAAGTATCATACATACACCTTATTGCATGACTACTCAAGAGTTGAGTAAACTTCACTTGCAGCTAGAGGACTTTTGGCCAAACTCCATATGCATCCTAGTGTATCCTTATATGGTGCACTAGTCATGTTCATTAAGAATAAGGATGGATCTTTTTGTTTGTGCATTATCTTCTAGTAGTTGGATAAGGTGACCATGAAGAGATAATATCCCTTACTTAGAAATTGTGACTTGTTTCATTAGATAAAGGGAGCGAGAGTGTTCTTGAAGATTGATTTAAAGTCAAGATACCGTCATCTTTATATCTAGGAGGCTAATATGCATTGGAAAACTTTTCATATACACTATGGACGTTATGAGTTTGTGGTTCTATCTTTTGGATTGACCAATGAGCCATCAATGTTCATTTTTTTGATGAATGACATGTTTTGCATGCATCTCAATCAATTTCTTCTTCTTCTTTTGATGACATATTGATCTATTCTTAGACCATAGAGGAACATGAGGTCCACTTGCACCAGGTATTGTGGTGCCTTTGTGACCATAAATTATATGGAAACTTAGGCGAGTATGAGTTATTCTAGACTAAGGAGAAGAATTTGGAGCACATCAATTATAGGTGATGGTATTACATTGGATCTTTCTAAAATGCAAGCTATCATGGATTAGACAATACCCATTGGTGTTGCCAAGGTTTTTAGTTTCATGGGTTTGGTAGACTACTACCATAGATTCATAAAATACTTGTCTTACATTGCTCATCCTATAACTTCTCTTAAAAGGAAAGGGAAGCAGTACATTTGGATAGAGTCGAGTGAGTATTCTTTTGAGGCTCTTAAGGAGAGATTGACTAGTGCACTTATCCTTGAGTGAGTGTAGAGTATGCATTGATGCATTATTAGAGGGTGTGGGGGTAGTATTGATATAGCACGAACATATTATTTTATGTGTAATCACCTAAAAATGGTCGTCTAGACTATTAGTGCCCTTCTCAGCATTTTGGCTAAATTAATTAATCATTTACCTAGGCCAAATTGCCAAAAATCAAGTAATTTGATTATAAGTTAATTATTTGATTAAAAGAACATGTCCCCTTTTACTTAAATAAAAGACCCCATTCTTCTAACCCACTCAATGTGCATACATAAAACATTATTTCTATTTTGCAAATTAAAGGAAAAGACTCTTTTTGTCTCACATGCAAAGTCAACTCTTTGTTTATTAGTTGACTTGTGTGTGCATATGGATCAATCTCATTTTCAAACTCCACCCTTGATCATCCATCATTTGATCTTGATCTCCATCGTTTGTACATCTTTAAAAGAAAGAGCTCTCCCCTTGTCAAAGGATCCACACTCTTGAGTATTGCTATGCTGCAGGTTTCCTATTCAAATCTTTGAAGAATATTTGTAGAGAACTATTTCTTGCCTACTTTCTATTATCCATAGCATTTTTATCTTAGAATTATATGGCATAATATCTTAGTTTCTTTTCGCTATAGTCTAGCTCACGTAGCATAACTAGGCTGGTTTTGTAACACATCTCATTTGCTTAATCTAGCTTCATTTGTTCATTTCATTCTAGTGTAGATTCATTCTTGCATTACATATTTGAGGAATCCCTTTGTGGACACCTTCACTCTTGCATCTAGTCTCAAAGAAACCTCCCATTGCATGGTTTACTAGCAAGGAAAGTATCTCTAAGGCTCAGCTGAGAGTCTTCATGTACTTGAAACATACTTTCCTTCACTCCGTGGATAAGAAACTCTAAGCTAGCATCCAAGCATTCTAATCTCATGGAATCACTTGGATAGAAGGGCTTAAAGTGTGACACCTTTTGAGTTTACGTTTTTGGCTCCCATTGTGGGGAAGAACATCCTAGTTTTTCTCTTTATCTTGTTGCATTTCTTGCATTTTCCACATTCTCTCCTTATTTTTTAATTTATAGTCACAAATTTTGGGTGATACTCTTCTAGTATCATGTGACATTTTTTTGTATTGTGGTACAATACTTTTCTAGTAAAAGTATCACATGCTTTTATTTCACTTTATCACCCCTGCATAGTAAGTTTTATTGTCCAACTTAAATAGAACTATCACATAAAGGAAAACTATTATATGGGTATATTGCAAAGTATCGTACAATAGTCTCCTAACAAAAACTATTGCTTGGCTTGAATTTGTTTTCTATTTGGGTGATTATGCCTATTTCTTGGTTCTTGCTTGTTGTTTTTTGGATTTTATAGATCTGTGGCTATTTGATAGAGGATCATTTGTAGTTTTTATGCTATTTTGGGACTAACTTGTGTGATTAATGGGATTAATATTTTCATTTCATAGGCACATAGAAACTTCTGATTGGGATTCTTTGGTGATACAAGAGTATGCTCTTCACCATTGTGGTGAATCAAAAATCTTAACTTATCTTTGGATTTCAAAAGCAAGGGGGTAACTGAAGCTTCTTGACATGTTTGGGGGAAACAATCAAGATAGGAGACTATGCTCTTCACCCTCATGGTGAATCATAAATCTTGACTCTTGAAAGTGGATCCAATCTGCTTTTAGTTAGAATCCTTTAAAGGGCTTGTTCTTGGGCAACCAAGAGGAATGACCAAAGCGGGGACAAGTGAACCTAGCTATTCCAACCCACTATAAACTCAAGGCTATCAAGGACACAAAACCTTGGTAGATGTATTATTTATCTCCACTCAGTGTGATTACTTACAATATTGGGACCATGAGGAAAATGCTAAACAAGAATGCTTAAGGTGCTCTTTTGGATGCAAGATTTGTTACCCATTGCAAGGTGAGGTGTCCATTAATTGGGTGAAAGAGGAACATTACAAACATAAGTGATTTCTAAACACTCTAAGTTAGTAGCTACCCTTTTTTACTACTCAACTTCTTGGTGCAAGTATCGATCCTAATGGACTACTCGAATCACTCCAAGATTTTACACTCACCATCTATGTTACCCTAGTTGTTTCTTATGACACTTTCATGAAAAAGCCAATATATCTTGTGGGTAACCACTTGGTGTGAGGTGAAGGAGCACTTAGTGTGGGCATAGTTGTTGAGCAATGAACTGTGACTTTTAGGTAGACTGCTTGGCAAGTGTTTTTGAATGTGCTAACTTGTGTAAACGTTCTCAGAAATCAAACATCCTAGTAAGTTTGGTAGGAAGGCCATTCTAATATTTAAAAATGTGTATTGGAAAGGTTGTTTTGACCCTTGTTCAATTGTTTGAGACATGCTAAATAATTTTACTATTTGAATACCTTGTCGTTCTTTAACACAAATTGAAGCCCTAAAGTATCTAGTCTGAAAATTACTTGATTGACCAACTAAAAAGAAAATTTTTTGAGTCAAAATTGTCTTTTTTTTAACATTTCACTAGCAAACTGTTGCATTGTCTCTAGATAAATATCGCATGAAACTTTTTTTCCCAAAAAAAGTATCACTTGACTACTTTTAGATTTATCGCCTAGTTATACCAAGTTTTATCATGTTGCTTACAAAAAACTATTGCATAAGAGAAAAGTGTTGCTTGGTTACTATAAACTTTGTGGTACAACACAAATTTTTGTCTTATTGTTGCCTAGCTTCTAGAAAACTATTGCATGGTTTATTTTGTTGTTGAAATAGAGTCTACAGTGTGTTTTAACTAACCTAGGGTCTTGTCGCTTCACTCCTTCCTATATCTTGTCTCAAATTTGTATGTTAGGTACTATCCTAATTTGAAAAGATGAGTCTAATCCATCAGATGTAAGTCTCAAAACATCATTGATGATCACTTTTCAAAATCCAGTTACTATTCTATGCTAGCTATTTTCTACTGAGCTTCTTGCTCACTCTCTTGACTTGAATCACTAGTGCTATAAATTCTTGAACACTCTTGACAAGCCATCTGTTTTACTTTGACAAGTGATTATTCTTGATTGTGTGAGCTTCAAATTTGAAACACTTCTCTCATCCTAATTAACTAAAGACACATCCTTACATGTTGGTCATAACTAGGTTCCAAGTTGGTAATAGTAGTCATCCCTCTTTCATTTTTGTGCAATTGGAAACTCCACATAGACACCCTCATGGATAACCTTGTGTGGAAGATCCTAATTCCAATCAAACACAAACAACTAACATCCGACACAATATGCTTTACAACTTTCAAAACCCATTTGGTACACTCTTTGACACATCTATGGGTAAAATAATCTTGATCACCATCCATCCTAAAGAGATCAAATACCACTTAGAAGAGAAAGCGTGTGAAAATGAAATTCTTATGGAAGCCATACATCCTAGGGAGAAATATTATCAACAAGCTGAAATTGATGCTCATGTGCATAATGAAGAAATTAGGAGGGGTCATTACCGTAATCCTTTTGATCACATTCCCCTTAGTGGCAATGATGGCAACAACACAGCTCCAAGGACTCCTAGAGTCCATGCAGAAGCATGTCCATCACCACTTAGACAATCACAATCATATAATGAAAATGATGATGAAGTCACTAGTGAAGATGTCATAAAATTTCAACATGATGATATTGTTCAAAAATTGATGCTTAAAGATTTGGAGGAAAATGGGGACAAATACTTCCAGTATATGACAACGAAGGTATAGAAACTCCCTCAAGATTTTGATGTGCAATGAATAATAAAAAAGAAAGAGCCCACCAAGGCTAAATTATTGAGAGAAGAAATTCAAGAATTGAGGAAACAACTTGCACAATTAAAAACTTCCAAAGAGCCACCTAAAACTTCGTTTGTTCAATCAATATGTGCTCTCCCATTTGATAGGAATTTATACATGCCTCTCTTTCCTAAGGATATAGAGGTTCCTAAGTATGAAAAATATGATAGAAATGGTGACCCTCACAACAATGCGAGGTATTTTTATGAAATTAAAAAGGGTTTCATGCATGAAGGCACCTATCTTATGTGATTTTTTCCTAGGAGTCTAAAAGGTCAAGCTATGGAGTGGTTCACAAAATTGACTCCCTCTCTCAAAAAATTTGATGAAGTCACACAAAATTTTATCAAACAATACTCCTATAACATTCACCATCCCATAATTGTGTTGGACTTGTGTACCATCAAACAAATATAGGGAGAACTTTTTGCAACATACCTTCAGAGATGGAGATCCCTATACTCTAGGTACCCTTGGAAAGTTCTTGAGGTTGAGAAAATTGACATCTTTGTTGTACTAGAACTATAATTTGACTTAAGAAAATAATTGTTCACATCCTTCAACACAATGGTTGAGAGTGCATATCATATTGAGGATGTTGCTATCAAGATGGGTAACATTGTTGTAAACAAAGATAAAAATGGCAATAGAAATGGAAAGGACAAAAAAAAAACCTTGGAACAAAAAAAAATGTTTACTATGATGGAGTAGTGGATGCTCCTAAGACCAAGGAGTTTTTTTTCAACCTCTCCAATGCTATTTATGCTACAAAACAATAAGATGGTTTGAAACCACAAACATCTGACAAGAACACCAAGTTTACTAAGAAAAGATGCATTTACACACCGATGGTTGAACCGTATGATGTGGTCTTGAAGACTCTAATTGCAAAAAAATTGGTCACACTTCTAGATAACTCTTGCCCCTATGAACCACCTGTCAAGCTTGATTGGTGGAAAGAGGATCATTTTTGCAACTATCATAGAAGAAAAGGCCACAATACTGATCACTATTTTAAACTCAAAGATGTAGTTCAAAATCTTATCGATGTTGGTAAAGTTGTCATAGATGACCTTGTTAAAAATTTTGCCCACAAAGATTTTAAGAAAACCTTGCTAGAATATAAGAAAGGTGAATCCTCCAAGCCTCCTAAGAAAAATCATGATGCTAAGATCAACTATGCCTATGCTAACACTATATAACATTATAAACATGATTGAAATTATTGAGAATCTTTGAACAATAAATTCTAAATTTGAAAATAAACCCAACTATGATGATGAGGATGAAAGACCCAAGGTTGTCCTCAAAATGCGAAATGCTCCCCAACACCATAAGGGAACTAGACCTAAGGTAGTACTTTGAGTGGTTGAATCTTCCTCTTCATAGCATGAGCTACTTAACACTATCACTAGGGGGCAATCTAAAGTCATCCTAAAAGTTGCTAGTGATCCTAAGCACACTTCATCCTCCAAACAAGCAACTACCTCAAAGATCTCCAATTATGGCCTTTTCATCCAACTGCAATGAACCCTAGATCAAATACCCAATCTTTGATTTGTTAGAATTTTCCCCTTTGCACAAGGAAATCCTTGCAAAAGCTTTAGATTATGCCAATGTCCCCATGGATATTGACATATAATGATTCCAAGAAATGGCAAACCATATCTCTTTAACTCACTACCTCACCTTTTCTAAAGAAGATGAAAGAGCTCTCAATCATCCACACAATCTCACCCTCCATGTCGAAGTCCAAATTTTCCATACTAGCGTATGCCAAGTCTTGATAGATAATGGTGCAGGGTTGAACATCATCTTATTCAATGTGATCCAAAAATTAGGCATATCTGAATTTCCTATTGAGCCTAGGTGCAAGATCACTATCAAAGCTTATGATGGGGTCAAAAGAACTTCTAAAGGTCTAAGTGTACTTCCAATAAGAGTTGGTTTGGTTGATAAAGATGTTATTTTCCAAGTCCTAGACATACCACTTGCCTACAATTTATTGTTGGGACAACCACGGATTCATGACATGCAAGTAGTACCTTCCACATATCATTAGCGTATCAAGTTCTCTTTTAATGGTACTAAGATAGTCATCCCGAGAGACAACTCAATGTCTATCAACATGTTATCTACTAAAAAAACATTGGTTCCACATAATCACTCTTATCATGAGCTAACACCATCCTTTACAAAATGTGAACATAAATTGAAAATGATGAGCCTAGGCATGGGCGAATACACTCTAGACTCTATTATTTCTTTACCTATTTCCCCTCGATCTTATGGGAATCCTTTTGCCAAAACAAAGCCTTTAGCTTTTGGAATAACCATTTTTGGCACCTTTTTTCAATCCTCCTTTCCCCTCAAAGCAAAAAAAGAAGAACAAGAAATCAAAGATTGGATATATAGGGAAGAGGAAGATGAGGGAGAAGTCATAGTCACTACTCCCATCTCTCCTAAATGCTATGAAAAAGAATATAAACTCCTTGTAAACATGGGCTATCAAGGGCATGAGTCCTTAATTGATAACAAAAAGCTCTAGTAGAAACCTTAAGTCATATCGAGGGTCACAACACTCAAGATGCTACTGGCCTAGGTTTTAGGCTAGAAGATGAAATACCAACCTTTGATAGAAGAATACCCATTTCTAGTGAATCAGAGGATGATGATCCTCCCTTTATTGTTGCCACTTTGCAAGATGAGGATTTCATGCCTCTCACTTCTCTTCTTTGGGGCGAAGAACTAATAACCACCCATAATGATGTCAAAGCTTCTACTTCCAAACAACATGAACAAGATGAATCTAACCATGAAGACTTAAATAGAGGATGGATTAGATGAAATATTGTTTTCTTAATTGCTATGAACAAAAGCATAGATTTTGGTGAATATGAATGGGAAAGTCTATCCGATGCATCTTGTGAATTAGGTGTGGATGCCATTCACACCTATATAACCCAATAAAATATAGTTGAAGATTCTAGTGTAGGGTTAGATGAGTTTGGTTCACAAACTACTTTAGTGGACCACACTGGTCCCTCTAGGTCTATTTTTGTTCTAGATTCCTTCACAACTTTCTCTATAGACTTGACTTTACATGTCACCAAAGATGACTCTTTTTGTATCAATAACCTTGAAGCTTCCACATCCCTCTCATTGATTCACCTTGATCTCATAGATTGGTCGGTTCAACATCAAAGACCTGAAATACCATCTTTTTAGAATGACCATGAGATTTCTTGCGACCTGAATGCCATTAAACCCATAACTTCTTCCACTAGTGAGCCCACGGTTAACATGATAGAAGTAGATATCAAGTACCTCAATCATAAAATTCAAAGAAAAATAAGTGGTAAGATGCCAAAAACTATTTTATGATGGTATCTGAAACTAAAAATAGTAAAAATAAAGAGGTATCCAATGGTGAAAATCCCCTTGAGGCACCTATGAATGAGGTACTTGGTAGTCTACCAAGCTATTTTTAGGATAGATCTTTAGTTCTCATTGAACCTACACAACCTATCAACTTGGTTATAACAAAATCTCTGAAAATTATCAATGTGGCTTAGTCATTATCAACTAAAGAAAAAGAGAGTTTTACCAAGTTCTTTTAGGAAAATAAGATCAATTTTTCATGGACATACTTAGACATGCTAGGACTTGACACATATCTAATTATGAATTATTTATTTATTTATCTTGGTGTAAAACCTATTAAGAAAAAATTGAGAAAAATGCATCCACACGTAGCCCTCTTGGTCAATGTAGATTTGGGAAAACTCTAAAGTGAAAACTTCATTAGAGTTATTGATTATGTAGAGTGGATTTCTAACATTGTACTATTTTCCAAACATGACAAATCCATTCAAGTCTATACTAATTTTAGAGATCTAACTGAGGCATGCCCTAAGGATGACTTTCTACTACCCAACATTGACATGATAGTGGATATGACAACGGGTTATGAAATGTACTCCTTAATGGATGTATTTTCTAGGAATAATCAAATTAAAATCACTCTTGCTGATCAAGAAAAGACAACCTTCACATGTGCATGTGTCATGCCCTTTGGGATAAAAAATACTAGCACTACCTATTGATGAGAAATAACCACCATCTTCCATGATATGATGCATAAAAATATGGAAGATTATGTTGATGACAACTAGAAAAATAGAAAAAATTAGACATACATCTTGATGACCTTAGTTTGATATTGGACCATATGGAACAATTTCAACTTAGGCTAAATCCAAAAAAGTGTGCCTTTGATGTCACATTTAGAAACCTAGTAAGCTACATTATATTAGAAAAAGGCATTTAATTTGATCTTGAAAGAGCACAAGAAATCATGGAAATGCCTCCTCCAAGGAATATCAATCAACTCAAAAGTCTGCAAGGACATCCGCAATCCTGATAAAGCTCAATCTCTTAATAGGAATTTGCATAAAGGCTCTACTCATAGCTAGAATGAAGATTGTCAAAACATTCTAGACCAAATAAAAGGGTACTTGGATAAAGCTCTTGTATTAATGCCACCCATACTAGGAAAACCTTTAATTTTGTATATCTTAGCTACAACTTCTTCTCTAGGAGCATTATTGGCATAAAATGATGAGACTGGGAAAGATTGTGCAATATACTATGTTAGTTATAGTTTGGTAGCCTATAAGACAAACTATAGGAATATTGAGAAATATTTCCTTGCAGTGGCCTTTGTTTCTCAAAAACTCAGACATTATATGTTGGCACATATAGTTCACTTGATTGCTAAAATTGATCCCCTCAAATACTTGTTAAGAAAAGCTATAATTACTAGCCACATGGCTAAATGGATGATGATTCTTTTAGAATTTGACATTCAATATGTCAAACAGAAAGCTATCAAGGGGTAGGCTATAGCTAACCAATTGGTTAATTTTCCACTAGAAGATACAATGTCTATGCAGATTGAGTTTTCAGATGCCTCAACTATGTACATCACTGGGAGAACTTGGAAAATGTTCTTTGATACTTCTCATACATAGAATGGGGCTAGGGTAGGCATCTTTTTTATTTCACCTCATGGTTATACAATCCCAAAATCCTACAAACACCTATTCCCTTGCATTAACAACATTGCAAAATATGAGGCCTTAAAAAATGAGATTACAATGGCTCTTGAATGGAAAATCACTAAATTGTATATCTATGGAGATTCCCAACTTGTCATCAATGAATATCAAACTAAAGATGACAAGTTGATACCTTACAAGAAGTTGATTGATTCTCTAAGGAACTATTTCACTTTTGTGACATTGCAACAAATTCTTAGAGTAGAAAATAAGGCTGTAGGACCTAGAAAATGGGTTAAATGCATAACATACTATGAGCAAATCACAAAACTCAATCAACATATGTTAGAACCCACTAGTATACCATGAAAACCAAACTAATAAATAAAGAAAACAAAGTTAAAACTCCCTCTTTCATTTGTAGCTCCCATGTCCTTCTTTCTTCTCCAAATGATTGTAGCTCCAAAGTTGCCTATAGTGCACACAAAATTGAAGAAAAAGTATATGATATGGATAATGCCATGAGAATAATTGAAGTTGTGATTTAAGCTTGAGAGAAAATGGCATGAGAATACGAAGAAGCTAGGGATTGAAAGACTCAAGAATTAGGATCTTAAGGACCAGAAATGAGAGAAAGAATGCTCATTTTATAATTGACATGGAGGATGAGAGCATTGGATTTTTCATCTTGGATATGTGATGCGGCAAGAGATTCCCTTGAGAATCCTTGATGCATATGAAAAAAGATGCCAAATGTAGGATTCTATGATGCATGGAAGTCAAACTCGGCTAAATGTGGAAGAGAATCTATGACATGTCATAAGACAACTCAACCCACTTAAAGCCAAGAATCTATGACAAATAAGCCAACTATGGACTTGCATAAGGTAATAAGAATATTTGATTATGACATATCTTATCCAAGTGTCAAAGGAGAATCCACAAGGTGTCATGTCAATATTCTATGGAATATTTGAATTAAAAATCCTTTATTCCACAGAATATAATTAGTAAAAAATAGAATTAATGATGGAGAATGTGACTTAGGAAATTTTGAATTTCCATGGTTTGCGAATGACGAATCAATTAATTAATAAAATTAATTAATTGAGGATGATAATTAGGAAGAATAATTAGTAAGAAAGATAGGGTTAAATTATGGGTTATTTAAACCTATAGAGAAAATTAGTAAACAATTGGCCAAAATTGATCAAATAAATGTGATAGTACCCTTTGATGAAAATGTGATGATAATATAGATCAAATGAGATGATGAAAAGTAGATGAAAGCCATGGTTAGATTGATTGATTGAAATTGATAACATGCCAAGGATACATGACATGAATTGATTGATACGTAACATTTAACTAACATTTGTAAAATGCTACAGGATTGAGATTGATTGATAAGGTTGATCATAATAATATCAAAGAACACTGTCAATATTATCAAAATGGTTTGATGATGTCATATCTAACACTGAGAGCCTCAACAATGTCAAAGATCAGATGACACGAATGATAGTTTGACCTAGCACTAAGAGCCATGACAGTAATAAGGTCAGATTGATAAGATTGATAGACTGATAGGTTTCCAAGGCATTAAAAGCCACAAAAATACCTAGGATTGGATAAATGATTATTTATTTTGAGTTGATTTGGGGTGATTTTGAGTTGATATGAAATTGATGTGAAAAAGGATACAATTGATGAAATATAATCAATTTTGGCCAAAAGATCAAAGTTAGTATAATGAGAAAATGGAAAAATTATAATGAAGAAGTGATGAAACCATAGATGTGAACCATTTTTGAGCATCTACATTTTGCCCCTATTTGATACAATCTGATTTAGAGCATTGTGTCAAAGAATAACTGGTGAAAAAGCAGAAACATGCCCCAGTAGGGATGATATACATGGCTGAACCCTTCATAAATTGACTAAGATAAGCATACAATAAGTGAATTTGTTAACAATGAGAAGAAAAAATCATATCAATTGACAGATCACAAATCAGAGCTAAAATGTGAAAGTTATAAGGTCTAGAGTGCAGAACGGGGTCAATTGGGAGCCTGAGAGTAATTGCATGGGTTACCACTCAAGAAAGATAAAAAAAAATGAAAATGATAGTTCATTTTTTCCAAAATGAAGATAAAAATCCAACACAACTAAAAACTTGCAAATCTAAGTTAAAATTCAAAAGTTATGGGCTCCAGAGTGCAACATAGGGGCTTTGAGAGCAGTTCTAGGCATCCTACTGCGCCAAGTGCACCCAAAACTCATCCAAGTGTGTTTTGGATGCACTTGGTAAACCAAAGTGTGTACTGAAAGTACCAAGTTCGTCCATGATGCACTTGGGAAGCCCAAGTGGACTCAAAAAGTGCAAAATGTGCCCAAGAAGGCTCCGGGGGCCAAAATCAACATGACGGGGGTCAAGCAGGAGCCCAAGAGTAGTTTCAAGGATGACCAATCAATACAGTCACCCAATAATGAAAATTATATCTCATTTTTTTCACAAAAAAGATATGAGTCCAACGCAACTAACGATTCATAAATCAGAGTTGAAATGCAAAAGTTATGGATTTCAGAGTGCAACATAGGGGTTTCGAGAGTAGTTTTTGCGATCCTAGGTCCCCAAGTGTGTCCAAAACTCATCCAAGTGCATCTTGGATGCACTTGGTAAACCCAAGTGCATCATGATAATACCAAGTGTGTCCTTGATGGACTTGGGAAGCCCAACCATGCTCTGAATGTGTAGACTGCGCCCTAGAAGGCTCTAGGGGCCAAAATCAACCCGGTTGGACTCAAAATGACCCAAAACTATGCGTGCATGCCCAAAATGATGGAAAAATGTTAGATCATGAGTGAAATAATAAAAAATGATCAGATTTGGTAAAATATGGTGAGAAAAATGTTAGACTAAGGTTGAACAAGGTGGAAAACCACAAAAAGTTGATTGACAGTGTAGGATGATGCAAGAATGCATGAATGCAAGATGAAGATGATTTGGTGAATTGGAAAACATGATCATGGTGATGGATCAAGAGGTGAATGATAGAAGACTAAGGAGATGAGATGAGGACCAATTAGATTTAGGTGTAGACTTTTTCTTCTAGAAAGTGCACTATATGTCAAATGGAGCTCTATTTTGATATGGCAAATGGAATGCAACACATCATGACATTTAGGGCTAGAGCGCAAATGCAAGCCTTTTGTGTGAACAAGCACAATGCAGACAAAAAATGACATTGTCCTTCCTGAGGTATATGTACGTGCCCCAGACTCTCAAAGGTACATTGTAACAGACAAAAATAGAAAAAGATGATCATGAACCATCTTGGCCACTCTCATAGATCAGTTTATATCATCAAGTGGCATAGGAACATGATCAAAGAAAAATAAAGCAAAAATAAAATCACTCACTAAAAAGCATTAGCCAATAGCTATTCTTGTCCATTATTACTTTCTTTTTAATGTTTGAAGGTGTGTAGGTAGTGTTTTACATTTTGATGATGTGATAGCTCTATTTGTGGATTAAGTTGAGAGGTTCATAGTGATATGTTGGATTGATTTTTGGTTCATGTTGCTCATATATTGTGATTGTCATTGAAGTATAGTGCTTTGAGTTTCAGTTTGCAAAGTGTAAGTGCGTACACAAAAGGGATGGTTATGTACAGTGAATATGCATAAGGTGTATTGCAATTTTTTTATGGGTTTTGTGATTTTTAGGGTTTTTGAGGATATTTGATTTTTTTGTGACTAGTTTTTTTAGGACATTTTATGATTTTTAGGGTTTTACTTCAGGACATTTTCTAATTTTTATTTATTTTTTCAGGACATTTTATGATTTTTGTGCTTTTTCAGGACATTGTATGATTTTTAGTGATTTTTTAGTACATTATGTGATTTTTAGTGCTTTTTTCAAGACATTGTATGATTTTTAGTATTTTTTTAGGATCATATAGCATATACAAGTGTTAGCTCCATTTTGTTATGTGATAGCCTATCCAATGGATAAAAAGTGCTTAGAGATATGCCCCCAGTTCAAATTCAAACTCATGAATTGCATAGGTGATAAGCCCCCAGACAAGACACAAACTATGTACAAAGACCAAATGATAGAGTATGTACAGATTGGTGATACGTTAAGTAGGATAACAATGGATGTCAACTAGTTCGTGAGCCATGGTCAAGGAGCCAAGGATATATTGAAATAAGAAAGATATGATCAAGGAATAATAGAGGGGGAAAATACTAGATGGAATCTTGATAGCTGGAGGAGCAACAACTGATTACACATGGCACCTATTTGCCAGGTTTTCACCATGGTACTTGCCCAAAGCGCTTGTTTGCCAGGTTTTCACTTGTGGATGGAATTTTTGTTGACTCAAATTTTCATGCCAAGATGCTTGTTTTCTAGGTTTTCATCAAGGCATCCATTTTTTATGACTTTTTTCACTTTTTTCTTTTCTTTTTTAAGGACTTTTTGCTTTTTTTTGATATTTTTTCATTACTTTTTAATATTTTTTTGATATTTTTTCAAAACTTTTTGACGGAATCAAGAATTTTACTGACAAATGCTGAGAAGATATCCATTGTTGATGCTCCTAATTGATAATCTCTAGACCCATGACTAACAATAACTACATAGGAGTTGTTCTAAGTTTGTTGCTGAAATCAAACCACTGGAAAGGCCTCGAAATATACTAGCGTTTACCGTATGTAAGACAATGTTTGCCTCTTGTGAATCAAGGTATTTGAGGATAAATGGGTCAATAGACATGTCATGTGGGATGTCATTGATGATGACATATGCAAAGACTTGTTGGATAAAGGTTTGAGCTTGGGTGTTGGGCAAATTAGGTAGCTGGATTTGGGGATAAACAATTGGATATAAGGGAGGGTTGGGAGGGTTGAGACCAATGACCTTCCACATGAATGCTGATTGAGAGAGCTTCGAAAGACTTTTTGGCATGTTGAACACTGGAACAATGATATTCATGGCATCATATTTTTCATCTTTTATCCTTGGGAGCTGCTTAGCTTTTGATTTCTTATGGTCTAATGACACCTTTCTATTTTCACCAAGAGACCTATGCTTGTTATTTTTTTCTCTTTTTTCTTTGTAACTACAAGGGCTCCCCAAAATATGCCAATGTGTTCTCTTTAGGAGAAATTGCTTCTTTATGATCTTCAGTCATAATTTCTTCAAAGTCTATTATAAGAGTGTCATCATTGTCAAATCAATCAAAAATTGGTGGTCCACGTTGGTCCCAATCCAATAGTTTAGAATAACTTGAGGGGATGTCATCATCAGTGCTGAATGGGCTTTGGTGAAAGGTATGGATATGGGCATTAGATTCTATTGTATCATTGGGGTTATGCTCAAAAGCAAGAGGATTGTTGGTTTCAGCTGGGATATCCTCAGATGCCTTTTCATCGTTCAAAACATCCATAGTCTTACATGTAGGTACTGTAGTACTAGGAGGACCTATTCGTAATGGTTTAAATCCAAGCCTCAAACTAGGAGGTTTTCCTTTTGTAGTGACAGGTTCATTGATTCCTTGTTTCTGCGATCCAAGACCACTACATCCATTATAGCCTTTCTTCTACATGATAGTATTTCTAAGTCCATACTTTCTAGGAGATATCAAAGTGGGTTTTTGTTCTGCTTGTGCTTTCTCAAAACAAATAGAAGTATTCTTATTGGTAGAAGTGGTATTTTGTGTACTGATCTTAGAGAATTGTTCTTGTAATGGTTGTGATTTACCATAAGATAGGGGAGAAAGTGGCGACTCCCTAATGTGAGAGACTTGAGACATAAAGTACTCTCCACACCCATTGTCTTCAATCTTCATCTTTTCCTTGGGCTTACTAAGGAGTATATCAACATCCACATACTTAGTGGAATTTGTAGATTGTGCTTCATTGTTTGTTGGGATTTGGTATGCAATAGCATCTCTTAGATTAGCACAAAACTGGAAAGGATTTGGATCACCGAGGATGGTAACCTCCATGTTGTCATAGGAAAACTTCAGACATTGATGATATGTAGAAGGGACTACTTTCATAGCATGAAGCCAAGGGCATCCCAGTATCATGTTGTAGTTCATTTCGATATCTAGGACATGGAACAGTGTGTCTTTAGTAGCTAGGCCAACTTTGATAGGTAATGTGATGATGCCCTTGGAGAAATGTTCACCATCATCAAAAGCTTTTATTGTGATTTTTCGAGAGGGATCCACATCATCTTTAGAATAACCCAAACCTTTGATAACCTTAAGAGTGCAGATGCTTAGTACTGCTCCTCCATCTATTAAGACATGTCTTACTTTGGCATTATGGATGAAGATTTTGAGATGAAGGGGATCATTGTGGTTAGGTTTGTCCTTAGGAATATCCTGATGGGAAAAGGTAATATGCTGTGATGCAGATAGGTTCCCAACCATGGCTTGGAATTGAGCAATGTCAATGTTATCTGGGATGACTGACTCTTTAAGGACTTGATCCAAGATCTTTTGATGTTGGGGAGATGTACATAGGAGGTCCAAGATGGATATTTTTGCAGGAGTCTTTCCATGCTATTCAACAAGGCTATAATTAGATTAAGTAGGAGTAGCAGGTCTACTAGGGGGTGTAGGTCTAGTAGAAGTAGTAGGTCTAGATGGAGCTCCAAGTAGGGTGATCTTGGTATGACGTGTAGTGATAGTGCAATGAGGGTCTTTAGCTTTTAAAGTGAATGTGGATATGCAAGAATTAGACTCATTGAAATAGCTGACAGTGTAGTCATATTCCATGCATGTGTAATTCTCATTACCTTGTGAGTTAGAGTTTGAACTGGAGGGCTTCTCTTTGTCATGATTGCCAAAAGGATCTTTGAAGATAGTGTGGTCAGAGTTGGATGCTAATAGTGATGGATCAACTGTGATTACACTGTCATCAATAAGGTCTTGTATTGCATGTTTCAATTGGAAGCACAATGAAGTCTTATGTCCTTTGGTGCAATGGTAATCACAGTACTTTTTGTCATCCCACCAATCAACTTTAGTCAACGGTTCATCTTTGATCGGGGGTAACTATAGGAAGTTATTACTCAGTAACTGTTGCATCACAATATCAAGAGGTATCTCGTATGGTGTGAATTTCTTGTCTTTGGTTCTAGGATGTCTTTGAGGTTTGTCTTGTGTGGAAGTCTCAGTTTTCTATTGTTGAGGTGCTGTTTGATTAGGAGTTTGTGAATTTGTGGGGTTTGCACCTTTCAAAGTCAATTGAGGTTGTGCTGTGCTAATCGTGTGGGCATACAATGCCATCATTAATCACATTCTTATTTTTGGAGAAATTTTCTTGCTTGTCATTAGAGGAACTGGTGTTTGTGTTTTCCTTTTTATCTTGAGGATTCCCTTATGGATAAGAGAATCTTCAATACTAGCCCCTTTTTTCATTAGTTTAGATATGGTGCTTGGGCTCTTGATTTTGAGTTCATACATTAAGTTTGGGACTAAATTTTCAATACACAAGTTTACTTGTTGTTCTTCAGGAATGTCTAGTGAGCATTGATTGACTAAGCTTCTCCAACGTAGTAAGAATGTGATAAATGGTTCTCCTATCTTCTATTTATTTGAGCACAAATTAGAAAGTGTCACCTCATTTGTAATGTTAAGGGCAAAGTGGGAGATGAACTTGTCTGCAAGTTCTGACCAAGATTTGATATTATTGGGAAGTTTGGAGTACCATTCAAAGTGCAGGCCTACCTAGAGAATGAGGGAACAATCTCATGAGGTAAGTGGGATCATCACTGAGTTTAGCACATGAGGCACAAAATTCTCTAATATGATCAATAGGGTTGCCTTTTCCTTAGTATTTTCCAAACCTTGGAGCCTCAAAGTGTTTTTGGAATGGAGGCATATACAAATTTTTATCGAATGGATGAGGACGTAAATCCCTTTCTGTATATAAAGCCTATTTCTTTTGGACTCCCAATGCATCAACTTGTTTGAATTTTTGTAATAGCTCTTCATTGGGATTTTATGTGATAGTCTTTCCTTCAAGTCTTTATTGTTTGTGAGTAGATCATTTGCTATGGTGAGAACTATGTCTACTCGGCTCTGACATTTCTATATCTAATGAGTCTAGTGAAGTGTCGCTAGGTGGTGGAGGTATGTTGGTACCTTGAAGATAGAAGGGTCTCTATGGTTGGGGTACTTGTTGTGGTATTTGACGTGGAACTTGTTGGGGTATTGACTACAATTGATGTACCATGTGTTGTTGTTATGCCATTTGTTGTGGTTGTTGTTGGGATACCTCTGTTGGTTGCATGTGAGACCATGTATGTGATTGTTGTTGTAGAGGTATTTGTTGGGGCTGTTATGGCACATGTTGTTGGTATGCAATTTTTTTCTTGAGGCATCATTGGTATTCTAGTTGTTGCTTGAGTTGCTCTTGTTGTTTAACAAACATGGCTTGTTGTTGTTGATACATTGTATAGAAGTCAAGTGGGTTTACATTGGGTTGTGTGTTGGGGATGTTGGATCCTTGCACCACTTGAGGTTGTTGCTGTTGTGGTTGATATGTGGAATGTGTGTTAAGTGGATGTAGACTTGGTTGAGGGTTGGAAGTGTTAAGTCCTTGTACCACTATAGGTTGATGTTGTTGTGGGAGTTGATTAAATCCTTGTGAATTGACCATCATGTTGGTATTGTTTCTTTGAAACCTTTGTGTGTTAGAGGTTTCTCCTTGGGACATCATATTGACTTGACAATGAGGTGCATTCCATTTGGGAATAGGTGTAATGTCAATAAGACTTTTCCTTTGTGCATCAACAGGGATTGTTGTAGTTGATGTTTCACATAGTGTACTCATGGGAGGCTCCATAAAATTTGATGTCATAACACTTGGTAGAGTTAGGAACAAAGGTGCACTTTGTTGATTTGTCTCCAAAGGAGGTATGTCTGGCATCCCTAGAGCACAAGTCCCTTAAGGTGGATCTTGTTATTGCATCATGTGACTAAAATCAAGTCTTAATTTCCTTTTGGGATATTTAGGGAGAGTCTTGTTTCCTTTCATTGGTTGTGGTTCATCAAACAAGGGATTAATGTTGATGTGTTCAAATGTTCTTTGGATGATTTCAATTGTTGGTTCTTGATGGGACCTTATAGGTGCCATTATTGTGTTTGAAAACTCCAAAGGTTATTTTCCCTTATCTAAGTGCAACTTGATCATTGGCCGCATGTTTTTAATGGTTGTGTTGGTTTGATGTTTGGACTTAGGTCCTTCCACATTTGGGTTGAATTTAACAATTTCTTGGGCTGCCAAAAGTTTCAAGTTTTTATGGAAGTTTTTGTCTTGACATGCCCTAGCCATTTCTTTGTTAGTGATTCCATAATTAGTGTCAGAGTCATCATTGAGGTGCACAATACCTTGTTGTATGCTTGATGTGTTAGGGTGGAAAGTACTTGTGTTAGGTTGGTTGAATTTGAAGGAATGTAATTTTTCATCTTTGGGTGTGGTTGGCACACTTCCTCCCCTCGAGTGGTATCAGCATAAATATAGGTTCAAATTTAGAACTCCATTGAAAAATCCCATATGTGCGAGAAGTTTTTGGAGGAAATCTCATATTAGGTGCATTTTTTAAGGTTTGTTGTGTCATAGCTTGATTATGGTGCTCTTGCGGATACATGTTCAAGGGGCCCGCAAGTAAAGGTTGTGACACCTTGATTTGGTCTTCATCAAATGGTTGTTGCATTTTCTTGCTCTTCTTCTATCTTGGATGAGGTTTTGATTATGTTTATGCCTTAGAAAACAAAGGTTGATAAAGTTCCTTAGGTCTTTGGGCAGATTGTGTCCTAGTAAGTGTTGGCATGATACCTAAGAGTGCATATGCAATGGTGGAAAATCTAAATGGACTTTTCTGCCTCCCAAGTGCACACCTAAACTACCAACTACACTAAGATAGTACCAAGTGCACCCATGACATAGTTGGGGGCCTAAAAGTGAGTAGTTGGTAAGTAAGAGGCATGCAATGGGTAAATAGAGGTGCTAGGGTGCCTAAAATGCAAATCTTGAGTGTTTTGAGTGATTTAGAGTGTTTCCTAAGGTCTTGGGATGTAATGCAAGGTGTGGAAGTGCAGATTAGGGCTCTAGAACCTAGAATGGAACACCTAATTACCAAGTGCATCCTAAAAATACCAACTACACACTTGAAGTGTGCAATTGGTAAAATAGGGTTGCGATTGGTAAAAGAGGTCAAAACTTGATAATTAAGATGTGGCTATGCAAGATATGAGTTTTTTTGGGATCGTTAAGTGTTTAGGGATGTTATGAAATGTGAGGAAATGCTAAATGAACTAGGGTTTTGACATGAAAAGAGAAAATGTCCTAGGGATGGTATGCAAATGCAAGGTATCATTTTGAAGGTATGCAAGATGAAGATTATGGTATGAAAAATGGAGGTTAGGGTTGTGTTTTGGACTTGGTAATGACACTAAAGGTAGGTTTATGCAAGGTGTATAATGAAAAGGATAGTGTTCTAGGGTTCATAATGACGTTTGGGATATGAAAAATGAGGGTAAATGATCAAGAAGGAAATTTGGTTGATGGACAATTTGATAGGGTTTGGTAGTGAAAGTGATGCTAGGATTTTGATCAATGCAAGATGAAGGGGATATACCCCTAGGGTAAGTCAAAATACCATTTAGGAATATGATTATGCTAATGATAGAGGTATATGCAAGGTTTTGAACTTATGTAAAACCTTTAGAAAGTATTTTGTCTAGGAGTTTAACCTTGTGATAAAGGACTTTGGATCTTGACCAAAAAGTGATAAAAGACAAAGAGATCAAATTGATAAAAAGTGACAAGGTCAAGTCTATCAAGACATAGATAGAGATTGACCAAAGAAAATGAAAAGAAAAGATAAAAGGACAAGTCAAGATCCATTATTTGTCAACACTAGGATATACTCTAAGACCCATACTTTGTTCAGATTTTTAACTAAGTTCAAAAGTTTTGGGGTTCAAAATGACATTTAGGGGACCTAAAATGGTGATGATGCTGATTGGATATGCCTTATAGACAATGACTATGATGCAAAATGGGATTTTGGGTGCAAGATGTAGTTTTGGGTCAAGTACAGGATGGGGAGGTACAAAGGCTCCTAGATGCAATTTTGGGGTCCTAAAGTGTAGTTTGGGTGCCCAAAATGGTCATGTAGGTGCCCAAGTGCACTCTAACTATTCCAAGTGCATCTAAATAATACCAAATATGCATATGATGTAGTTGGGGCCAATTTGGGTGCAGTTGGTAGTTTCTAGGTGCAATTGGTAAGCTAGGTTGAATGTATGTTGATTCTGAAGGGTATGGTTGCCAAGTTGATATGCCAGGAAGCTGAGATGCTGAGGTTGATGTTATGATGGGTTGGGTGATGCAGAATAGAGGTTATGACCCAAGGAATGATCTCCTAAGTGAAGGTAATGAAGACTAGGTGATGCAGAATGTAGATTTGGGCAAGCTAATGCAAGGGGAGCTAATCAGGTACCCAAGGACACTATAGAAGCCTCAAAATGTTATCTAGAATCCTAAATTGGGTTTGAGGACCACCAAGTGCACTCAAATAGTGTATACTATGTTAGTGATGAATTTGGTAATTTTTGGATGCAGTTGGTAAACTAGGCTGAAACTAAGGCAATTTTGGGAGCTATATTTTCTAGATTGATGCCACAATGATGTAAACAATAGAGGACAATGTTAAGACTACAATGAAGGTTAAAAATGATGCTTAGGATAACTTGAATGAGGGTTAAAGTGTGCAATATTATGGTTAGGTATGCAAAGATGCAAGGTGGTGGATGCAAAGTGCAAATTTTGAGATTGGAATGCAAAAACTAAGGGAGGTAAACTAAACCCAAATGGGTGCAATATGAAAGGTAATGGATACTAAATGAGGACTAAAAGGTGAAATATGAAGTTGATATGATGCAAGAATGAGGCCTATACTAGGGTAAATTCAAGTGGATTTTATGAAAGAATGAAATCTACATTTTGCCAAGCACATTTAGGATCACAAGTTGCCATGTTTTCTAAGGTTTGAATGTGTTGAACCAAAGTTTGCAAAGTTTGGACAAAGGTTGAAATATTTTGGCAATGTGTAATTGTTTGATAAGTATTTGCAAGTTTTTGAGGTGTAAATTTGAATTTTGGCTTTTATCTTGATTATGTTTTACACACACGTAAGACACATTAAGACAAGAATAGTTGTTGTTAAAAGTGAAAAAAAACACCACAACCTAGGCTTTTAGGACTGTATCCACTGAATTCCTACTTGAACCAAAGTTTAGACATGCTTATCTAGATTGGACAACCTAGGATCTTGGCACCACAGGCTCCCCCTTACAACGCACTCATTTCTCAGGGCTACCAAGATCTACTTCCCAAGGGGCATGACTTCCCAAGGGACTGTTGCCTCTACTAAGGATTGCGAGAATGTAGGATGTCTTCATGGGCATGGGTGACCCCTTGAGCCAGTGGATAAAAAGGATTTTGGCCACTAAAACATGGTTTTTAGTAAGGTCATTCTGTTATAAAATTGAATGATAAACTTTCATAGAAGGTCTCCCAACCTCGAGAATCGAGGTTTGACGCACCACAAGGGTACTGGAGGAAAGCTATCGCGTAGAAATACCACCGACACAGCTTTCACTGTAATCAAATTTTATATAGTGATTGGAACATTGACCTAGCTTTTGGCCCATTTCCACTCTGAGGTCGTCCCTTGGCATACCCAATATCGAGTATCTTGGTCCAAGGCAGACCTCCTATAGAAGTTACATGGATTTCTCTTACATCCAAGATCCATGAATGGTGAGAGGAGAGGATACATCCACTATAACTCCTAGGGATTTAAACATTGTAGACACACTAGGTAGAAAAGAAAAAGTTCATTTTAAGCACCAAACGAAGTGTTATCTAATCTAGGAAATCCACACACATGGTTTTGACAAAACACACAATGGTCTTCAACAACGTTCTACAAAGAAAGCATTAGTAGTTTGTTATGATCATGTCTGCATCTCATGATTGCCACATGCTGCAAGTAGACCATTAGTAACAAAAAATCATCTAATCTATGTTCTAGAAGAAAATGGAAACCTTAAATGCAAATTCTGATTGATGTGTGTGTTTTCTGTGAACTAGGTGTTGTCTGACAGAGTAAATTGCACTCTAGAAGGAAAAGATGGCTAAGAACAACCCCAAGTGTGCCTAGATAGTGCTAACTACATCCATGACATAGTTGGTGCCTAGTTGGGCATAGTTGGTAGTTTTAAGACACAATTGGGAGCCCAGGTGCAAGTTGTAGGGAATTGTGCCCTAAATGAGACCTAGAAACTGCAAATTTTGATACTAACACTGCCAAGTGCACCCAAATAGTGCAGACTGCACAATTACATAGTTGGTAAGTTTGGATAGAGTTGGTAAGTTAGAAATAGCAGAAAGAGTTTTTGGTGGCTCCTAGACTCCTAAAACTACTCTTAGGGGTCCCAAGTGCACCCTGATAGAGTAGAGTGCGGCTTAGGACAAAAAGCTAACAAAATGCATGAAATGAGAGCATACAAGCATGTTACTAGACCTCCTAATTAATCTATGTGTGATATGGAAGTGTAGATAGCCTTTATACACTTTCGAGTGAGCTCCTTCCTTGCACCTAAAAGCACAAAACAAGAAAATCCAAAGTTAGATATGCATGTTCACATCGGGTTTATCAAATGTAGGACCAAGAAAATGGGTTAAATGCATAACATACTATGAGAAAATCAGAAAACTCAATCAACATATGTTAAGACCCACTAGTCTACCATGAAAGCCAAACTAATAAAGAAAGAAAACAAAGTTAAAACTCCCTCTTTTGTTAGTAGCTCCCATGTCCTTCTTTCTTCTCCAAATAATTGTAGCTCCAAAGTTGCCTATAGTGCACACAAAATTGAAGCAAAAGTCTATGATATGGATAATGCCATGAGAATACTTGAAGTTGTAATTTAAGCTTGAGAGAAAATGGTGTGAGAATACAAAGAATCTAGGGACTCAAAGACTCAAGAATTAGGACCTTAAGGATCGGAAATGAGAGAAAGAATACTCATTTTATAATTGATATGGAGGATGAGAGCATTGGATTTGTCACCTTGGATTTGCGATGTACCAAGAGATTCCCTTGAGAATCCATGATGCATATGACAAAAGATGCCAAATGTAGGATTCTATGATGCATGGAATTCAAACTTGGCTAAATGTGGAAGAGAAATCTATGCTAAATGTGGAAGAGAATCTATGATGTGTCATAAGACACCTCAACCCACTTAAAGCCAAGAATCTATGACACATAAGCCAAATATGGACTTGCATAAGGGAATAAGAATATTTGATTATGAAATATCTTATCCAAGTGTCAAAGGAGAATCCACGAGCTGTCATATCCAAGTATCATGATGATGTCAATATTCTATGGAATATTTGAATTAAAAATCCTTAATTCCACAAAATAGAATTAGTAAAAAATGGAATTAATGATGGAAAATGTGACTTAGGAAATTGTGAATTTCCATGGTTTGTGAATGATGAATCAATTAATTAATAAAATTAATTAATTAAGGATGATAATTAGGAAGAATAATTAGTAAGAAAGATAGGGTTAAATTATGGGTTATTTAAACCTATAGAGAAAATTAGTAAATGATTGGCCAAAATTGATTAAATAAATGTGACAGTACCCTTTGATGAAAATGTGATGATAATATAGATTGAATGAGATGATGACAAGTAGACCAAAGCCATGGTTAGATTGATTGATTGAAATTGATAACATGCTAAGGACACATGACATGAATTGATTGATACGTAACATTTAACTGACATTGTAAAATGCTACAAGATCGAGATTGATTGATAAGGTTGATCATAATAATATCAATAGACACTGTCAATATTATTAAAATGGTTTGATGATGTCATGATCTAACACTAAGAGCCTTGACAATGTCAAAGATCAGATGACACAAATGATAGCTTGACCTAGCACCAAAAGCCATGACAGTAATAAGGTCAGATTGATAAGATTGATAGATTGATAGGTTTCTAGGGCATTGAAAACCACAATAATACCTAGGATTGGATAAATGATGATTGATTTGGGATGTTTGGTATGTTTCAGGTTGATTAGGACTAATTTTGAGTGATTCTGAGTTGATTTGGGGTGATTTTGAGTTGATATGAAATTGATGTGAAATATGATACAAATGATGAAATATGATCAATTTTTGCCAAAAGATCAAAGTTAGTAGAATGAGAAAATGGGAAAAATTAATATGCAGAAGTGATGAAATCGTAGATGTGAACCATTTGTAAGCATCTACAAAGGCTACCGATGATATGGCTGCTCTAGCATCTATCCTCTAGTTGTAAGAACATGAATCATGATTTGAGTTCCTAGTGGAAGAATTACATCAT
This sequence comes from Cupressus sempervirens, assembly GCA_028749045.1. Lineage (NCBI taxonomy): Eukaryota > Viridiplantae > Streptophyta > Pinopsida > Cupressales > Cupressaceae > Cupressus > Cupressus sempervirens. The sequence goes on along the minus strand of CM053791.1, from coordinate 364,655,457 downwards.
CCTTCCTATGATTCCTTAGATAACTATGTGATCTACACCATTGTAGGTCACGATTCCTCCCTCTATGCTACCATCTTCTCCTACCTACATGATTAGGTTATTCCTGAAACCCTCATGTGCAACCAAAAATGCCAACTTCTTTGCAATGCTTCACATTACACTTTGGTCTTTAGTGACTTGTATAGGAAGGGTCTAGACAAAATGTTGCTTAGGTGTTTAGAACTAGAAGAGTTCAAAAAGGAACTAGCTAAAGTCCACGATGACATCTGTGAGGCATATTCCAATAACCTTGCACTTTCTCAAAAATTGCTTAGGGCAGGTTATTGCTGGTCAACCATGAAATTTGACATTGTTTGTTATGCTAAGTCCTATAAGAAATGTCAAAGTCATGGTAATTTGATTCATGCTCCTGGTCCTAAGTTGAAACCCTCTATTATATTTTGGATATTTCAACAATGGGCTTTTGACTTGGTAGGAAAAATTCATCCAAGTTCATCTAGTGGCCACAAGTTCATCATCATAGTGACTAAGTATTTCACCAGATGGGTTGAGGTTGTGCCACTATCTACTGCTATAAGTAAACATGCTGCCATGTTTATACTAAACCACATCATTTTTCATTATGGTATTCCTTCCTCCATTGTTACTGATAATGAAGGATAGTTCAAGAACAAGGACCTCAAACAACTTTTCAAGAAATTTAGAGTCAAATAAAATTGGTCCTTAATCTACTACCCTCACTGGAATGGCCAAGCTGAGGCCTCTAACAAAACATTACTGAAAATCTTGCATCAAATAGTTCCCAAACTAGGGAAGGACTGACACTTACAGATCAATTTGGCACTATGAGACTACAAAACTACTATATGTATTACTATAGGGGCCACGCCCTTTTCTTTAGTCTATGAATCTGAGGCTATCCTTCCATTAGAATTTGAGATCCCCTCATTGTAAGTCTCCTTACATTGGTTGATAATCAATGAAGACCACATAGCTATGCAAGTATAGGAACTAGAAACTCTTGATGAACATTGCAAAGCTACTTTTGATCACATGAGGACTTATTAGAAGCCAATGTCTACTTAGTATAACAAGAAGGTTCATCACTATGAAATCCAAGTGGGTGAACTTGTCCTTAGAGAAAATCCAAAAAATTGACAACACAGCGAATAGAAAGGGAAGTTTGAACCTAACTATTTGGGCCCTTACATTATCACAACAACATTTGGGTTAGGTTCTTATCACACTAGTACATTTCTCCTTAATTTTAACCTAAAATTTTGACCAAAGGCCATATTTGCCTATGACTTCTTGTTTTTTAAATTTTTTTGACCAATTTGGTCAAAATTTTGACCAAATTAGGGTTTCTCAATTCAGTCAAAATTTTGACCAAATCAAGTTCAATAGAAAAAAATTAAAAAAGTGGCAATCACATTTTCTTTTTTGGTAAAGGAGTTGGTTGGATGCACTCTGAGTGCATGAGAGTCATTTGAGGTAAGAAGTTTTCATTTTTAGTTGCTCATTAATGACTACATCATGTATCTATGTGTATAATATTTGAAGGACTGGTCAATGTTCTAAGTGTACAGTAGAAAAGGTGCACTTCTCTAAATCATTCTATCCAAGGTTCTCCATAGATTGGAAAGCTCGAATGCCGACTTAGAGCTCCCTAGTCATGGAGTGCAAGGGGCATAAAAATGAGCATATAGGAGTTCTTAGCTGAGCCTTAGAAATACAACCCTTGCTAGTAAACCACAAAATGGGAGATTCTTTAGACAAGAGCAAGAGTGCTAGTGTCAAAGAACTCTTGGATCATGCAATGCAAAAATGAAACTAAATTAGGATGAGATGCACAATGCAAGCTATGCTAAAAATGAGATGGGAATGTTACAAATCCAACTATTAATCTATGTGATCTAATTATTTGCAAAGGAAACTACACTATCATGCAATATGATCTTAAGACTAATATGAAGGAAATGAGAGAATGAGACAAGGAAAAGAAGTTCTCCACAAAGCTCCAAGGAAATTTGTTAGAAAACCTGCAGCATGACAATATTCAAAAGATGGATTGATCCTTTGAGGGGGAAAGCTCTCTCCCTTTTAAAGATGTATGGACGGTGGAGATCAAGATGAAGATGGTGGATGATCAATGGTGGAATTCGAAAAGAGGAGTGATCCATGTGCATACACAAGTCAACCAATAGAATATAAGTTGACTTGTCACATAAGACAAAAGTCTCACAAGCCTTTTCTTTTAATTGTGAAATAGGAAAAGGACTTTATGTGTGCACTTTATGTGGGCTAGAAGAATGGAGTCTTTTATTTAATTAAAAGGGGACATGTTCTTTTAATCAAATAATGAACTTAGGATAGCATAGTCAAACTATAGGTTATAATCAAATAAATTGATTATTAGCAATTTGGTCTAGGTAAATGATTAAATTAATTTAGCCAAAATGTTGAAAAGAGGGCTAATAGTCTAGATGACCATTTTTAGGTGATTACATTTGCCCCTCTTTGACTAATGTGTGATCGATCTGGGAACACATTATGTCAAAGAAAATAGAAAGCCAAGTAGGCAATGATAGATATAGACGTCTAATTCCAAAGAATGAAATACAGAAATAGATAGCAAGTCCTAAATGCACAGCCTAATAGCAGTAGTACTGAACATTAGGAAGATGATGTTAGGATCCAAAAAGAATTTTAACACCTAGCAAAGTGAGTAGATCGAGAGAAAGTGATAAGGTCAAACAAATGCTCCTAAGAAATAGATAGCTGTAACAATCAGCAATAGAGTATTTTCACACCCTCGGGATCGAAATCGAAATGAGGTAAGAGGAAGCAGAAAGTAGCTAGACATGAGAAAATTAGAATATAGAAATGTCCAAGATGACAGATAGATGATTAGAACTCAAGGATGACTATTAAAAAAATTGATAAAATGCCCCAGTTTGACTAGAGTTGACCTTGAAGGATATAGCATAAAAATTAGGTCAAATCTAGTAGAGAGATGATTTAGATGTGAAAAGGTGAATAGAAGGAGATATGAAGTGTAGAAATGATGAAGATATGAAGAAATGAAGATGCCCCAGTGACTATTCAAAGATTAGACCTCAAACGGTTAGCTAACTGCTCAGAAGAAGGTAAAATTTTAAAATGTGATTTTGACCATTAAGATGAACTCTGATTTCAATTTTGATCCCAAAAATGGATCCAGGACGTCGAAATTAGCTAGGGGTACAATTTTCGTGCAATTCTGAGGAGTTTTAAAAATTAGGTCAAAATGAGGTTGGAGGCTATAAAACGGGTCCATGTGTCATTTTCACTATTCATTTGTCTTTTTGTGATTTGAGAGATTTTGTGTGGTCCACATAGCATCATGGCTCAGGTGAACATTCCTCTTCATCGACACTACGATATGGGGTGCTGGTAAGTGACTATCTTTTTGTTGCTTTTTCGAGCTTTTTGTGAGTTTTTTGCACGTTTTCAAGATTTTTGAAAAAAAGTCGTGCGATACTTTTTAAAGTGTCGCATGGCTTCAGAAATATTATCGCACGACACTTTTTTCAAAAAAAGTGTCACACCGTTCAAGAAAATGTGTCGCACGAGCCACACCCAAATGTCGCATAACATGGTGCGAAATGTTGCACGACATAAAAATGTTGCACTACTATGTAAAAAAATGTCGCGCGACACTGTTTCAAAAAAAGTGTCACACTTTCTTTGTAAAAAGTGTCGTACAGAGAATTTTGTTGTTTTTCTGAATGCTCTTTTTTCGTCATGTGACTATTACTAATGATTGCTTGTTTTACCTGGACAGGAGGTATTCCTGAAATTATAGATTAGAGCTCCCAGGGTGGTTGGTTTGTGCGTTGTGTAGCATTTGAGCGATGAGGAGTAGACTGTGCTAGTGGCCATGGGCTTGCACTAGGTTGTACGGATGCCCCATATTCGGGCAAACCACGGTTTTCTGTCTGCGCTGGCAGAGAGGTGGCATAGCGAGCATAACACCTCTCACTTATTGACCGGCGAGGTGTCGATTACCTTGGAGGACGTATATCACATTCTACGAGTGCCATGCCATGGCGAGCCAGTAAGTTACTTGGTTAGTAGTTTGTTGATTTAGCCATTTCAATGTTGGATGCCAGGTGTACTGATGTTAAGTTTTCATGATGGCACAGGTGTACTATGATACGACCCCGACAAAGGGGCAAGCACGAGTGCAGGAGCTTTTCAAGGATGTGACCATTTTGGATCATCACCTGAGTTGGGAGAGATTGATGACTGAGTATGGATATGATTATCCTTTGCCCAGCTTATTATTTTCTTTGGTAGCCCAGGCCCTGGTGACAGACCGAGGCCAGAAGGGCTTTCCACTAGGATGGGGTTGGCTGGTATATGATCTGATGTCCCGACCACGTAGGATGGCATGGGGGCCTACGATATTGGCAGAGATGTACCATGAGCTTCATGAGATAGTATATCATGAGGGTGGATCATGGGCATGCAGAGCAGTGTTAGCGCAGATCTGGGCTTGAGAGCACATTGCTGTGATTCGACCACGGGTGCAGCCACAAGAGCGTAGCCAACCGTACATTTTTTGTTATAGAGGTTTCATCCCACAGAGGCATAGTGGAGATGTGACCTATTACCAATGCGTGTTTGATGAGCTGATAGCATTCACATGGCGACCATATCGGGAGTGTCAGCGATGGTCAGATTCATGGGAGTTAGATTACATGCGGTATAGCAGACCACTGGTGGGTCGAAGCATAGACATTGTGAAGCGGTTTGTGATCAGTCACGTATGGTGGCAGTTTGCAGAGTGACAGGTGGTGTCAGTAGAGACTACTACCTATGCCTAGATGTGCATAGATGAGGGATTGGGATGGTTGCCGATGCTGGACTATCATACAGTAGTTCGAGATACCACAGCACTAGTGGAAACTCCCTGGGATTATTGCCCAGATGTGGCAGATGCAGGGGCTGATCCGGGGTATCTTTATGAGATGCAGAGACACCCATTCCCCCAATTCACACATCCAGATGTAGCACCTACAAGAGTGGGAGGTGGAGTTGGTGATGGAGGAGGAGGAGGCAGAGGAGGAGGGAGAGGGGGGAGGCAGATGGAGGGGGAGAGTTCCCAAGTAGGGCAGAGGAGGATGCGAGCGCAGGCGAGGCATGTGGAAGAGGAGTCCTCAGAGTCTTAGGAGGAGGAGGTGCCCTTGAGGAGACAATGAGCAGTGAGGGTAGAGGTGCTTGCAGAGCAGCCAAAAGGAGGAGAGGAGGAGGATGCGAGGATCCATGCCTTGGAGGTAGAGATGCAGGCACTTCGGGTTACTATTGCAGTACAGGATCAGCAGTTGATGGACAAGCAAGCGCGAGCAGATGAGCTACGCCGAGAGCAGGATACTGCGAGATGAGAGGCAGCGCATCATGGTGCCCGAGCTACCTACTATTATGCCGCCTATAGGAGTGTGGTACCACCAGGAAAAGGTCTTCTTGATTATTCAGAGCGAGCGGGCAGATCAGAGGGTGTAGTGCAGGCACCAGATAGGAGATAGGCTCCTCCACCAGGGCCAGCACCAGCCGCAGAGGGTGGCAGTCAGACATGACATTGTGTTTTGATTTTTACCTTATCTATTTTTGAGACATATATCTAGATTTTGGATCTCACATTTGTATATGTACCATGACACATTTGATATATATATGAGATACTAGGTTTATCGATATTCTTGTGTACTTGTCTCAAAAATGTATGTTTCAGCTTTCATGTGATGTTTTAGTTTTTGTTTTCAGCTCATGTATGTGCATATGCTTATGTGTATTGTTTTTGATCTCTCATATGGGTGGTATAGATTTAAATGTTTTTGTGAAAATGTGACACTTGGATAGATTGTATGTGATGATTTTTTGGATTAACCCCTTGTGATGATAGGTTAGCAAAGAAATGTAGCGAAAGATTAAGAAGGTGAAAATACAAGTAGAAGCGAAAGATAAAAGTAGCTAACTAATATGTCCATGAAAAATATGAAGAGAGAGAGCTCTTCCCACATGCAAGAATGCAAGACTAAGCTAGAAAATGAACCTAAAATGCAAGCTAATATGCAAAGTGGTTTACCAACAAGAAGCACATAACATTTAGACTCTTAATTTCATCATTGAGTATTTATTAGGGACATCATGAGATCATACAACCATCACTAGTATAACTATGAGGATATGAATATGATCGATATTAGATAGGTATGTGGAAATCCAATCTAAGCATCAGAGACATGTAAGTCAAGATAACTACACGATTAGATTCCCTAAGTTTAATTTAGCAAGATTACACCTATATCAAGGCATAAGCGCCAGGATAAACCCTGAGTGTGGTCTTACAAAATAGTCAAGGATGATACATTTGTAAGTCAACGTGTTGAATAGGACTAGCATAAATGCTTACAACACTATAGACAAACAAAGTATACCCACAAGCAAAAATCAAGAAGACATGCCCCATGCCCCCAGTCTTCTAGTCAATGACATCCTCGAAAGACTATTAGGGAGGGAACATGTGGCAAATAAATCATCATAGACAACACACAAAGTAGATAAATGTTAGCATAGCTCAGTCATTTAAGTGTTAAAGTGCGTGTGTGTAAGTCACTTGGCCATTTCTTCCAGACTTGATTCTGATAGTGAGAAATATCGCGACATCGGAGACCATAGGTAAACTATCTGTAAAGTGTTGAAAAACACTTGATGGCAAAGTGGGGGAAGTGTTGAGAAACACTATTTTGTGAGTTGTCAAAGAAACCCTAATGCACAAGAATACCTCAATAGGCTAAGTAGCTATGCCCCCAAGATGAGTTCAAGAAACAATTCCAAGCTAGGAAATGTGTAGCGAAGTGGATGATTGAGATTGATAGACATAGGTGCAAGGGTTTCAAGTAGTGCCTATTTCCAGGTTTTCACCACTTGACATATTTTTTCAGGACTTTTTTCAATTTTTTTGTATTTTTGTATATTTGATTTTTTTTTTGGTGATACATCAAAGTGCCTATTGCTAGGTTTTCACTAAGATGATCATTTTTTTTTAGGATATTTTCTGATTTTTAGGATTTTTTCAGGCTCATAGATATATACAAGATAGCTAAGCAGCAAGCCTCTAAGTATAGAACTTCTTCAAGTGTAGGATGTTGATAGGTTATGCAAGTTCTTCACCCTCTGAAGTAGACAACTGGTAAGCACTAGACTCAAATGTTGCTATGATAATGTAAGGACCTAACTAGTTAGGTTCAAATTTCCCTTTCTGTTCTCGATTTTGCTAATTTTTGGGATTCTCTCTAAGCACGAGTTCACCAACTTGGAACTCACAGGGGTGAACCTTTTTGTTATATTGTGTAGACATGTGCTTCTGATAAGCTCTCATGTGATCAAAAGAAGCCTTGCACCATTCATCCAGAGTCTCTAATTCCTATACTCGCATAGCTCTATGATCTTCATTGGTTATTAACCCATGTAAGGAGACGCGCAAAGAAGGTATCTCAACTTCTAATGGGAGAACAACCTCAGAGCCATAGAATAGAGAAAAGGGTGTAGCCCCTGTAGGAGTACGAATAGAGGTTCTATAGACCCAAAGTGCCAGATTTATTTGCAAGTGCCAATCTTTCCCAGACTTGTGAACTGTGCGGTGTAGGATTTTCAGCAGTGTTTTATTAGAGGCCTCAACTTGGCCATTCCCTTGGGGATAGTAAATGGAGGACTAGTGTCGTTTAATTTGAAACTTTTTGCATAGCTGTTTTAAGTCCTTATTCTTGAACTGCCCTCCATTATCCGTAACAATAGAGGATGGGATACCATATCAACAAATGATGTGATTCAGTATAAACAGGGCAACATGTTTTCCTATAATAGTAGATAATGGTACAACTTCAACCCATTTAGTGAAATACTCTGTTGCTATGATGATGAATTTATGACTGCTGGATGAGCTTGGATGAATCTTTCCTACCAAGTCAAAGGCCCATTGCTGAAATGGCCAGTATGTCACAGAAGGGATTAATTCTTGCCCAGGAGCATGTATCAAGTTACCATGGAGCTAACATTTCTGACAAGACTTTGCATAGCGCACAGCATTAGCTTGCATGGTGGGCCAGTAATAACCCGTCCTAAGTAGTTTTTGGGCAAGTGCAAGGCCATTAGAATGCACCCCACAAATTCCATCGTGGACTTCAGCAAGTGCCTTCTCAGACTCTTCTAGCTCTAAACACCTAAGAAACATTCTGTCTAGACCCCTCCTATACAAGTAACCAGAGACCAAAGTGTAGTGTGAGGCATTACGAAGGAGTTGGCATTTTTGGTTGCGCGTGAGGGTTTCAAGAATAACCTGATCACGTAGGTAGGAGAAAATAGCTGCATAGCAGGAGGAATCGTGACCCACAACAGTGTAGATCACCTAGTTATCTGAAGAATTATAGGCTGGATGATGCAATTCTTCCACCAGGAACTCAAATCACGATTCATGTTCTTATAATTGGAGGATAGATGCTAAGGTGGCCATAGCATCATCAACCTTGTTTTCTACTCTAGGAATTTGTTGGAATGTTACAAAGGTAAAATAATTCCTTAGAGCATCTATCGACTTTTTATAAGGGATCAATTTATCATCCTTTGTTTGATATTCATTATTCACTTGGTTCACAACCAGTTGAGAATCCCCATAGATGTGTAGCTCAGTTATTTGCCATTCAAGGGCCATTTTGATCCCATTTGTTAATGCTTCATACTCTGCAATATTGTATGTACATGGGAATAATAATTTGTAGGACTTTGGGATCGTATAACCATGAGGGGAAACAAACAACACCCCTGCTCCTGCTCCATTCTGTGTATGGGATCCATCAAAAAACATTTTCCATGTTCTGTTAGTAATGTTCATGATTGAGGCATCTGGAAACTCAATTTGCATAGGTGCTACATCTTTAAGTGGGAAGTCAGCCAACTGGTCAGCTATGGCCTATCCTTTGATTGGCTTATGTTCAACATATTGAATGTCAAATTCGGAAAGAATCATCATCCATTTAGCAAGGCGACTAGTAAGTGCAGCTCTACTTAATAAATATTTCAAAGGGTCTATCTTGGCAATCAAGTGAGCTGTATGGGCCAACATATAATTTCAAAGTTTTTGGGAGGCAAAAACTACAGCAAGGCATGCCTTCTCTATACTTGTATAATTTAGTTCATAAGCCACCAAAGTTTGACTGATATAGTATATGGCTCTTTCTTTACTTGTCTCATCACTTTGGGCTAAGAGTGCTCCTAGAGAAGAATCCGTAGCTGAAATGTACAGAATCAAAGGTTTTCCCAGAATGGGTGGCATCAAAACTGGCAGTTTTTCCAAGTAGCCTTTGATTTGGTCTAAGCTTTGTTGACAGTCACTTTTCCAAATATAGGTAGATCCTTTATGCAGATTTTTATTGAAAGGTTGAGCCTTATAAGCTAATTGAGAGATAAATCTTCTTATGGATTGTAGCCATCCTTGCAGACTTCTAAGTTGACTGATAGTCTTTGGTGGAGGCATATCCATGATAGCTTGGACCTTTTCAGGGTCAACCTCAATGCCTTTTGCTGAAATGATATAACCTAGCAATTTTCCAGAAGTGACACTTAAGGCACATTTTTTTGGATTCAACCTAAGTTGGAATTGTTCCATATGGTCCAATATCAAACTAAGGTCTTTGATATGTGTGTCTCGTTTCTTTGATTTCGCCAATGTGTCATCAACATAGTCTTCCATGTTTTTATGCATCATATCATGAAAGATGGTTGTCATTGCTCTTTGATATGTAGGGCCAGAATTTTTGAGCCCAAAAGGCATGACATTCCAGCAAAAGGTACCTCATGCACATGTAAAGGCCGTCTTTTCTTGGTCTGCTAGAGCTATCTTTATTTGGTTGTACCCAGAAAATCCATCCATGAGCAAGTACATCTCATAACCCGTAGTCATGTCCACTATCATATCGATGTTTGGTAGTGGAAAGTCATCTTTGGGGCACGCTTTATTGAGATCTCTAAAATAAATACAGACTTGTATGGATTTGTCATGCTTGGAGACAGGTACAATGTTGGAAATCCACTCAGCATAATCAATGGCCCTAATGAAGTTTGCATTCAATAGTTTTTCTAACTTTGTCTTGACCAATAGAGCCACATGTGGATGCATTTTTCTTAACTTCTATTTGACAGGCTTGACATCTGGTGAGATTGATAAGTGATGCATGATGAGATCTGTATCAAGCCCTGGCATGTCAGAGTATGTCCATGCGAAGTTGACCTTCTTGTCTTGAAAGAACTGAGCAAACTGTGTCTTTTCTTTGTCTGACAAAGATTGAGCTACATGGATAATCTGAGGACATTCTTCTGTTCCCAAGTTGATAGGCTGTGTAGGTTTGACTAGAATCGAACATCTATCCTGGAAATAGCTTGGCAAACTACCAAGTACCTCATCCGCAGGTGCCTCAGAGAGGTTTCACCATTAGATACGTCTTTATTTTTACTTTTTTGAGGGTCAGACACCACCACAATGTGGTTTTCGCCGTCTGATCACTTATTTTTTCTTTTAATTTTTTGACTGAGGTACTTGATATCCGATTCTATCATGTTAACCATGGGTTCGCTGGTGGAAGAAATGACAGGTTCAATTACATTTAAATAACAAGTGATCTCATAGTCATTTTGGGAAGACCGTATTTCAGTTTTTTGATTTTGGATAGACCAATCTATGAGATCTGGGTAAATTAGTGAGAGTGAGGGAGAAGTTTCAATGTGATTGATATGGAAGGAGTCATCTCTAGTGACCTGTGAAGTTGAGCCTATAGAAAATGTTGCAAAAGAGTCTAGCTCAGGAATAGTCCTAAAGGAACTAACGTGATCCATTGAGACATGTTGTGAGTCAAACTCATCTAACCCCATACTAGACCGTTTGACTACATCGGGTTGGGTTGCATAGGCATGAATGAAATCCACCCCTATCTTGCAAGATGCATCAGAGAGGCTTTCCCACTCATACTCATGAGAATCTGTACTTTGAACCCTATTTATGAGATGAGCAATATTCTGCCTAATTTGTCCTCTATTTATGTCCTTAGAAGTAGACCCTTCTTGTTCCTATTGTTGGGAGGTAGAAGCTTCTTCATTATTAGCAGTAACTATGTCTTCTCCCCAAATGAGGGAAGTGAGAGGAACAAAGTCTTCGTCTTGTGCAGTAGTAGCAATTACAGGAGAGTCATCATCCTCTGATTCACTAGACATGAGTAATCTTTGACTACAGTTTGGTGTATTATTGTCTAGCCCAAAGCCTAGACCAGCAGTGTCTTGAGCATCATGACCTTGAGTGTGACTTAAAGGTTCAGCTAGAGCGTTCTTACAACCAGTTAAGGACCCATGGCCCTGGTAGCCCATTTTTGTCAAAAATTTATAGCCTTTTCCATATTTTTTGGGAGAAATAGGGGTAGTCATTGTAACCTCCTCGTCTTCCTTTTCTCTGTAGATCCAGTCCCTAATGGCTTGTTCTTCCTTCTCTGCTTCCAGTGGTATGGAAGATTGCACAAAAGTGCCAAAAAGTGTCATAGCAGAAGCAGAAGACTTCTTTTCAATAGTTGGTTTCCCATAAGACCAAGGGGAAATTGGTAAGGCAGCAATAAAATCCAAAGTATACTAGCCCATACAGGGGCTCATCATTTTCATTTTTTGTTCACATTCTATGAAAGATGGTGCTAGCTCATGAGAAGAGCGATTGTGCGGGACTAGCGTTTTGGCAGCAGATAATGTGTTGATAGACATGGAGTTGTCGCCGGGGACAACTACTTCAGTACCATTAAAAGGGAACTTAATGCACTGATGGTATGTAGAGGGTACTTCTTGCATATCGTTAATCCATGGTCATCCCAACAATAAGTTGTATGCAAGTGGTATGTCTAAGACTTGGAAAATGACATTCTTCTCAACTAGACCAACTCTGATTGGTAGTACAATTAGACCTTTAGAAGGCCTTTCAACCTCATCATAGGCCTTTATAGTGATCTTGCACTTAGGATCGATGGAAAATTTAGACATGTCCAATTGTTGGATTACATTGAACGAAATGATATTTAACCCTGCACCATTGTCTATCAGGACTCAACAGACTCGGGTACGAAAGATTTGAACTTCAATATGAAGAGCAAGGTTATGGGGATGAATGAGAGCTCAGTCATCTTCTTTAGAAAAGGTGAGATAGTGAGGCGAGGAGATGTGGTTCACCATAGCTTGGAATTGTTCCACATCAATATCTGTGGGAACATTGGCAGCACGTAAAGCTTTCTCAAGGATATCCCTGTGCAAAGGAGATAACTCTAGCAATTCAAAAATGGAGATTTGTGCTTGCGTGCGTTGCAGTTGGCTAACAAGATCATAGTTGGAGATTTTGGAAGTAATTGGTTGTTTAGATGATGAAGCATTTTTAGGATCATTAGCAACTTTTAGGACAACCTTAGATTGCCCCCTAGTGACAGCGCTGAGTGGTTCACCTTGAGAAGATGAAGACTCAGCCACCTGGAGTACCACCTTGGGTTTAGTATCAGTATGATTTTGAGGAGTGGATCATGTCCTTAAGACCACTTTTGGTCGTTCATCTTCAGCATCATAATTTGGCCAGTTTTCATTGTTGGAGCTTGCCATACATATGTATTTAATGGGCTCAAGCATGCTTATAACATTATCAGTGTCAGCGTAAGCATGACTGATTTTGGTGTCATGATTCTTTTTGGCAGCTGCCCTTGAGGTCTCACCCTTTTCATATTCAGGTAATGGTTTTTGGAAAGCCTTATGATTAGTATTCTTAACAAGGGCACCTGTAACAACTTTGCCAGCTTCGATGAGGTCTTGAATTACATCTTTGAGTTTGAAGCAATTCTCTGTGTTATGTCCCTTACTTCGGTGATAGCTGCAAGTATGATCTTCTCTCCACCATGGAGGTCTAACGGGTGGATCGTAAGGACATGAGTTGTCTGGCAAGGTGACCAATTTTTTTGCAGTTAAGGTTTTTAAAACCACTTCATAAGGTTCGACCATAGGTGTGTAAACACGTCGCTTCTTTGCAAATTTAGAGCCTTTGTCAAAGGTTTGTGGTTTCGAACCTTCTTGTTGCTTTGCTGCATAGATGGCATTGGAAAGGTTAAATGCAGGTTCCTTAGTCTTAGGAGTGTCCACTACTCCATCATTGACAACATACTTGTTTTTGTTCCAAGGTTTGCCTTTGTCTTTACTGTTCCCATTGTTAATTCTATCCTTGTTTATGGCAATATCACATTTTTTGATAGCAACATCCTCAATGTGATATGCACTTTCTACCATGGTGTTGAAGGATGTGAATAACTATTTTCTTAGATCAAAGTATAATTTGGGTACAAGCGTGTTGAAAAAGATGTCAAATTTTTCAGCCTCAGGCACTTGCCGAGGATACTGAGAGTATAAAGATCTCCATCGTTGAAGGTATATTGCAAAAGACTCTCCTGGTCTTTGTTTGATGTTGCATAAGTCTAGCACTGTCACAGGATGTTGAATGTTGTATGAATATTGCTGGATGAAACATTGCACAAGTTCGTCAAATGTTTTAAGAGGAGGACTCAATTTTGTGAACCACTCCATAGCTTGTCCTCTTAGACTTCTAGGGAACAAACGCATAAGAAAGGTGTCTTCATGCATAAAGTCCATACTAATACAATAGAAATGTCTCACATGGTCGTGAGGGTCACCATTTCCATCATATTTGTCATACTTAGGAACCTCTATATCCTTAGGAAATGGTAGCATGTATAGACCCCTATCAAATGGAAGAGCGCAAATTGATTCAACAAATGATGTCTTAGGTGGCTCTTTTGAAGTTTGCAGTTGTGTAAATTATTTTCTTAGTTCTTGTATTTCTTCCCTTAAGATTTCAGCCTCAGTGGGCTCTCATTTTGGGATAATATGTTCAACATTAAAACCTTGAGGGAGTTTCCATCCCCTAGCTGCCATGTATCAGAAGTATTGGTCTCCATTTTCCTCTAAAGCTCTGAGCATTAGTTTTTGGGTGAAGCCATCTTGTTGAAATTTGATCACATCTTCGCTAGTTACTTCTTCATCACTATCATGATGAGATGGTTTAGGTGAAGGAAATGCGCCAGTGGAAGCTCTAGGAGTCCTTGGAGGCGTGTGATTATCGCCATTATTTTCAAAGGGATTTCGAGGACAAGTTCCTTTATATCCTTCGTAGCGTGCTTGATTGTCAATTTCAGCTTGTTGATTTTCTCTCTCCATAGCGTATATAGCCTCCAAAGTCTTTTGGGTTTCACATGCTTGTTCTTCTAAGTGACAGTTAATTTCATCAGGATGCACCATAGTGACTATACCACTCATACCCTCTGGTGTCTCAAAGGGTGTACCAAATGGATTTTCAAAACTATAAAGTGGGTTGTGCCGAACGTTAGCTGTTTGTGTTTGAGCAAATTCAAGATTCTTATCACAAGGTTGTTTGCAAGGACATTTGGGTGGTGTTTCCAATTGTTTGAAAATGAAAGGCGTGTGGCTACCATTACCACTCTGATATCTAGTTGTGACCGGCATGTAAAGAGTTGTCTTTGTTTAGTAGGACAAGAAGAGCGAGCCGAATTTGAAGCTTTTACGATCAAGACTAGTCACTTGTCAAAATGTGATTAGATGGCTTGTCAAACAGTGCTCAAGATCTTACAGCATGGGTGACTCGAGCTGAGCGGATGAGCGAGAAGCTCAATAGTGGATAGATAGAAAAATAATAGTTGAATTTTGACAAGTGATTTATCAAGACGTTTCAAGACTTACATTCGATGGACTAAATGCATCTTTTCAACTTAGGATGAATTCTTCACACACTGATACATGGCCAGGATCAAGGGTGACTAGCGTGACGCTCCTTAGACCAAACAAATCCGACAACAAACTCTGTTTTTGACCCAAAATGACTTTGGGCGATATTTTCTCAAAAGGAGGGCGACATAAGTTCAACAAATAATGTCGTGTGATAGAATTTCAGGAACAGTGCGATACTTTTTGTTCAAGAGACAGATATTTATACCAAGTGCGACAAAATATCAGACACAGTGCAACATAATTTACTACTGACGTGCGACATAATTTTTGAAAAAAATGTCACGCGATATTTCTTGTGAAAGCGTGCAACAGAGTGCCAGTTTTGTGTGAAAAAAGTCAATTTTTTAGTTTGGAGTTCGTTTCAATTTGTCAATCAGAGAGTCATTTCAATCATACAGCATTTCATCTTAGCTTGTATCAGTAAACAACAAGGTTTGCAAACAGTAAGTGTTGTAACATGTCTTCAAAACAATTGATCAAGGGTAAAAACAACCTTGTCAATACACACTTGGGATATCAGAATAGCCTTCCTAACAACTCTTTATCAGAATGTTTATGTTGCAAGAATGTTAACACTGGTCAAAACATTGAAAACAATAGCCAAGAAATCTACCTTAGAGTCATGATTCATTACTCAACAACTTAGCCCACGCTTGATGCTCCTTCGCCTCAGACCAAGTGGTTGCCCACAAGAGATATTGGCTTTGTCATGGAAGTGCCATAAGCACAACCAAGGGAACACATATGGTGAGTGTAAATCTTGGGGTGATCCAGGTAGTCCACTAGGATCGATCCTTGCACCAAGAAGTTGAGCGGCTAAAAAGGGTAGTTACTAACTTAGGGTTTTTAGATTGGGCTTCTGTTCATAGTGTCCCTCTTGCTCCCAATTATGGGACACCTCACCTTGCGATGAGTAACCGATCTCGCGATCACAAGAGTACCTTAAGCATTCTTTCTTAGTGATCTCCCTATGGTCGAAATCCCATAAGCGATCACACTAGGCGAAGACAAACACTATGTCTACCAAGGTTTTATGTCCTTAATAGCCTTGAGTTTATAGTGGGTTGGAAGAGCCAGGTAATTGGCTTGTCCCCACTTGGGTCGTCCCTCTCAGGTTGTTCGAGAGCAGGCCCTCTAAAGGATCCTAACTATACAAAGTGGATCAACTTTCGGAAGTCAAGATTTTTGATTCACCACAAGGGTGAAGAGCATACTCTCCTATTCCAATTGTTTTCTCCCAAACACGTCAGGAAGATTCAGTTACCCCTTGCTTTTGAAACCAAATGGCAAGTCAAGATTTTTGATTCACCAAAAGGGTGAAGAGCATACTCTCCTATTACCAAAAGATTCCAATCACAAGTTTTCTGTGCCTATAAAAATGAACAATTATTCAATGCCGCACATGGAAACAAAAAATCAAGCAAGTTTGGGTTTTTATGCTTTAGGCAGCCCTGCAAACAAAGTTAGTAGCCCTTGCGCATTTGAAGCTTTGACATGCGTTCTTTTTATATGCAAGGTTTCAATATTTTCTTCACAAAAAGGGCAACCTGCAATCACAACTCGTTAGCCCATAAGTTAGCACAAAATAATCATAAAAACTATGAATTAAACCTCTGTAAAATAGTTTAGAAATTTTCTTAAAGATGACAGCAAGCCAGCTATGAAGAAATTTGATCAAATCCCTCAAGGAACAAGCAAAAAAATGTTAGGCGATACTTTTTGCTGAACAAAATTTGCGTGATACTTCGCAGTATAGGAGGGCGACAATTTTTGTTTAGGTGACAGTTTTACTTTATCAGTGTGACATAATTTTGCACATAGGGCAACAATATACAGGCTACGAGCATGACACTATTTCCAAAAAGTGTTGTATGATAGTACTTTGAACTGTTGTGTGAGACTGGAAAAATGTCGCCCAACACTGTGACTATAAAAAAAAAAAAAATACAGAGCAGTACGAAAAATGTGAGTGAAAACAAGAAAAGGTAGGGAAAAACATACAGTCCTGCCCCACGGTGGGCACCAAAAATGTACACTAGAAAAGGTGCACTTCTCTAAATTATTCTATCTGAGGTTCTCCATAGATTGGAAAGCTCGAATGCCGACTTAGAGCTCCCTAGTCATGGAGTGCAAGGGGCATACAAATGAGCATATAGGAGCTCTCAGCTGAGCCTTAGAAATATAACCCTTGCTAGTAAACCACAAAACGGGAGATTCTTTAGACAAGAGCAAAAGTGCTAGTGTCAAAGAACTCTTGGATCATGCAATGCAAAAATGAAACTAAATTAGGATGAGATGCACAATGCAAGCTATGCTAAAAATGAGATGGGAATGTTACAAATCCAACTAGTAATCTATGTGATCTAATTATTTGCAAAGGAAACTACACTATCATGCAATATGATCTTAAGACTAATATGAAGGAAATGAGAGAATGAGACAAGGAAAAGAAGTTCTCCACAAAGCTCCAAGGAAACCTGTTAGAAAACCTGCAGCATGACAATATTCAAAAGATGGATTGATCCTTTGAGGGGGAAAACTCTCTCCCTTTTAAAGATGTATGGACGGTGGAGATCAAGATGAAGATGGTGGATGATCAACGGTGGAATTAAAAAAGAGGAGTGATCCATGTGCACACACAAGTCAACCAATAGAATATAAGTTGACTTGTCACATAAGACAAAAGTCTCACAAGCCTTTTCTTTTAATTGTAAAATAGAAAAAGGACTTTATGTGTGCACTTTAAGTGGGTTAGAAGAATGGGTTCTTTTATTTAATTAAAAGGGGACATGTTCTTTTAATCAAATAATGAACTTAGGATAGCATAGTCAAACTATAGGTTATAATCAAATAAATTGATTATTAGCAATTTGGTCTAGGTAAATGATTAAATTAATTTAGCCAAAATGTTGAAAAGAGGGCTAATAGTCTAGATGACCATTTTTAGGTGATTATACTAAGGAGGAGAAATGAGTGCATAGTTTGAATCTTAGTCACACCTACCAAATTCTACCATAATAGTTTTTTCTCTAATAATAGATTACATTTCTACCTATGCCAATTCACCTATCACTTCTTTTGTGGCCCTGTCAAATGCTTTGATGAATGTAGATTAGAGTTAAATGGAGAGATTTTGCTAAATTTGGAGGAGAGAATCAATACAAGGTTGTTCTTGCCTGATCTCAATATTCTTTTCCATTTGAATAAGTATTAGCTCGCTCATTACTCTTTTTGATCTCTTCCTCATTTTTTTCTTTGTTTTTTTAATCTGTATACCCAGTTTCGCTAGATGGTTTTCCTTTGTAGTTAGTTTGTAGGTATATTGTCATTAGAGCTTATTTTGGAGGTGGGTTTGAGTTCTTAATTGATTTTGTAATGGGTTTATTATTCGTTAAGCCTTGGATCTTCTCAACACTAAATTTTACATACTCCATTATTGTGGGTTATAGCAATATGCAAAAATAAAATAAAAATTGATCTGTCATTGTTGTAGCTCCTTTTTCCAAATGCAATGAGAAATCATTCCAAATCTAGCACTATAGGATATAGTGATCAATATAGTTCCATTTCTCATAGCCATAGTATAAAGAACCACATAGAGTTCCTTGATAGCTAAATTAACATAGCTATAGTGATACTAATAAATAAAAATAGGGTTAGGGATGAGCAGATTTCCATTCTTTGAAAGACATTATGTTGTATTCCTTTGTGTTTTATTCTTCTTTGATATATTTTTGAGCATTTGGAGATTCATTTGTTGAGAAACATCCCTTTTCTCCATTCTTCTTTATTCTTTCTAGTCTAGTGATTTCAATGAGCATAACTATTATAAAAAGATAACATGAATCATGTAGGAACAAATTCTTCAAATTGCACTATAATGCTCCACCTCTTCTTTCATATTTGACTCTTCTGACATCCATTATACTGAACCTTCTATTTAGAGAAATTCTAAAAAAATTCTCCATCAAATTCATACCTTTATGTCATGACTGGCTAGAAATGAAAATGTCAAGTTGCATATTTATTAATTATTTACTAAATTGATGTAAGCCACTCTCTTACCAGCACATCATTCCACAAACTAGAATTCATTCTGTCTATCCTATCAGACCAATATATAGAAGTGGACATAATTTTAATGTCATAGGAGAAGAAAAAGCTTAAATGTTCTAAATGCCTTTGATACAAAACAAAAATTACTAACACTTCCAAAAACTAAGTATACTTTTATCATCACCTTCCAATGCTATCTCAAACTATTAATTTTCATGAAAGTATTATCATAAAACTAATTTATTGTATTTTTTTTAATGATGAGGAGGAATCAATATGTGGACCTCTGTTGACTTTTATATATAGAAGACATAGGTAATTTAAAATTTAATAGTTGTTTTCCCTACCACATTCCTATATTTTGTAATTTAAATAAGTACAAGGAAAAATATTTTTTCTTTGGAAATACTTAGTATAGGTGGAAATTAGGTATAGAGACACAAAGATTTTGACTCATAGCATAGTTCATGAAGTATAAGATAATAAAGGCAGGCTTGGGAATTTTTAAAAATAACTAAAGTGACATATAAAGTGATATGACCCTGCCATAGAGGCTAAGATCATAGAGTTAGAATCATTTTTCCCAATATAGAAAACACAAAAGAGAGTCAAGATTATGGAGATTTTTTCTCTAAAGGGACGTGCATCTTAACAAAAAAGGTTTAAGAAAATGTTGATTGATAAAAAGTAGCAATTAGCATCAAGGGATGATTCACTTGGAGGAGTTTTGTCTCTTGTGGAGGACTACTATGAACTCATGACTCTTCGTCTCCTTAAGGGTATTATAAAAGGACAAATATAGTCTTGGATAAGGCATCAAATGACCTAACAACAATTAGAAAAAATATTAAGGAATCATAGCCAAATTAAGAGTAGAGATTAATATTTATAATATTAGTAACTATGTTAAAAGATAAATCCATGAATAAAGTAAAATTATAAGCACACACACACACATATATACAATATGTGTTTGTACATGTTAGTGATCTTTTTAAGTATCTAGATGCTTCTCTTATTATAAATATACTAAGATACTGGCTCAGATCTGGGAATGGGGATGGGTGTGAGTGTAGGTGTGCGAGCCTAGTACTTGGGTGCGATAATTATTTTTAGGGGCTGGGTGCATATGGGAACATGTGTGTGTATATATGAACTTGTAAAACTAAATAATTTCATTGTATGTTACTTGATATTGATCAATGCCAAATGCCATTTATATAAATATTAAATGCCAATTGATAGTTGAAAAATATTTATATAAAGCTATCAATGATATCATATATGTTTATGTTCACAACACCCAATGAATATCATTCCAGTTACTACATTATAAAATATATCTCATGAAATATGACTTAGTGTTCATCAATTATCAAATACAAATCACCTTTGAATAAAATCACCTTCCTTCAAAATGCCAAGATGGATAGAAAATATTGTGACAAAAAAATGAGAGGTAAAGATGAAATGAAAATATGTTTAAAGGCCACATATTGGGTCATTTTAGGGTTAGGAAGATTTTTTTTTAAAAAAAAATTTAAGTTAAGTTTGGGCCTACATTTTTTAAGGCAAGCTTGAGAGTTTGCATAGGCGCATCTGGGTTTTTGAAAGTGGGTTATTACCCTAATGAGTTTTTCCTCGAAAGAGATATTGAAAGTATTATCGAGTGTCAACATTGACAATTGGAGAGGTCTATTTTGGGAATGATCTTTGTTATGAAATTATAGATTGAAGTCTTCTAGTTGTTAGTAGTGAACATGATGAAGTCTATTTTCCACTACAAGTTGTAAAAAATTGACTACATGGACTGTGATTTCTTAAAACATCACAGACCTGAATATGCATCAGTATTGGTTTATTTTTCAAAGTCTTATAAAAAATATAGGATAATAAATGGCCATTTCAATCAATATATCTTTAGCTAGCTATAATATCAATACATTTGAAGTGGAATGACTAGATTAAGGACCACATACTCTGTAATAAACAAGTTGTGATTATTCCAGGAGATGATCACCGACTTAAATGGGAGATCACACAACATTCTATTATCTTTTTTGTACTCTATATAAGGAATCTAAATTACACTTGAGTACAATTGTATGAATGAACTTGATTGATGTGAATGAAACTCTATTACCTACGATAGAGGACTTATAATGAAGGGTGATCGAGCATTGAATGCAGTATATTTTGAGACTTTTGCAAATGGGTATTCATATAGATTGATCAAATATCTCCATCATCGTGACTATGCAAGCTTAAGAGCCTTCATTAATTGAATTCCTTTTTTTTTTCTCTGTGCTACAACCATAAATATAAGTGGATTATGAGTATACTCCATGTAGGCTGGAAAAATTGTGTATATATTTTTTGCAATGGGTTTTTGTCACGTAATCTCTATGTTGGATAGGATTGTAGGTTAGGTGCAGACCTGGAAGGTGATGTTTCATAAAAAAATGGATTGTCTCCAATGTTCCTCACTATT
Organism: Cupressus sempervirens; assembly: GCA_028749045.1. Classification (NCBI taxonomy): domain Eukaryota; kingdom Viridiplantae; phylum Streptophyta; class Pinopsida; order Cupressales; family Cupressaceae; genus Cupressus; species Cupressus sempervirens. The sequence continues at coordinate 364,633,988 of CM053791.1, read as the reverse complement.
AGAGTTGATACAACCTTGTGTAATTTTTACATTAACCAATAGACTTTACCAAATTTGATATCTTTTTGAAGGGTAAGTTACTTCACTTGGAGATATTAATGTTAGCAATGTTAGATATGAACTTGTTTCTAAAAATCCTGACAAGGAGGTTCCATAAAATTTTCTATGTTAAGTACATGTTTCCACAAGAGTCTCTCTACTTGAGAACCAAATACACTATCTAACTAATGTTTCAAAGCAGTGAAGAAAACTTAAAAATATTTATGACAAACAGTTGCAAAATTTGTAGTTCTTAGAGAGAAAAAAAGGTAACAAATTTATCACTTTGCTAAATAAGAGACTAGCTTTAAGCTCTATGTCCTCTATTTTATAGTGAAGGCCTTAAATTTATAACTAGTTTGTAGGTGGTTATATGTTTTTTAAGTTGATCTATCTAACAAGTAGTCATTCTTATTTTTTAAAAATTTAGATGATTCCTCATTTTTCAAGAATCTTTTCATCTCTAGTATCCTCTTTTCATTATTTATCAAATATTAGCATGTTGATGTCATATAATGTTGGACTACTCATTAAGATGTCCCTTCCAATTATGTATCTTATTAATAGTAAGGTGAAAAGATAATTAGTTATGTTCTAGTTTGACCTTAGCTGGGATACCAATAGATGAAACCATTCTATGAATTATTTGTATTGGGCAAGATTGATGCATTTTTGTATAATAATAATGACATTTCTTACCAACTATGACTTAACTTGTATTTGTTAGTCTAATGACTATAGCATGCCAAATTTTTCTATGTAGATTTGTATATTGAACAAGTTATACAATGTATGAAATAAGATGAAGACATCTTGGATATGGGCTATGTAGTTTGTAGATTTTTGTGAGCATGATCAATGATTGTTCTATTGCCACATAGACCTTCTTGGAAACCACCATTTTCATAATATTTTGTAAATCTTATATGTGCATGTCCCAACCAAATAGGTGCTCAACTAAGGAAGATTAATTAAAATGTGCTTTAGTATGTTACTCCTAGAGACAACTAGCATTACTAGCTACACCCTAATGTACCTAGGAAGCCCCTAAATAAAATAAGGATAGTGAGGATGTTCCAAGTTTTTTGTAAAATAAGGATGCTGGGGGGATATTTCTTTCCCATTCCCACATTTTTTGAAGAAACTTTGCAGGTCATATATGCTTGAAGATAATTGATACTGATAAACTAATACAAGAGAAACAATGCTAACAAAATCTTAAAATTATTAAAGAGAAAACAATTGCAGATTCACAATTTAAAACAATTGTTTATTTTGGGATGCCTTCTAGGGAAAAATGCTAGAAAAAAAGCACTCACTATTTAAAATTAATTGCTATTATACAATTAGATTTTTTCACTTCTGCATAACCCTAAATCATCCATATGCTATTAACATAGGCACATTAGTATGGAAAGTAAAACCATCAAGTGCTTTTGCAATACAAATGGACAAAAAAGTGTCTTTAAAAGGTGTCCCACTAATGGTGGATGAGTATGTAGTCTAAATGGAACTTGTCCAACACACATCCAATGATGCTATTACATATATATGGGAAATGAAATTTTTTATATCATTTTTGGTCAGGTGTACAATAATATTTGGCTATATTTTTGTTTTAGTCTTTTCAGTATTGAATCTATTCAATATTTATTATGTCTACAATTTTGTGTTTGCCATTTTTGATAATGACATGCTCTTTAGAGTTTGATATATGATTCAATTTTAAACACCAACCTAAAGTAAATTGCTTTTTTTGTTTAGCAATATTTAACAATATTTTGATTTTGTCCTTTGTTTTTATTTATGCTTTTGTTGCGGCATAATTGTATGGATGAATGAATTTATGCTCATTTGTGTATAGGTCAAGGGCCAAGGTAAAGAGGTTATTTCCCTGTGAACTTACTACAAAATTGAGGAAGAAATTTTCAATTTTTTAGAGCCTTAACAACCCTTATTTTTTGGTTGTGCTTTTGGCTCAAAATTTTCTAAAATGGTTGCCTTGTATACAAGCTATTGAAGCTCTTTCTTTAATTTAACTTAAACAATTTTTCAAATGAGTGTCTCAAATTCATGCTGTAAAATCCATTTTTGTGATTCTTGCTTAAATATTTTTCTTTTTTCATTATGCAAAACATTTTCAAGCCTGGAAACCCTATCATTTTAGCCCGTCCTACACAAATTCAATTCCCATTTACTCATGCTGTCGGTATTTTCTGTAAAAAACTCTAGAACCTAGTAGTAACCCATTTCCTTTCTATTCTCCCATCTATCAAAACTATTCACATGCTCTCAAACATAAAATAGAATTTTGTCAAAGGTGTGTGGGAATTTTGCATCATCATCATCCTGATAGAATCAATAATAGAATATGAGAATAATAATTAAATTCACAAAAATGTTGTTCAAGATAAATGCTTAAACAAGGAAAATAGTATTTATAACCACAACATGTCTTGTTGTTCATACTCACATAAGCTTGATGCATGATCAAAGGGTAGTGTTGTCCTATTTGTGTCCACCATTGAAACAATAATGGTGATCCATGTATCTTTAGGAACAACAAAAATTTGATCTTTGCCAAGTGGTGTAGGGGCCCTAGGTCTTGAATAAGGTGATCAAACACCAAGGAAGAGAATATTGAAAGTCAAGAATTGTCCAAGATGACACCAGATAGCTTAGGAATTCTTATCATGCATATAGGCAAGTTGATTTCATGTTATAATAAGGTTAGAAGCATAGTAAAAGGGTGGTCAATGATTGGGCAAACATTGGGAGTTGACCAAAAATCATCATTTTCAAATTTCTTAAACCTTTTAAGTGTTTTGGTTTAGTTTGGTAGGCACTGTGAAGTTTTTGTTATTAGATTATGTCAAAATTGTAAAATTGCAAAAAACTGCAATAAAAGTTGTCATGCAACTTTTCTTGCAAAAATCTAGAAGTCAAAAAATTAGAGCTCTATTTGGATCAAACATGAATAGGTGAAGTTGTAAATTAAAGTAGAAATAAATAAAAATATTAAGTAAATCTAGATGACTATAGAATAATGGAATTTGGAACCTACTTTGGATATTGATCCATAAACTACTCTAAAACTACACTAATCTATATACTACTATAGAATAATGGAAGATAGAAATAAAATTATGCATCCTTAAAGTGAATAAAAAAAAATGTAGTACAGTAACAAAATCATGTATAGGAACTAGGTGATAATGTAGAGATTGTAGAGCTAGCATGTACTTGCTTTATAGTAGAGTTTCCCTTTTTTGGCTCAGAATATATCTAAGTCAAAGGATATATATGAGTTAGATCATCTGAAGTAACCATTCATTTCAGCCCTACCCATAACAACAATCACAAGCTAGCTACTGATAAGAGAAGAAAAACCTTTTCAATTGCTGAGAAAAGAATAAAAAGTTTATCACTATAGTTGATGAACTTTTCCATGATGATGAGCATTTGGGATTTCTCTATTTGAATGAAACAACTACATAATTACATCAAATTCTTAGTTAATTGTTCTTGCATGCATCATTGGCATTACTAAGCAACAAAACTCATCTAAATTATCCAATAATATTTGGATGATCTTTGTAAGCAATTTCCAAATCCTCTCAATTACCCAACAATCTTTGGATGCTCTCTCTAAACATTCATGGTTTATACTTTCATGCACTATGATCAATAATATCTAGGGCTCAAAGACCAATAGTCTACTTTGGTTAGCATAGACCAAGTACCTTTTCAAAGTGCATAGATTTCACATGTAAAATGTTTAGTGCCACCGAACAATTTTTCTTACCTATCCTCTCCTCATAAATGACTTGATCTAGAATGCACATACATTTTATTATAAATTCAATGGCTTAGTTTTGTTTTTCAGTGTCAAGTTTTGAAGTATTCTAATGTGAATTACATTTGTTGTGTGTTTTATGTGTTCTATTTCATATGTGTTTGAAAAAAAACTATATAGATTTCTTTAAGGAATACATGAACCATGGCTTACAAAACTTTTCATATTCAAGAATAGCTTGCTTGAGAAACTAGGGGCTATGAAACAATATTTAGTAAGCACTAACATGAAATAATAGGAAAATCCATATACCAGTCTTCAATTGCCATATTTATATATTATAAAACATAAATGATCATAAATCTATATACTACTGTGGAATAACCAAATTTATTTATAGAAGGTTAACATCACATGATATGGGCTAAAGGAAGTGGAAAAAAAAAAGTGCAATTGTTATTCACATAAGTTTTTGTTTTTGGCACAATGTGAAAGCTGAAGGAGTAGCTTCTGTAATCATTTTTTCATCAAGTGAGATCACCAAATAAAAATCCATTTTATGACCTATTATGTTTTCCTTAACCAAAATAACTTGAGGGGAAATGATCACAAAATAAACAAATAGAACTCGTCAACCACGAAATGAAAGTAAGAGCTCTATACAAATAAGGATCTAATACCAAGTATGCAATTTTATGTTGTTTGAACAACACAGGTACTCTATATACCACAAACCAATGATAGTGAGATAATCAAGAAAACTTATTATACCTAGCACAAACCCAATATAATTCATGCATTAGACATTCACAAACTTCAAAGCCACATTTATGGTAATTGCATTCACACTTGTGTTGTTCAGCTTTCAAAATTCAAATAAGAAAGAGTTTAATTTTTTGGTCAAAGGACAATCTAATCAAATTGATACATATGCACCCATAACATCTCTGTTGAAGATTGAGGTACTTGAAAATCATATTTTGTTATTTTGTCAATTTGTTCTTTGAAAATTGCACTTACAATCTTTTCAAAATGGTTTTATTTGTTTTATGACACATCTTATAAGAATAATGGCTAATATATATAACCTTATGTTTGTAGGAAGTTAGACAAGGTGGGATGCAGGAAGAGAGATATATAGCAAACAAGTAGGTGTCAAGTATCTTGCTAAACTAATGAGAACTATTATGTGTATTTTTTTAAGGATTCAAGAGATTTTGAAGATAAGAGACACAATCATTATTAACTATTACCTAGTCAGAAAATGTAATTTTCCCTAGTCATAGAATAATGGCTAGAATTATCACAAAGACACTGGTCTATGTGCCCAACTAAAAAATGGAAAGGAATACTTGAGCCTTTGGAGAATATATCTATCAAAAAGTGATCTATAAAATGATTATAGACATACATTTAATGCCAATTTTGTAAGAAATTTTTTTAAAAGAATTTAGAAATATTCATAGTTATGCCTAGTATAGCTAGGAACAATCCCTTGGCTAAAATGTACATTTGTTGTACGATAAGTAGTTTAAGCTCCGAAATTCTATTTGAAAAATATGATAGACATCTATGAAAGCTATGCAAAAAGGATTAATGCATTCTAACTTTGTGTGGGAAGTCATTACTAATTTGATGTCAATATCTCTTATCATAATCCTCTAGAGGGTACAATCCTATTGCACATCATATTTACAGCCTTGGACATTGATGATGTTCATTTTACTGTTTTGAAGGTCACATCTTCCATGCATACTATAGAATTCTTCTATGACAAGGATTTACTTAAGAGCTCTAATGTTTACTCCTATTGCCTAGATTTCTAAGGATTAGGTTAATGCAAGGTGGAGCTATTTATTGTCCCAAAATTACCACCACAAATTTTATGCATTTCATGATAGACATTATCTAAAACATGGGGAAAAACACCTAATTTTTCCATATTTTATGTAAAAATTGATACCACCACATTTGATCAATAGAATAGTAATATGTTTGGGTTAACATCTAACTACAGGTGCTTGAACACAAAGCTATACATGTACGCAAGGAAAGCCAAACAACTTCCAAAGTGAATCATACCAAACTAGTGAAATAAAAGGTCACAAATCCGATATGTGCATACTCTATAGTAAATACAAACTTGCCCTATTAAAAAACCCCAACTCATGACAAACAAGGAGTAATGGAAAGTCTCAACAAAAGTTGTTGAATTTATGTCAATGAGATTTTTTGATATTATAATATGGGTGAATTTGAGAGAGGTGACCAAATTTTTCTTTCAAAACTATATGTGCAGATATAAACATTAAGTACAACATGTTCAATATTTTTGTAAATATACACATTAATTAGACCAACTTTTTCTTTCAAAATCATATGTGCAGATATAAATATTAACTAAAACATATCTAATATTTTTGCAGATATACACATAATTTACCAAATTTTTCTTTCAAAATCATATGTGCAGATATAAAAATTAAGTACAACATGTCCAATAATTTATATATATATATATATATATATATATATATATATATAGTCAAATATTTTTGTAGATATACACATTAATTACACCAAATTTCTCTTTCAAAACCATATGTGTAGATATAAACATTGAGTATAACATGTCCAATAATTTTGTAGATTTACTTTCCTATGAAGAAAGACCACACCCGACAATATGAACCCAGAATAAAATAATGAGCGAATTGCTAGATTGTGGTCTAAGTTCCAAAGAAAATTTGATATATGTAATTGTCCTTGGAAAAAGTGTAAGGGCTTAAAGAATCAAAGAATTCTAATCACAATATCCCAGAGTCATTGTAGGCAACATGGTCACATTGAAGGGGGCTACAATTTTTGTCAATTGGTGAATATGGATTTCCTACTAGAGGAACATGGAGGTGTGAATATCCAAGCTAAGGATAAAACTCCCATGAAAGAAGATGATAATGTGCCAGAGGACATGATTGAAGAAGATGGTATTGGCATAGTTGATGAAGATTCTCATGATAGTGGCACTAGCACATCTAATAATGATGATAATGAAGATGGTCTTGATATACCTATACTTGAGAGGGCAGACAAGCCCCTATACAGAGGCTCCCAAATAATTCTTCTCTTTTCTATAGTCTTGTTGGTGAACTTGAAGGTTATGAATAGTTTGTCCAATGTAGCAATTTCACGTATGCCAAGGTATGCCATTTTTTTCATCTTCAATGTTAACATACCATTACTATTCATTAAATTAACAACTCATATTTGTTTTTGTAGGTTGATAGGTGAGTTTTTGTTATCACCATCAATCATTTTGCCTTGTTCATATCGAGAATTATCTACCATTATGAATCAAATTGGAATGAAGTATCATACAATACATGCATGTCCCAATGATCACATTATATATCATAAAAAATATAAAATTTAAATAGAATATTGTGATTATCATATTAGTAGATATCGATCAAATCTAATAACAAAAAAGGTGCCTCACAAGGTTCTTTAATACATTCTCATTATTCCACATCTTCAATGATTATTCAAGCGCAATAGCTTGGCACAATTTATGGATTACCATGCATGCAATAGAAGTCAAGATGACATTATGAAAATGCCTACAGATGGTTCTACATTTAAAGAGATAGAAGAAAGATGACCACACTTTAAAAAAAACCTCATAAGCTCAAGCTTTCATTGGTAGTGGATGGTGTCAATCCATTTGGAGTTATGAGATCTATTTACTCAATGTGGCCTATTTTTGTTATTAACAATAACATTCCAATGGAAAAAATATTAAATTAGAGCTATAAGTACAAGGAAAAGGGGACCATTGCCCAAGTGCAATGTATGTGTGCATTATAACAGTCAGTAAAAAAAATTGCATGCATAATTTATGGATTACCATGCATGCAATAGAAGTCAAGATGATATTATAAAAATTTCTATGGATGGTTCTACATTGAAAGAGATAGAAGAAACATGTCCACACTTTAAAGAAGAACCTCATAATCTCAAAATTTCATTGGCAGTGGATGGTGTTGATCCATTTGGAGTTATGAGATCTATTTACTTAGCGTGGCATATTTTTGTTATTAACAATAACATTTATCCTTGGATGTCCATAAAGAGGGAGCACATAATGTTGTTAATAATTGTACTAAGTATTTTTTCATTTAATAGTTATCTAAATTAATTTATAAATAGTGAATGAAAATGGTCATAATAATTATGTAGTATTTCTGTTCATTTAAGTACTAGGTAAGTACCAAGTTAAAGATATGAATGTATATATTAAGCCCCTTATTAATGAGTTGTTGAAGTTATGGAATGGGGTCATTATGTATGACATCTCTAGACTAATAAGACAAATACAATTTCAATTCCATGCAATAATTGTATGGAGAATACATGATGCCCCTAGGCTAACTCATTTTTGTGGTATGTTATATTGTTAAGGTCACATATTTTTGGTCTATTATAGTGCTTACATAGTATTGTTATATTCTTAATTTGCAAATGATAATTGTAAATGATCCAATTATACATGATCTTTTAGGACTTCAAACAAAGGGAAAATTTGCATGTCCAATTTGTGGTTCGAAGATGAAATCTTGTCATTCAAGAACTTTAGGAAAGCAAGTGTTTGATGAGTTTAGACACTTTATCCATAATAATCATTAGTATCAAATTACTGAAAAATATCTTTTTAATGGGGAAAGAAGAGACAACATTAAGGCCATGAAGAATGTCACCTCATCTATGAAAGTTGGAATATGATCGACTAAATTGCCAAGGTAATATCCATTTTGTGGTCCAAATTTTGAAATTTATATTTTGATATTGTCTTTTATTTAGTAGTGATGCAATTGATGCTTGTGAAGGTTGTCAAGGCATCAATGACCAACTTCCTAGAGGAATAAAAATATCTCACTCAATTTAGTAGGTTTCTATACTACAAGGATCTCCCAATCATACATTTGTTTGATGCTATGCATATTGGAAAGAATGTAACAAAAATACTATGGAAAATAATAGATGGAAGGTGTGATAGAGAAAAAATTGCCAAAATTTGTACTGACATTCATGAATCTAATCATGTACTAAAAGATTTCATTAAATCAAATAGCAATACAGACCACATAAATATGAGTGCCCTTCCTTGGTTATTAATGGAGCAACAAAGCAATGCATTAAAAGAAGTCACAAAAAAAAAAATTCATAGGATTTGCTACAAATATAAGCATTCTTATATCAAAGAAAGGTGATTTTGGACTAGAGTTGAAAACATATGATTGACACACCTTCATTAAGGTAATTCATGTTCTCTATTTATAATATATTTGTAAAATTTCATGTACTACCTATTATATTATTTCATAATATATTGAAATGATCATTTTTTAATGATTGCAGTGTTGACATTATAGTCAAGTTTATTTATCAGTGACACACACACACACACACACACACACACACACACACACACACACACACACACACACACACACACACACACACATAATTAGATGGTTAGTAGCTATCAAGCTTATCTTGTAGTTTACTACATTAACCAAGTAATTTAGGCTTTACCAAGTTCTAGGAATAATATTCAGTTCACACTGAGTAGTATCTACCAAGTTGGTGATTATCAGTGTAAATCAAGCTTCATAGCATTTACCAAGTTTCTTAGTGAAAATTGAGTTCTCCAGTGATTATCAAGTTCAGAGCTTCAGTGATGTGAATCTAGTGTTGACTAAGCTATGTACTATCAACCAAGTGATTCTATTTGTACTGAGCACACATTGGTAGTGTTGACTAAGCTATGCAGTGACAACCAAGTGATTTAGTTTATATGTTGAGTTTCATAGTGTTCATCAAGTCACTAGTGTAAACTAAGTTTAGACTACTTGGAAGTGATTAGTATGAGCCGACCTTCTACATCTATTGAGTGCATGACAATGCCAAGCATTGATAATGGTTGCTGATTGTCAAAACCTCACTGAGTTTGTCTTCAAAACCTAAATACCTATAGTTAGGCTGACTTTGTGTATTTTGGTGAAACTTGTATTGTAGTTGACTTTTATGAATTGTAAATTAGATTGGTATATATGTAATGTATTGTATCACATCCAAATGAAAGAATGATATGAATATATAAAGATTCTAAAGTAGAAGTGCAAAGTAAAAAGGCTACAAGTAGTATAAGGAGAAACAAAGATTTATCTATCACAACAAGGTGATCATTACACCCTAAAGGAATCTCATTCAACAAATCTAAGTTGCAAATTAGATATCAACCACTAGTTCATCCTTACAGGTGGAATAGTTAAATCCTTTCACAAGGTAGACTTAACAGTATTTTGTAAATCTCTTTACCAAGTACATACTTCATCGTATGTTTGTAAATCCTTTTGCAAGGTGGACCTAACAATCCTTATTGCTCCTAATAGGGAGGATCATAAAAAGTGATCATTCTAAGCTTCAACAGACCAAATTTATACTATAGTACTAAAGCTTGTGAGTATCATCCCCACCCCAATTTTAATTTCTATTTGGAAGGTTTTTGGGTCACCATGTTGTGTGTCAAAGTGTTATGAATATTTTAATGCTTTCAATTTTTCATGCATGCAATTAGATCAAAATACATATGAAGGATTAATTGATGAATAAATGTTAAGTTTTATTGGTTACTAATTCACCCCTCCCCTCTTAGTAACCTAGCCTATCTCGTATCTCCAACAATTGGTATCAAAGATCTATGGTTCTCAAATAAGAAGTTCAATAGTTTGAGCAAAGATTAGAGAAAATGGAGGCATTCAGACTTGATAAAACTATTGACAATAAAAAACTAGATTTGGAATAGGCTATTGGGCAACTTAAGAAAGAAAAGGAGCAACTCTCTTAATCCATAAAAATAAGAAAAGATCTTGTAGTACAAATGTATGACCTATCCCTTCAATAAGAAAACTTCATTGATTAGCTCACCAATGAAAAAATTGTGGTAAGCTAGGTCATACATCAAATAAATGTTGGAGTAATGGTAAAGGTAAGTTCAATTGAAAATACTACAATTGCAATAAGTATGGTCATAGAGCTAATGAATGCAAAGAGAAACTTAAATTTGAAGGCAAATGTCACAAATGCAAGAAGCATGAGCACAAATCTTCTAAATGAAAAACCAATATATTAAACCTACTAGAATAGATTGTAAAAGCTATATTTGGTTGGGACTACAACACATGGTGTAGATGTCACTACTGTGGAGAATTTGGACATATTGGAATAAACTATGTAAAATATTAGATGAGGACAAGAGACACTACTAGAAGATGTTTTATTTGTACAGAACTTGGACATCTTGCCAAGAACTGTATCAACACTAAAAAAACTAAAGTTGAAAAGAAAGCTAAGGTTAACAACATCAAAAAATAGATGAGAGAACAATGGATTCTAAAATCTTCTGAGAATGCAAGTTCGAGAAATGAAGCACATGACACTCAAGAATTGGGTGACTCAAGTATTTCTACTTGATCTCCCTCAAGGATAATTGGAACTAAGATTCTGAAGTAGGCATTTTACATCAGTTCCAGTTAGCTAGAAGGAAAGATCCATATCAACATTCAAGATACAAAGGGATCACTGAGTGTCTAAGGAAATTCTAGACCTTACCAAGCTAGGTCAGGTTGCAAGACCCTACCGAGCAAGGTCAGGTGTAACTAAGTCATTGTGTGGACACTAAGTCATGGATGACTCTATCAAGAAATTAGACCAAACTGAGTGGAGATAGTCTCTCACCAAGGAAGTGATCGTACCAAGAATTTATGGCAATTGGAAAGTGACATTTGTTAAAAAGGATGAAATCAAATTCATTTGTCACTATGAATTTTCAAAGAGCTATGTGCAAAGAGTGATTTTTGTGCATCCAACCAATTTGTATGATTTTTTGTTGATGTTTTCTATGTTTTTGTAAACCCTACCGAGCATGGCATTCTCTAGCAGCAAAGCCAAGGAGTCTAAGATGTTGGTTTGAGGAGTTGAGTGGAAAGCACTACACTTCAAATTAAGTTCAACAATTGTAGAAACACTTGATCCAACTAAAGCTTAGTAACAGATTCCACCAAAGGTACTACTAGTTAATGATATTCACTCACATTTTTTTTGTTTGATTCAAGACATTGGAACCCTAGAAATGGATAAACTATGGAAAAGTTGTGTGTGAATGGTGCATTGAAACCCAAGCATCAACTCTTAGAAGCCAAGGGTTTAACCCAAATTCCACATATGCCCCAAGAATTTTAAATAAAATGGATAAGGTTTATCATTAGCTGTGTACACAATAGGAAAGTATAGTTGGAGCAGCCAGTTCTGATAATGAAGAAAATGATTCATCAAATCACAGGGTTCCCAATGTTGAACAAGGAAAAGACTACCAAAACCCTAAGTTAGGTAGAACTAGAAAATATAACTCTTGCCAAATAGGATGGAAGAGGTATGAAGATCAACTATGTAGATAACATGGAGTTTAAGTTTGAAATTAATGTAATAATACATAAAATATATAGCTCTAGTCATCTCAAAAGTGTATCATGTGAGGTAGTTGATCTAGCTCTCAAGGTGGTGAAGAACATGTCCTTTGACCTTGCTAAGCTAAACTTAAACCAGTTCAACCAAAACATAGAGAGCATCATAACTTCAAAGAATAACCTGTGTATGTTTGGTTCACTTTTAACCTGTATATTCTTCTTTGTGCAATTTTTTTCCCCTTCAAAAGATATAGTTGTATGGAGAGAATATGTGCCTATACTATATCAAAGCAATGAGTTTATAGTAGAGATGAGTAAGAACTATGTCAGTATCATGGATAATTATTTTGATTCATTCAAAGAAAAGATGAATAACAAATTCAAAATTCCCAAGAAAATTATACAAGATTACAAGGATGATGTTTGTTTTATGGTAGACTATGATAAGGTCTACATATAAGTAGTCAAACCTAGAGTGGTGTGGGTTAAGCCTCTAGGCTATGAGGTTAATATTGATGACACCAGGGACATTATTGAGGCATTATTGAATGAATTTTTGGATACCAAGGCTACATATTTTGGTACATATGATGAATTCAAGGCCAAAATTGAACTAGAGATAAAGCTTCCTTAGGTTATCAGCAAAGGAAAGAAGAGGATAGAAAAACTGAGACAAACTAGTTCTACACTCCTATTGATAGAAGGTAAAGGAGATGATATGGTAGAAGATGAGGCAAATGAATTTAAATCAGAAGAAGAAGAGAAAATCAAGAAGAAAGTTAAGGTTATCATAACCAAACCTACTAGGTCATCTATTGTAGTATTCACTGGAAGGACATCTAGAAAGAAATTAGAATTGGGTGAAGAAGTAGAGGATGTTGTTTTCAAATGAACTCCACCTACATTTCTAAAGAAACTAAAAGAGATTGATTCTAGAGCTAGCATAACAAATTTTAAATCATTGAGATATGAGACTAGAAATGTAGAGGAGAAGAAGCAAGTTGAAGACATGATCATGTCTAAACTAGGAAAATGGAAATATTCACCTAAGAAACTTGCACAACAAATTCCCAATGAACTGATGGAAAGAATTAAGCCAAGATGGGAACATGCCAAGAATAATGCAAAGGAGATATATGAGAAAAATATAAGGCAACTCATGCCAAGTCTCAATGACAAAGAAGTAAAAGAGTCCATAAAGCAAAATGAAGAAAAACTCACTTTGAAATTTAACACTTGCTTGATACTAATTAATGACATTGAACATGTGGCAAAGAATGTCACTAATACATGGAAGAATATCTACAATCTTCATCAAAAGAGTGATATTTTTGTTCATGTTAGTGATAAAGATGATGATGAAGATGACAAGGAAGAAAAGGAAAAATGATGATGAAGAAGAAACAAATTATGATAATAAAAATTGATGAGAAGAAAGAACAAGAAGCCACCAAGGAGAATCTCCCTCTGATTCAAAGCATTGAGGAAACTAATCTTGAGAAGATTGCAATAGTGGTTATGGCCTCATTTCCTCACTCTCCGAGCAAAGCTTTAAATCCATCAAGCTTAGAGAAAGCTTCTATCGAGCTAGTTGTGGTAAACAACTCAACAACTAGCTAATTCTACAATCAGTACAATATCTACTTTTGTTGCTAGTCCTTCAATTTCTACTATTGTAACTATTCCTAGTATACAAGTAGTTGGTACAAAGATAGTTAAAAGAAATCCTCTACTGAGTACTATGGTTTTTAGCAAAGGAAAAGATAAGGAAGAAGACATTGATCTTGATGTGGATATAGTTATCCCAAATTGGGATATCTCTACTCTAAATCCTGATCAAATGCATGTAGTAGGTGAGCTTTTACAAAAGAAAGATAAGAAAAAGAGACTTAGAGAGGAGAGAAATAGAGAAAATCAAGTGCTAGAAGATGTAAAGAACATACTTGCAAATGCACTCAACACTAAGGTTGATACTTCTCAACCTATTTTGGCTCAATTAGTAGAAGTTGTTTAGAGATTTAATGAATATTTGAATGGGCAAGAAAAATTGTTCGAAAGAGCAGAGTAGAAATTTGAAAACAATGTATTGGAGCTAGTTGCACAAAATATTGCAATATATCAAGTAGATTTGTCTACTATTCTTAGCTCATTGGAAACCTCTGCCAATAATGTCAAAGATACATCAATCTTTACTTAGAAAATCAAAGATAAACTCTGCAAGATAGATGAAGATCTAAAGGAAAGTGCACACTAGTTGTCACTTGACCTGAGCTACAATTTTTCTCATTACACAAAGATCAAATTTCTAACTAATATGCAAGAAAAATTACTAAGGGAAGAATCTAGGATAAGGGCCACACTTGTAAACATACAAGGCATGATTCTTCCAAACATGGATGTATTTTAGAAACACATTGCACATTCCAAAACTCTCATCCATGACAACAACTTCTCCATTGCTAATCACATGATGAAGTTATTAGCAAAAGTTCAAATTAGCCAGGTGTTGTAAGAAAATTGGGATAAGACAATGTCACTTATTTTAAAGGTACATTTTGACTTCTTGTCACTTGGCATTACCATGTAGCATACACCTTTGGCATTTATGTCAGACAGTGGGAGAATATGTAAAAAGGGGGAGAATACATAATGAAAGGGGAGAAGATGAGAAGATATAATATTAATATGTTAAAAGGGGGAGAATATGTGATGAAAGGGGAGAAGATAAGAAGATGTAATATAAAGACATGAGACCTATTTATATAACATGTAAAGTATATTGTATATATGTATGGGGGAGCATCATAATATTATACATATACATGTACATATATTCAAATAAAAATAGAGTATGTTAGCAAGTTAAAGACATAAGATGGAGACTAAAGATTGTTTTGAATTTTTTGAGAAATCAATTTTGATTGATAAGTGTTTTTTGTCACTAATTTCAAAGGGGAAGATTGTTGACATTATAATCAAGCTTGTTTATTAGTGACTCACACACTTAATTAGATGGTTAGCAACTACCAAGCTTATTTTGTAATTTACAATGTTAACAAAGTAATTAAGGATCTACCAAGTTCTAGGAACAAAATTCTATTCATTTTGAGAAGTATCTACCAAGTTTGTGGTTATTAGTGTAAACTGAGCTTCATAGTGTTTACCAAGTTTCTTAGTGTAAACTAAGTTATCCAATGTTTATCAAGTTCATAACTTTAGTGATGTGAATCTAGTGTTGACTGAGCTATGTAGTGTCAACCAAGCGATTCATTTTATACCAATCTCTTTGTGATTCAATTTATATGTTGAGTTTCATAGTGTTCACCAAGTCACTAGTGCAAACTGAGTTTAGACTACTTGGAAGTGATTAGTGTGAGTTGAGCTTCTACGTATATTGAGTGCATAATGATGCTAAGCATTGACAATGGTTTTTTAGTGTCAGAACCTCACCAAGGTTGTCTTTAGAACTTGAGTAACTACAATTGGGCTGACTTTGTGTATTTTGATGAAACTTGTATTATAGTTGATTTTGATGAATTATAAATTAGATTGGTAAATATGTAATGTATTGTATCACATCCAAATGAAAGAATTATATGAATACAAAAATATTTCGAAGAAGAAGTGCAAAGTAAAAAGGCGATAAGTAGTATAAGGAGAAACAAAGATTTATCTATCACAACAAGGTGATCATTATACTCCAAAAGAATCTCATTTAAAAAATCTAAGTTGTAAATCAAAGATTAGTCACTAGTTCATCCTAATAGGTGGAATAGTTAAATCCTTTCACAAGATAGACTTAAAAATATTTTGTAAATCTCTCTACCAAGTACATACTTCATTTTATGTTTGTAAATCCTTTTGCAAGGTGGACCTAGCAATCCTTATTGCTCCTAATAGGGTAGATCATTAGAATTGATCATTGCAAGCTTTAATAGGCCAACTTTATATTGTAACACTAAAGCTTGTGGGTATCATCCCCACCCTAGTTTTACTTTCTATTTGGAAGTTTTTTGGGTCACCATACTATGTGTCAAAGTGTTATGAAGGTTTTTAATGCTTTTAGTTTTTCATGCATGTAATTAAATCAAAATACATATGAAGGATTAATTGGTGAATAAAGGTTAAATTTTATTGGTTACTGATTCACCCCTCCCCTCTTAGTAACCTAGTCTATCTCATATTTCCAACATGTAGTATGTCCTACCTTTATCCCTTTGACACCAGTTTGAAAATAGTATTAAATAAGTTATATATGATCTTGGAAAAAACATGAGGTTAGAAGTGTTATTTTTTAGATTTGTTGCACATTATATTTATGACTTGCTTTACTTTTTATGTAATCTATTGTATAATTTTATTTTAAATCTTGTTTATATGATTTTTCATATTGAATCTCTTTTAGGTGGTTATCATCTAAAGTAATTGATAAAAAATATATAAAATATTGGAAGAGAAAAATTAAATAGCTTATGTGTGAAATGCAAAAGTGTCTACCTTCAACTTTTTTCAATGCTCAAGAATACTACCTCATGCATCAAGTTGAAGAGATTGAATTGTGTGGACCTTTACAAACTAGATCAATGTGGATGGTTGAGAGATACTTGGAATTTATGAAGGGCTTAGTTTGATAAAGTATGCATCCTAAGGGTTCTATATTAGAGGGATATATGGTATACTAGACCATGGTGTACATTAGTGAATATCTTGTAAAGTTTGCAACAAACATTCATGTAGATTACATTATGGATCCCAACTCTATTAAAAAATTTGAAGGGGAGTACTTGGTGGGGAAAGGTAGATTGAGGAGAGTGAGAGGTAATTATAAGTTATTTTTTGTAGTTAATTAATTCTTATCCATCATCAATATAAGTTATTTCTAACTGATCTAGTTGTTTTCTTTATAGCTGGTCATGAGTGAGATGCACTACATTTGTATATTACAAACAATCTTGATTGGATGATGGTATGGATTCAAAAATCTCAAGAAAATGGTCACTCATTAACATAGGATGGTGTTGCATCATTGGTTAACCAAGCTCATTGTAATGGAGATCCCAATGTTATGCCAATGGTTATTGATCTAGCATATGGCGTAAGAAATAGAAAGGTACATAGATGATTACTAATGATGATCCATAAGTTTAATATCAACTCACAAGTTGATGCAAATCATCTTGACATGTTTTAATAATTGCATATCAAACACCACAAAGCTATGTACTACCATGGCTGTAAATTTTCATAAAAAAGTTAGACAAAACAATGAAAACTTGTGATTATAGGATAAGTGCAATCTTTGCGGTCACCAACATTTTGTCTAGAAATGCCATACATCCTCAACAATCTAAAAATTGATACTATGACATTTTGGATGATATACTTGAGTGCAACTTTAATTCATTCAAATTAGTTCTATTTGTTCTCAAATGGTATAGACTATGACTAAATTAAAATGATCTTGATAGGACTATTATTGAAGATGATAGTGGATTTACAATGATTAATACAAGGTAATTTGAGCTAGTTGGAAATGATCCCTATGTTTTTCCAAGCCAATGCAAGTAAGTGTTTTACTTTGGTGTTTCACACAAATTGGGTTGGTCATTTTTTGTTAGACATGATCTAAGAGGAAGGCTGGTAAAATATAATGTGATGAAAGGAGAAGATACTGAAGAATTAGAAGATGAAGTAAATGATGATCACAAATGACTATTAGACAATGATAAAGATGAAGAAGAAGATGATGATTTTGGTGATGCTAACAATGATGGTGATGATGATCATGAACATGTTGATGATGATGGTGGTGATCAAGGTGATGATGGTCATGATAATAGTGTGAAGATGATGATGATGATAAAGATTGGGGTCATGATTTATTTATAGAAATACTATGATATTGCATAGCTACCACACATACAGTAGAGGTAAGGAATTATAAAATATACAATTATTTCAATGAATGCATCATGTAATTTCTTTCTTCTACATAATTTGTAGTATATAGAGCATTTTAAGAGAACAACTTTTCATTATAATATGGGTGAATTTGATGAGCTAGGTGACCAACTTTTTATTTCAAAACCATATGTGTAGATATAAACATTAAGAACAACATGTCCAATATTTTTGTAGATGTACAAATTAATTAGAGAAAATTTAGCTTAAAATAATTAATTTGCATATGTAGGCTATTCAACAACTTTAACTAGGATGTTGCATAGTCACATAGATTGATAGGTATAAGTCACATAGATTGATAGGTATAAGTCAATAGACCCTATAGATGCAATTTTTAATTTGATTATCTTCTTTTTATTGTCAAAATCAACTTTAGTCTCATTTTATGGATTGCAGGTATCACCAAATTGGAATTTGTCTAATCTTTCTTCCTTGAGTGAGGAAAATGCGAGAATAGAAGACAAAAGTAAGACATCTAGTAGGTCTAAAATAGGGAGATCAACTAGAGGTCAAAAGACTAGAAGAAAATTCAATAAAAAAATGCCATTTTTTCTTTTTTGGGGGGGGGGTCATGTTCTTATGATAATGGGAGAGAAGGTGGTAGGAAGGTTCCGTTAAGGTACACACATCTTTAAAAAGAATGGGTACCCAAGGAACTACCTCCAGTTAATACTAATTTTTTTGTTAATGAAAGGATATATCACATAGCTCCATCTTCATTACTGTTAGTGTAAATTAATAATTATTATTACACTTTACTTAAATTTACTTGGGCTAATGCATTATTATATTAGTTGTCATGTAGACACCCAGGAGTATGTGTAGTCATATGAGTTGTCTTTTTGAAAACATAGGAGTTTGCGTATTCATCTGAGTTGTTGTGTAGATAGCTCCTATGCTCAATGAAGGATAATTCACTCTTGGTGGACATGTTCTTAGTTGTGGGGCTTATCACTTTGCTAACTACTATTCATTCTAGATGCCTTTATATACAGACACTTCTAGTATGTATTTATTAGTTAGTCATTCTCATATTATTATTATGATCATACATTGTTGGTCCACATTGTGCTAAGTTCTTGAGCTTTTTGATCTTGGTGTCATTTTTCCCTAAGGAGAATTCTTACATGGTATTAGAGCTATACCAAATTCTTACATAGTATTAGAGCTATATGAGCTTCATTGCATAGCCATTGGAGATTTTTTTTTTGCAGGTCAAGATTGGAGCTTGGTCGTGCAAATCAAATATTGGTATTACATTCAGAAGGTCAAAAAACTCCCAAATCGACTTTTGTTTCATCAAAATTGGACATTTATGGTAAAATCTAGAGTACTTAATTTATTTTTGGAGGTATGACGATGACGATTTAAGAAAAATAATTACAGAGGTGATTTTCAAATAGCGATATCTCCCTCATATGGACTTCTTTTTTCAAGCAATTTTTTTTTTTGTTTTTGGGTAGAATTTCATGTTCTACACATTGGTGCAAGATGTTTGAGATCTTTGTTCTTAATTTTTTTGCAAATCACAAATCCTAATTTTTGAAACTTCAAAGGCTTAGTTTGGGCTCATCTAGACATATATTTAGGTGTTATTTTTTTTAGAGTGGATGATTTTTTTGTCTACTTTCTAGATATGGTATCAATTTTGAGTAATTTTGAGTAGACATATTACTTTCAAATTTTCATCTCATTTTGGTCTATTGGAACTTGTAATTAATTAGATCCTTGAGAGATCCTATGTGTTATATTGCTGAGTTTGATATAGTTTCATGTGTTGTTGTAAAATTAGAAGTCCACTTATGCCCCAAATTGAAATGTGGCCATTGTAATCACACTAAATATAAAGTGCCAAATCATGCATTAGGGGGGTTTCTTTGATTTTTGATTTTTTTTTTTTTTTTTTTTTGCATTTTGGGGGGTGAATACATTATTTGATCTCATGGAGTCATGTTAAAAGTGTCACTTTGGTTTAAGATTCAAATTGACAAAAAGAAACTATCAGAATTGGAGTACTTTGATGATTGATCATATAAGAGAACATAAGGAAGTGTTTCCTTATCTATATTCGAAGATATTTTCACCTAATATGAATTGGGGACATCTTTCTCTTCTTCTTAACTTTATGTATAACAATATGAGTAAGGAATATTTTGCTCCTCTTAGTAAGTCAAGTAGTCCTCATGACATTTGGATGTGTCTTTGGGAAGCATATGGAGATTCACGAGTCCCTCCATTACCAGAAGACATTCTACCTCTAGTCACTCTAGTTGTGGTACCTACAACTCTAGTTGAGATCATATCTCCTAATGCTCTTGTTGCTTCTATTGATCAAACTCTAGCCATAGATGCTCCTGATTCAGTGGAGCAGGAACCACCATGTCTTCCTATTTTAGCTTCATGGGATGACTTCCTTCTAGACATTGCAGTGTTGTTTGTAAAGTCTTACATTGAATATGTGGGAGACATTATTGATGACATCCATATTCTCTTTACTGAGAAGAATAATTC
Organism: Cupressus sempervirens; assembly: GCA_028749045.1. NCBI lineage: Eukaryota > Viridiplantae > Streptophyta > Pinopsida > Cupressales > Cupressaceae > Cupressus > Cupressus sempervirens. The sequence continues at coordinate 364,613,150 of CM053791.1, read as the reverse complement.
TTGACTTTTTGTGAGGAACACTCTAACCCTCAACCACTTGATCTTTCTTTTGAGATTGACATGATTGTGGACACTTCTTTTCAGCAGTTGGAGGAGGACTCTTTTACTTCAAAGGAGACAGGTCAGTCTTTGGATATTGTATTCTAGTTTTCTCAGACATCATATCTTTTGAGGATTCTTTCTACTAGTCGGGGAGCATTCTCTACTACACATATGATACCACTTCTTCCTATGAGGAACATCATTCATTTTTCATGGTGCAACTTCTTTAGTCATCAAGGAGCTTCTTTCATAGGTGTGCATTCATCATTGAGAGGAGGCTAAATTGCTTCTCTTCCCATGTCTTCCTATAAGGATGATTCCTTGCCTTTGGAGTTTGATTCACTTTCATACATGGGCATGTTACCTTTTTTGCAACCTTCTTTTGAGCATTCTCTAGATTGGCTTGTGGCATATGCATTCATCAAGGGCTTGTCAACATATGAGTAGACTTTAGAGGTAGCATCCATAGCATACTACATATGGTTGCATCGTCCATCTTCCTATCCATACTGGGAAGTATAGTTGCACCTATACTTGGTGTATTTTCTTTCTAAATGGAGAAATATCATTTGTAGGCACTAGATACATTTTTGTCATCATAACATCCTTGTAGGAGATTATTCAATATGGGGGGATACCATCATATGCTTGTACATGCATGATGTATGGGGGGTATTGATTGCTCCATCCTTGCATGCATCTTGTACTACTTCATCTCTCTTTTTGGAGGATGATTTTCCTATGAGGTTTTCCCTCTTTCTCTATTTTTAGAGAGATTACATTGCATAGCATTGCATTTCTACATGTGTACCTAACATGGCATAGTAGCCAAGACCCACATTGCATCTTGCATTCATATTTGTGAACTTAAGTGCATTCCCCTAAGTTTCACTTAAGGGGGGTGTTCATGTAAATAATTAATTATTATTACACTTTACTTAAGTTTACTTAGGTTAATGCATTATTATATTAGTTGTCATGTAGACACCTAGGAGTATGCCTAGTCATATGAACTATCTTGTTGACAACATAGGTGTTTGCATATTCATTTGATGTAGACAACACATTTGTTCGAACTCTAATTGAGCACATGGTGTCTACAACATCTCTTTATGAGATAAACCTATGTAATCTTATCCTCTCATCATCACACAAACTCCTATGCTCAATGGAGGATAATCCACTCTTGGTGGACATGTGCTTAGTTGTGAGGCTTATCACTTTGCTAACTCCTAGTCATTCTAGATTCCTTTATATATAGGTACTTTTAGTATGTATTTATCAGTTATTCATTCTTATATTCTTATTATGATCATACATCATTGGTCCATATTGTGCTAATTTATTGAGCTTCTTGATCTTGGTGTCGTTTTACCCTAAGGCAAATTCTTACAATTACATGGTTTGGGCCTATTTTCCATGGATGGCATGAAGGTCTATTAAAATAAATTTGTTGAATTGATGGAGTATGTAGAACCTTTTTGTAATTACAAAAATTGGATATAGATTGTGCAATAAAAAAAAAGTATGCATAGGTATGCATTGTCACCAAATTATATACAATGCAAAGAAAATGATCAAAGTAAAAGGTTCTCTATGTATATTGATGGAAGGCCAAAAGAAAGAAGAAATATTGTAGGATTTAAAAATAGGTCTTGACTTGTGTAAACTAATAAGTGGTTGAATTGTATATTTGAGGAACACAAGGGAAATCATATTTTTGTATGTGCAATATAATCAATAAGTGCAGGGGAAGAGCTTTTCATAGATTACAATTTGAATCATGTAGATACAAAAAAATTCCCTATCATGGGATTGGTAAGTATAACATTTAAACCAATTGCCTCCAATTAATATTGACTCCAATACACAATGTACTATTTTATTAATAATTTTTTTTGGTAAGTCTATTACTTTCATTTTGCTGCTGATTACTAAGAATTACTAATCTTTTTCACAAGGTGACAAGGATAGACCACCACCCACAAGAAAAGATGCACCATCTCACACACCTTCTTCAACAAAGGTAAACCTTAATTATTGTAATTGTTCAAATTATATAGAAAAAAATCTCATATTATTATGTTCTTTTCTTTATGGCTTTGGAGTTATTTTGATGGAATTTTACCGATATTGATGTCACAACTTGATGCTTATTGATAGGGAAAAACTAAAATGATAGTAGATCAAATGAGATCTGAAACACAGGCTTCATTTCTAGATGACATATCCCATAGTGTTGACCCCATGCTCATGGACCAACAACTCATACAAAGATACAATTATGAAACTCTCATCATTATCATTGAGAGTGACCATGAGTGAGGAGATAGAGGCACTAAAAGAAGAATTGGTTTGTAGATTCAATCCTTGAAGGTAAGTAGTAATTAATCTCAAGCAATAATATAAGTTCAATAGAATTTTATATTGTATAATATCATACAGATCATGATCTAAAATATTATGTGTTCTTCTACAACAATTTGTGACACTTGTGAGACCATGTGGTGAACATGGTGAGGGTTGTAGTGCAAAAACCTTCATCTAAGTAAAAATTTCTCTTTACAAAATTACTAAAAATTACAATATTATTATACCATTGAGTTTATTTAAGGCAGATTCAATTATAATTGAGTGCTATTCCATACTTGGGTCTCTATTTGAACTAGTTTAGGTTGTGCTTGACTATGAAAGGTGAGAGTGTTATGACCACTAAGTTCAACTAAGAACTTATTTACTATTAACAGACCCATGGAACAAGATTACACTAGTTAAATCAATGGTAATCTACTAAATTAGACATAGGGTTTCTAGACATTGTAATATTCCTTGCACATTCTAGTTCCTCAACAAAGTCTGGTATTTAATTAGACATTCATGGCTGCTAATTCATGGTATGTTTGATTTCTTAAAATGTGGAAACATAAGATTCACATGGGATAAAAAGAGACTATCCAAATCCTCCTTTTTTGAAAGAATATAATTATCTTAATCTAGAATTCACTGATTGAAAACTCCCATTATTTTAAAATAGATGTTAGACTAGTGAAATTTATATCATATCATACATTATCTTCTTCCAAACCTCTTTAGAATATTCTTAAAAAGTCACAAGAATAATGTACACATCTTAACCAGTTTAGATACATCTAGATTGTTGTTGCAAGAACAATCAATTTTTTTTTGAAAAATACCACTTTAACTATTATATTTATTTTAATAACATAATTCATTTAGAGTTAAAATTAATAAAGTAAACCAAGTGACCTAAATTTGAATTCCTTATAATTTGAAAATATCTAATATGCTTTCAACACTATTTTAAGTGACCATAAGTAAATAAATAGAGGTTTAAGATGTCTCATAAAAGTTTGTAATTCTAATATAGAAGTAATATTAGAGGTATAAAATATCTCTTAAAATTTTAAAATGGTAATATAAAAGTAACTTTAGAGGTAGGTACCATAAATATATTAAGACCAACAAAAAGTAATTTAATGCACTAATGTGTTTTGAAAGTTAGGTACATGATCAAGGTTGATTATTTGTGTTGGCATTAGTAGGTGGACCATTTTGGATGTAGTGGAAAATAAATTGATCCATCTTACCTATCCTGGTCCTTGTGTTTTTGTTAGTAACCTTATGACTATTATGGGTATTTTCATTTGTTTTTTTTGGCTCATCCTACCCAGTGTTGAAATGGGACATTTAATGTTGAAAGTGAAACTGGTGCAACATTATTTTTTTTCATCAACATTATAGCACTTAACTTTTATTTTTGGATGTTTCTAGCTAGTATCCCATTTGATCTTTATCCATTGCAAATGTCTTTACTAAGTATTCTTTAGCTCATGATAAAGTGTAGAAAACTCCTTCAGTCATCACTCTGATATTGCCAAGTACATTGTTAGTAACAAGGAGCATGCAAACATCCTCGACTATGCCAAGTATAATTGGATAAACCTTTTTTTTTCTATATTTTGTAATGTTTTAATCATGCTTTGTTTTTTTGTTGGATGGATTCTATACTCATATACCTATTTTGTGCACTAATAGATAGACCTTCAGTTGATAGAGAAACATAGACCAGTACTACTAAAGCTAATCCATTTCCTAGAGCATTCCATGTGACTAGTACTAGTTCATTTGTGGGCACATTGTTGCTGAACAAGAAAACTATGTTTCTGTTAAAATTATGAAAGCTTCTAGGTGCTTTAAAATTGTTATTATTTATAGTATAATTTTAGTTTACTTATACATAACTCATTTTGGACTGATAATCCCATAAATTTTTTTGTAGGAAATAATATTTTCTTTGATCATCTTTTTGATATGACATTGGACCCACCATACGTCAAATGTACGTAGTTTCATATCATTGCTATAATAATTTTCTTTTCTTCCATTTATTGTACTATATTAAAGTTATTGATCTAATAAGTCATTTTAAAAAAAAATGTGGAATGATGAGGGTCCTAAATTAAAAAATTAGCTCATTACATCTTTTGAGAACCTTTTTGAAAAAAAACATTTTTGACATTGCCTTACTTCAAAAAAGAGCATCAAAACATATAAAGACTATGAGGGACTAATATAGAAGGTTTCTAAAGGAGAACCCAAAGTACGACCATCCTCTTATGATTTCATAGATGGAGTGAAATGAAATAATAAAAGATGCAAAAGAAAAAAGGCTATGTGATAATAACGGAAATAAACTAGTAGAGGGAAAAAGAAGCCATCTCATGATAGTATTAAGTAGAATGTAATCATGCACTAATTAGTGATAATTATAAATATATAATCTAACATGTTTCAAATTGTTCATAGACTTTAGGCAACATTAGTGGCTACAAAAGCGAGACTAGAAAAAGTTGGCCAACACAAACTTGGCTCTAGTGGCTATATGAATCTTCAGTCTCACCTTGTAAGTAGCAACAATGGAATTTCATATAATTTTTTTTATATAATGTTGCAAAAAAATTCGTTTAATCAAATCATACATGCAAAATTGATGATATTAAGCAAAAAAATATGGCACATGATTCAATGTAGAGCTCAGGGATGAAGATAAAAAAATTTCCTTGAAAGATCTGAAAACCATCCAAGAATCTGGTGCACCAAATGAGAAACAGGTAAATTGGTCAAATGAAAAGTAAATCAAATTTAATAGTTGAGAAATTTCTTTTTTGGTGTTAGTTTCAAACATAAATTGACTGCATAAAATTTCACTACAACCTTCATATCCTATCACAAAACCTATGTGTGATGAAGGCCATCATGTGCATCATATTGGTGAAGGTATTAATTTTCTATTGGAAATTAATTACACAATTCTGAATACAATTTAATATATTTAATTGCAATTTGACTTGTTACCTTTTTTTGAATATTTTAGAGCATGTTGAACATCATGGTGAAGGAGTGGAGCATGTTCCAGTTGTTCAACATGTTGATGTGGTGGTGGATCAAATTGTTAATGTACATGGTGTGGCATTGTCAGGTAAGAAAAATGCATGTTATGTTGTACTAGTTAAATAAATACTTGCAACAATTAAAAAAAGAAAAAGAGTATGCCAATTTGACCCATTTACTTGTTCTTGCAACATAGCCCCCTTTAGTGTAGCAACCTCTTGCTCCTTGAAATAAGAGGAGGCATCATAATTTGACATTACATGTGCCACAAGAGGAGGAGAATGAGGAAGATATTGATGCTCATATCAACATTTTTCTTAAGAGAGATAAGAAAAACAAAAGGAAGAAATAATTTTTTAAAAATTCTATTTGATAAACCTTGTTTGATAAACTTTATTGGATAATGAAAGAACATTGTTTTAAGTAATTATCTCTGAATTTTGCATATTAATATTGATTTTTATTTCATGTTAATGAATATTTTTATGTGTTAATGAAGTCTTGATTATCATTGTGTATTAATGAATTTTATATCATATTAATGAATGTTATGTGATTTTATTGATTGAATGTTATAGTTCATAAATGGATGAATGAATGAATGAAGTATGTAATTATATGGTAATGGATAAATTTAAATTGATGTTAGGGGGAGGGGGGGTGAGGCTAGATGAGATTCCACCTTCACATGGTTGGCCTTGTTGAGTAGAGAATATTAAAGTATTCTTGAAACCAAGTGAAACTCAAACTAACATACCAAGGATATCTTTCTAACCAGCTAATAGTTTCTTTTCTTTGAGATAGAGTTTCATATCCATTCCTTTATCAATCACCACCCTTTCAGGCTCCTCAATTTCCTACTTTATTCTTTCTTTTACTTCAAAACTATTACCAAAGTAGCAATTTATTCTTGATCATCTTTAGCTTAGTTCCCAAGAAATATAATTTTGATCCCGATACCTCTACTTCCTTCAATTATTGTTCTTTTGTATTCATTAGGTTTTCATCCCTCACCCACATTTTTTCAAACTTGAAAGGACATTGTTTTGGGAGTGAATCCTTAATGATATTCAGTTGAACTACAAAGTGGTTTGAACTAGAATGATGGAGGATATGGGCTGAGATAGTATATTAAAATCAATTGTTATTGAGATTCTTTGGTGATTCTCCACTATTTTTCTCTAGGATTCATTATAGCATTGAATTAACCACCTATAATACAAATTTGAATTCATTATAGCATTAAATTTAAAACTCACAATTTTTCATTAAAAAATAAAATCATGTCCAACACATTCTTACACCAACCCTCCATACTATGATGAACACTGATACTAAAAACTATCTCAAAATTTGTTCAAGAAGAGAAAATAATTATTTAGTATAGATTATGCAAATTTGATACACTTTAGTAATTAAATCTGATACATATGTGACATGAACAATTATTAGTGGCAAAGGGGGTGAGATTCAATAGTTTCTAAGATTCATCATTTCTATATGAAATGTGTTCTTGCATTTATTGGTTCTTTATAATATTTGGTGAAGAGAAGGACTATATATGGATTATAAGGGTCTATTAGATCATATGATGATAACTTAGTTGGGTTGTTGATACAGGTCTATCAATGGAAGAACCTAATGGAGATAACACTATGATTCTTTCATAGAACAACTATCCGTTGAGCCTGAATACGAAAAATGATCATGTGATTCTGCTCAAAAATACCAGTCATTTGAGTACTTTAGTGAGTGGGCTAATGAAACTACCTAATAATAAGAACTATTGTAGTGATCTCTATGAGAAGTGTGGCAAGTTTCTATTGGATGTCCAACACATCGTTAAGGAAAGAGGGAAGAAATGTCCTACAAAGGTATTTGTTTAATATGCTCTATAATTACCTCAAAAATATATTGCATAGAATTTAAAACCAAATCTTGGTTCTTTTATTCAAATAATATTAGATAATTTATCAAGAGAGAGTGATACAATTTATGACATGGATCAAAGTTTATTTACTTGGTTGAAACCATGTTTTGATCAATAGTGCAATAAATCTTCTTACATGTTCAGACAAATGTTTGAATGTGTGTTTAAATGCATGGTTGACCTTGCTTAACATGCTTTTCTTTCTTGTACATAATGCTCATATTCATATTTAATGTGGTTTTTTTGGCACCCTTGTTATTGACAACTTGATAATACTCTATTATATTGACATTGATGTCTACAATATTGAGCAATTTTGTAGACCTCCAAAAATCATAGGTGGAACATGATGGAAAACCATGTGCTGTTTTTGGGCAAAGTGGTCTTATGGCTCTATATGATAGTCTATTAGTTAGGTTTACAATAGCCTTAATATTATTTATAATTTCCATATTTTTAACACTCAATATAATTTCTTAGGAGATAAATAGAAATGATAATTTATTTCAATATAGTTAAACAAATTAAAGTATGTCTTGCTATCATGCAATAGGATATTGTGTCATTCAAACTTCTTGTAATTGATAATGATTTCAAGGGTTCAAAATTCATAAAATAATTGAGTGAAACTGTAGGTTCTTTGCTAGAGCTGCACATAGTTCCAATTTTCAGTAAAAATGATGTAGTGAGCACAAGAAAAACACCATACATGGTATTTATTTATATAAAAAAATTAAACCACATGCTTTTTTTAAAAGTATGACAAATTTTTATTTTCATTCATGTTGTAATATTGTATCTATCTATGTATTCTAGATGTACGATGTGAGGATTGACATCTAATGTACAATCTTAGACATTTATGTATCATGATGTATGGATATTATTGAAGTTTGACATTTTGGTCGGCTTCTTGTTGTATCAAGCACATGCTAATTATGGTGTACATGCCCATATTTCTACATTGGTCAACATTACTTTAGACTAAGTTGTTTTCACAAGTGGTTGAATTACATGCTTACTGTATCACTAATTTAATAGAAAAATCACTATTTTCAACACTTTGTGCATATGAACTCTAACTTTTCAAAAGAATATTTCCTCATTTTGTGGTGTTTTCTTATATGACATTATTATAGAAAATCTAGTCTTTACATGAGAGGAATATCTTATTAACTTGAATTTGAATCTTTACATCATGTCACTTCATCTTATAGAATACAATATGATAGTGAAACTCATGAGAATTGAAAAGTCATAACAAATTAGAGGGAAATATAATAAAATGTGATACTAAAATTATTCAAGCTTTAGGGCTTTACATATACCCAACATAGCCCTTCTCTTATCATCTCTATCTATTCATTCATATCACTTGATTTATTTGTAATATATATAAAGGACCGTGAGATAAATCCAAATTTTCTTATTTATTCCAAGCTACAAACTCATAAAGCATTCAAGAAAATGGAAGAGCAAGGAGAAACCATTGAGATCATTAATAATGACGCTGTTAGATGTTTGAGTGGAAGAGATGCTCTCAAGTGTTATTTCTCTACCTTAAATGATAGAGCTTCTCAATTGAAAAGTGAAATTATTCGACATAAAACTTCATAGAAAGTAGATCCTAATAATGAAGCAGATAAATTTATATGCCACCTTAAAACTTGCCAAAGAATCCAATATTCATTAGAGGATGAGTTTCTCACTTTTAAGTCCAATGTCCACAACTGCTATATATGAGATAGTCATGTCCCTAGATGCTCTAGTCAATATTGTAATTCACTTACAAATTCTAAGATCACTCATTTTATAGATCTCCAATAGTTTATTTGGGATACCTCGATAAACACATTGAAAGAAAGAGGGGAGAGGCACACTATGATGAGAAAGCTAGTCCAAGTGGTAGAAGCTCTACCTACCATAGATATATTCTTTAAGAATCATCCCTACCAAAATGTTAAATGAAATATTTGTTTAATTCATATTTATGACTTTCAATGAGAGTTATGCCATTTTCCCTGCAATAAAGCCTGCATGTTTCATAGAAGTTTCATGAAGCAATGGTTCAAAATGATTACCGACACAAATGAAGAAGCATGTGAGTTGAGAAGTAAAATTATTAGAGAGAAAACAACCTATGAAAGAGACCTAGATGATAATAAACATGGTAACTCTGCTTTTCAAGTTAACATGTTTGTGGGTGTTGTGGAGTCATTAAAAGATAATTTTTCCTCACTAGAAGAAACCATTGATAAGTGTATATGCAAAAGTCTTAGCCTTGAATGCAAAATATATCATGATCTACTTGAAAGTGTCAATAATTTTTTCATTGAGATATTATATCTTATTTGGGAATCTTGGTTAGAAAAATTGACATAACAAATAGAGGGAATGATTGATAGAGAGGTGAATCAAGTGGTGAAAGGTCTAACAATAGTAAAAATTACTGAGAATCAAATCAGTGAAGATGTTTTATGTAGCATTTGTTTATCTTGTCCTAAAAGTTGCACAAGAGCTATGCTATTTGTATTGAAATGGTCACATATTTCACAGAAGTTGCATTGAACAATGGTTTAATAGGGGAAATCATTGCCCCATCTATAGGAGACAAGCATATCTGCTAAAATATGATTTTTATCCTATAGTGATTGAAAGACTTGAGGTGTTGGAAGATATACTCTAGATTTTTAGTACAATCCATGTAGAAGTTAGTTACAATTATGGGGAAATGCTAAATAATTTTTTTAATAAAAATAGAGAAATATATTTGTATCGAATTCCTTACCAAGAGTTGGGAGGCAATTGTTAATTATGAATGAGTTTTCTCTTTTTTCTTGTTGACTATCACTTGCACCTTTGAAGGTACAAGGGTTAAGATGGCAGTGATAGTTGCACTGTTGTTTATGTTGATAGGTCATGTACAATCTTTTTGATGGAGCTTTGTGGATCTACGTTTCACAATAGTAAATAACATTTTTTAAAATATCAAAAAGCAATTTATAATTTCACACATTTGACTCTCTTTTAGGTGTATTTTTCAAATCCCTTCAATGAATGATAAACACCTTCGAATATAAAAGCCTTCATATCAAATATGGCAAGAAAACCAATATGTTCAAACTTTTTAATTGTGTGCATATTTAAATTCATCTATAATTTAAAACAACCTTTCAAAGGTTAGTCTATGAAGAAAAGGGCTATTATCTTTTGAAACATTTATCCATTGTTTCTATTAAATCCCTAAATTTTTGTGTAGGTTGTTACATCAATTGCTATGGCTAGAGAATGGGAGATTAGATGTGTTGAGTTGTAGAATGTGTTTAATTGTAAATTAGTTAGCATTCTCTCATTGTTTAATATTGAACCCCTGGTTTTAATCCTTTACTATATATGTATTGACACTCCTTGTGGTAAGATGTTTTGAAGTATTTGTTTCTTACTAGTTGTTTGTAGATTGTGTAGTGTATGTTGATGCTTTCCATTTCTATAAGGCCAACTACAATATAAAGTTTGAGATTATTCAACTTATTACAACATATTCATAGATAAATAATATAAGCTTGATTAATAAGAGATTGTCTTTTCTGGCTAGGGTAGGTAAATAATATGAGATATATTAAAATGAAAATTCCAAAGAGAAAATTGTATCTTATATATTTTTATACAAAAATTGGTAACGTGTGAAGATTGACCTTCCAAAATACTTTTGGAACTTTGTCAAACCAAGATTTCAATAGAATGAAAATGGTAATCTATGTATATTATAAATTGCTAATGTGGAATAGAATTGCCAAAGACAAATGTATATTATATTTTTAATACACAAATTGGTAAAACATGAGGATTTACCTTTGGTAGAAGTTAGGATTCAAGATTCCAGGATTTCAACAGAATGGAGATGATAGTCTCTTAGTATCTTAAATTGGTTTCTTTGTATCTTATATTTGTTAAATTGGTCTCTTTGTATCTTATATTTGTGAAGATAAATTGGTAAACCATGATTTCAAAAAAAATGAAGACGTTAGTCTCTTAGTGTACACTCGAAAGTGTCCCACTCTAAACCCTTCTATCCAAACGATTCCATGAGTTTGGAATGCTTGGAGTATATTTCAAGAATAAGAAGGCTCTCAAATGAGCCTTAGAGATACTCTTCTTGCTAGTAAACCATGAAATGGGAGGTTCCAAAGACAAGATGCAAGAATGCAAATGTCCCAAGGAGTTCCTCAAGAATGCAATGCAAATGAAAATTAAGCTAGAATGAGATGCAAAGTGGAGCTATGCTAAAACATGTATGAGAGTGTTACAATACCATTATTAAGCTATGTGAGATTAAGCTACATGTAAAAATGAAAGCTAAGCTAAGCTAGAATGCCATGATGCCATGGATGAGAGAATGTAGATAAGAAATAGAAGTTCTCCACAAAGCTCCAAAGAAACCTATTAGAAAACCTGCAGCATAACAATATTCAAAATGAGGATCGATTGAGGGGGAAAGCTCTCTACCTTTTAAAGATGTATGGATGGTAGAGATCAAGATGAAGATGGTGGATGATCAATGGTGGAATTCAAAAAGAGGAGTGATCCATGTGCACACACAAGTCAACCAATAGAATATAAGTTGACTTGTCATATAAGACAAAAGTCACAAAGCCTTTTCTTTTAATTGCAAAATAGAAAAAGGACTTTATGTGTGCACTTTAAGTGGGTTAGAAGAATGGGGTGTTTTATTTAATTAAAAGGGGACATGTTCTTTTAATCAAATAATGAACTTAGGATAGCATAGTCAAACTATAGGTTATAATCAAATAAATTGATTATTAGCAATTTGGTCTAGGTAAATGATTAAATTAATTTAGCCAAAATGTTGAAAAGGGGGCTAATAGGCTAGATGACCATTTTTAGGTGATTACACTTAGTATCTTAAATTAGAATGAAGATGACAGTCTCTTAGTATCTTAAATTGGTCTCTTCATATCTTATATTTGTTAAATTGGTCTCTTTGTATCTTTCACAATTTGGGATGTTACTCAGTGCTGAGAATTTTGAATAAAATGAAATTCAGTGCCGATGATTCTGCAAATTGGGGATTTAGCCACACTGCTATCCATATTTTGCATGTTGTTGAATGAAAGAATCTCTTGTTGATGCATTTGGTTTGATTTTGAAAAATTAGTTATATAGCTACACTTACATTACTTAGTATTGAATTAAATGAAATTGGTGCAGATGCGCTAATACATTTGGTTTGATTGTGAAATATTGAGTATTTACTTATATTTTGGTGTTTTGGCAATGCTAATGCATTTGGTTTGATTGTTTGATTGTGAAAAATTGAGTATTTACTTACATTTTGGTTGTAGATTGTTTGACAAGTAGCTGAAATTACATATTGCTTTAATTTAACAAAGAGTGGTGTATAGCTACATTTTGATTGTAGATTGCTTCTTCATTAATTAGATAGTGGTGGGGTGTAGAAATAATAAGGCTAGTCAATAAAAAGTGGTATTTTTTTTTATTGCAGATTGCTTCATTAATTAGATAGTGGCAGGGTGTGGACTTTGCTTTTATGGTTATACAGGAGTAACAAATTAATTCCTTTCACATAGCTTTGTAATTATTATTTTTGATATGTAACAATGAATATTTAACATGGCATTCAAGTTGACTAATTCATATTGAAATGGTATGCTAAGTTTTTCTTGTAGCTATGTTGATGCTATGAAGTATTTTGAATTTAAGTTGAAGTTTTGTTAATCAATACTATAATAGGCATAGAAATCCTTTTTGAATAGTTTCCTTATAATATTGTACAATAGCTATTGTTGCATATACACACACACACACACACATTTTTTTAAAACATTTTTGTATTAAAAAATCAAAAATGTATACGAACCCAACACAAAAAAGAATTTGAAGGAATCTTGAACCTACATCTATACTAGAATTTGAACTGGTAACTTAGTGGAAAACTATAATGTGTGAATGAAAAATGTGGAAGCATAAACAAGGCACATTTTAGAAATGCATAGAAACCTTTATGAAAAGAGAGATGAAACCAATTGTCTCATGACATGTCCATGATTGATTTATTAGCATACACATTTCAGAATACAAAAGTCTAATAAAGGAATCTCTTGTTTATCTTATGTTTTACCTAAAATATAATAAGGAAGATCAAAATATTTTTTCCTGCAATTAAGTGATTGACCAACTCATGCTCTCCTCTCTACTTGACATTAAATTTTTTGTACTTCTAGTCTGGTTTTTGCACATAACTTGTCCAAGCTAATTATTTATGGATCAATGGAACTCTAGGTATTTTTTTTCATTTCTTATAGTTTTTATTATGGTAACTACACATCATGCATTACTCATTGTCTTATAGATGCTTTTTATGAGAATCATATTTCTCATTGCAAATTTTTGAATACTTTATGGAGTAGGGTATTTCTTTGGAAACATTTAGGAGGAATGGTGTTATGTAGATTTCACATGCTAATAAGGTTGACTGAACTCAAGCTAAATCAGCTATATTAGTTGAATTTGTATAGATTAATTTCTAGTTTGGCATACTTGAAACTTACATATTTTTTCCTATAGCCTATAATTGCATTTAAATATAAAAAGAATGGAATGATTGTGAATTGTAAGTACCAAGATTTATAGAAGAATTTCTGTCAGGTTAGTTTTGAGCTTTTAATGCACTTTTAATTATGAACAAAGTAGATTATGAATGTCAGTACTAAGAAACCTCTTGATTCTAATTCAACTTTATGATATTTATTTCTTATTCTCTATAGAAGGCTTATTATTGAGCCACTGAATGGCCACAATAGAGTTCTTAAGTAGGAATTTGCATTTTTTGTTTGTGCAGGAAAATTATGGTGAAAAGATTCCTTATAGGCTGGATGATATAAAGGGAGCTTAAGACATCATAATTATACTAATCTAGTTTCAATTTGATTCTTTGAAATTTATGTTGATGTATTTTTGGTAAATAAGCTTAATGTTGTGTAGGTTGAAAGGGAAATAGATAAACTTTCCATGGAAGAAGCTGGGTATAAAAAATGCATTAGTGTACTCGATGGTGCTCCATGGAAGGTTTCATTAAAAGATTTACCACCTCTAGGAAAGGTTTTTCCTACCATGTAATCCCCTTGAATACTAAATATTGATAACATATATTTATATTCATCTACTAATAGGTCACCATAGGAAGTGTTTTCATAATTAGTTCTAGCTAAGATTGTTAAGATAATGACTTTTTCTTGAATAAATTTAGTTACAACTAGGTGTTATATACAATTTATTTGGTATTAAATTTCAAGTTTTTAACTAATCAGTGTTTATAGTTCTTTATATTCATCCCTCAACATGGGCTTTAATGTTGTCTTGCCATATCATAGTCATTATCTTATCAGAACATTTGGAAGAAATTTTCAAGGAAACAAACAAGGATGCAAAAATTGGGAATTTAGGACCATGATTGGCCTACAACCTATAAAAAATGTGATTACATTTCTTTTTATTAGGCTTTGAATATCTTTTGACACTGTTCTCTTATTCATTAGACTGATTTCTTCCTTTTGAAGCTACCTTTAGACTAATTTCATGTAACCATATCCTTTTGATCTTCTACTACCATTGCTATGCATCACCTCAAATTTTTTTTAACAAACATAGATTCTTCACTTATCCACTATGATTGTTGTACACATAGATTCTAATTAAGTTTGTCATGCTTTATGACTTTCATTGTCGGTATGCTCTACGTGCTTTATGGCTTCTTTTGATTAGGTTTAGTAGTAATAGATTAAAATGCAAATTCTATTGATATTAAATGTATTAGTCAATGGTTTATTCAAATATTTGTGCTCCCTTGTTACTACTTAAGATGTGCTAAGAAGATTCGTTGATACTTAACTAGCTTTTGGTAGTCTTCTTGTTCACTGTAATATGTAATATTTTTCTAATTTCCATTGTTGCTTAAGATGTGCTAAGAAGCTTCATTGATATAGAAAATCAAGATAAAAATTAAAATACTAAACCTATTCACATAACTATAATGAGGTTTGATCAATTTATTTCTATCTTGGGACTTCTGTACTTATTGGAATCTAAACCTAGAGCATGTGGCTTTTTGTAGAGAACAAGAAGAGACATATACCAACTTCTCTTGCAAGCAAAAAATGAAGCACTTATAGAAGTATTAACAATCCTTGAATCATTCCTCAATCTTTTTATATGAAGGCAAATCCATATGATGCCAAGACATTTTCTTTGAAGATGAAAGCAATAATATATTTTAAATTATTTTGTTTTATTTTTGGAGGCTTTTACATGCACTTTATTTGCCAAGTTTTTGTTCTTTGATACATTCTAATATTAACATTAATTATTGGAATATATTCTATCTTCCCTCTATCTTAAAATTATGCTTGAGCAATTGACTATTAATTTTGTTTTATTTGCTGGGCCTTAATACTAAACATGGATTGCTAATTTTTTTCTTTGCATATGTGATTGCAAACTTGGGAAAGTTGATGATTTGTCCGCTCTGAATCTATGTTCTCCCCTTTTGCTATTTGTAGCCTCCATATTTTTTAAGGACCCATCTCCAACATGTATTATTGTTACTTCTTTGTTACAAAAGCATTAAAGCTTTGTATTATCTTACCTATGTATCATATTCACTGATATGAAATGATTCTCTTTTAAAAACCCTACCAGTTCCTTGGGATCCATAGGCTTAACATATTTTCTCCCTTTATGTTTTACCAAGTCAATTTTGAGAGTTTTTTTGGACTTTTGAGGGTTTTACAAGATATGAATTTTCCCTAAATTTTTTTATCAATTTTATTGTTTTTTTCTGCAACCTATAAGTTCAACCTCTAGATTTAAAATAAAAACGTG
This sequence comes from Cupressus sempervirens, assembly GCA_028749045.1. Lineage (NCBI taxonomy): Eukaryota > Viridiplantae > Streptophyta > Pinopsida > Cupressales > Cupressaceae > Cupressus > Cupressus sempervirens. Next base: position 364,596,847 of record CM053791.1, on the reverse strand, counting down.
GAGTTCTCTTGCAGCATATCATTGTAGCTTCAATCAAAGTGGGAGTTATTGGTGAGCTCCACTATCCAACAGTACCTCCATTACTCACTTTACAACTTTGGAATCCTCTTTCATATGACATAGGTTGAATACAACATTGTATGCTCCAATACATAGTGATAATTAAAACATCATGGATGTTGTAGCTATTGATGTATACACAGTCATATTGTTTTCTCTTGATCTATAACATCCTTATATTAGCTCTCTATTCTATGGCATAGGCACATTATTATTTCATTTTGAAAAAAATTCAAAAAATTCCTTTATTGCATATCATGATATGCTTCCTCTTTTTATTGTTCAGAACTCTCTATTTTCTCATTGTTATAATAGTTGATCATGTTGAATCCTTTTCACTTAGAACTCTGCATATTTTTGAACAACAAATTGCATTATTTAGTTCCTATAGTAGATTTCCACATTGTGATTTTAACACAAGTAGGACCCTTTATTCCAAAACTAAAAATTATTCATTTCTTCATGTTGATTTTTCTCAAGTTTGCTACGTATATCTATGCCTAAATTTCATGCAAGACTTAGGAAACTAATATTGCAAATAGCATTTATTTACTTAGATATACATGAAAATTTTCTCAACATTTTAATAACTATAACACATGTGAAGTTCTTGAAAGAAAAACTATTAATCCTTGTCCATTTATAGAATAGATTGCTTCTTTTACATGTTTATTGTTCACTTTATTCATGAAATACTTGACTGCTACATTATTCAGTCATCTCTTTTCAAAAGTACAACTTGTTTTCTCTCTTGCTATCATGTCAAGTTAGACAAAATTTTCCTGATACTAAGCTCCCATGCTATGAATGGACCCTATATGTATGAATTATGAAATGTGTTGTACCTCTCCATTAAAAAAACTCTATCTTTCTCTATAGTAGCTACCCCATATTATGAGAAGCATGCTTTGTAGTAGTCTCACTATTGATAATTGCTTTTCTACTACTCCACCAAAACCAAGCTTCCACAAAATATTGCATACCTTAAGCTCATGCCTTTCCTAATGCTAGATCTACATCAACATCTATCATGTTATCAATGCAATGAAAATTCTTTCTTGTTTGAAAATGAACTGTGTAATATGATTTGTTACTTTTAGCAAGCTCATAATGGATGTTCTTTTCTCTATTCGGCTTAGTAGTTGTCTTAATAAAAAAATTTTACATGTTTAAGATGGTAGATGCTCATGTGAATTTAGCATCAAATAGGAATTTTATTCTTCCATCCCTAATTCTATGTTCATCTTGGGTTGTATTTTACTCCACCAGCTTGAATTTCTCCTCTGCTATTTTTTTTTAAAACAAATTAGATTGATCAAAATTTTGACCAATCTTGGTTGACATTTCCACCAAGTATTTGTCAAAATTTCAACCAATTCTTTGGTTGTGAGTATGGCATCCTAGTCATTGATAGACTAGAATTGGTCTTTGACAACAATTTGGTGTCTATTTCAACTATTATTGGTTAAAATATTGGTCAAAATATCAACCAATTCTTTAGTCGTGAGTGTGACTTCCTAGTCATTGATAGACCATAATTGGTCAAACTTTTGACCAATGGCCATTTCAATGAAGTTTGGTCAAAATTTGAACCAATGGCCACCAATAATGTTCATACCAAAGGTAGCCTATTTCAACCAAGTATTTGGTCAAAATTCTAACCAATTGGAGGGTTCATCAAAATTTTGACAACAAAAATTGTGATGCATTGCTTGGTCACAAATTTAACCAACATGGGTCAAAATTTTGACCAAATTTTGTCAATAAATGGGTCAAAATTTACTAGTGTCAGCTTTCTACTCTAGAAGGGGAACATTTGGTAGAGCTTATCAATGTCTTATATTTGAAGAAGTTTTATGCTTGAGGCTTGTAGCTCAGCTATTTTGTATATATCTATTGATCCTAGAAAAATTCTTAAAATTTGAAAAAAGTCTTGAAAAAAATTTTCAAGTGGTAAAAACCTAGAAATAGGTGCTACTTGAGATCCTTGCACCTATGTCTATCAGTATCAATAATTCATTCTACACCACATTTCCTAGCTTGGAATTGTTTCTTGTCCTCATCTTGAGGGCACAACTACTTAGCCTATTGAGGTCTCTTTGTACTTTAGGGTTTCTTTGGAAACTCACAAAATAGTGTTTCTCAACACTACCCCCTCTGAAATCAAGTGTTTCTCAACACTTTTTAGATAGTCTACCTATAGTCTAGGATGCTACAATATTTCTCACTATTAGAATCAAGTCTTGAAGAAATGGCCAAGTGACTTACACACACTCACTTAAATATTTAAATGACTGAGCTATGATGAACTTTATCTACTTTGTGTGTTGTCTATGATGATTTCTTTGTTATGTGTTCCTTCCCTAATAGTCTTTCAAGGATGTCATAGACTAGAAGATTGGGGGCATGGGGCATGTTTACTTGCTTTTTTCTTGTGGGTATACTTTTTTAGTCTAACGTGTTTAGAGAATTCATGCTTGTCCTACTTGGCACTTTGACTCATAATGTATCATCCTTGACTATTTTTTTGTAAGACTGCACTTGGGGGTTTCCTAACATTTATGCCTTGATACAAGTGTAATATTTCTATATTAAACTTAGGGAATCTAATCACATAGCCATCTTGACTTACATGTCTTTGATGCTTAGATTGGATTTCCACATTCCTATTTGATATTGATCATATTCATATCCTCATAGTTACTCTAATGATGGTTGTATGATCTTATGATGTCCCTAATAAATGCTCAATGATGAAATTAGAGTCTAAATTTTATGTGTTCCTTACTGGTGAACCACTTTGCATATTAGTTTGCATTATAGGTTCATTTTCTAGCTTAGTCTTGCATTCATGCATATGGGGAGAGCTCTCTCTTCATATTTTTTAGACATGTTAGCTAACTAATTTCATACCTTCTTTTCTTTCTTGATCATTTATTTTCATCTTCTTGATCTTTCACTTCACCTCTTTCCTATCCTATCATCACAAGGGATTAATCTAAAAATTCACATATGATCTATCCAAGTGTTACTTTTTTCAAAGCATAAGTCTACATCGTACATATGAGAGCTAAACATCATAAATGAAAGAGATCCATGAGCATATCAACATGAGCAAGAAACTAAAACATCACATGTAAACTTAAAGTCTTGAAACATCCATCAAATTGAGACAAGTACACAAAGCTATCAATCAAACCTAGTATGTCATATATTTATAAATGTGTTCTAATACATATACAATGTGAGATCCAAAATTTGGATATCTGTCTCAAAATATATGAGGTACATGTCATGAAACATAAAGCCTAGACTTAAGAATGAATCCTACCCTCTACAGTTGGTGGTGACCTTGGTGGTGGAGCCTATCTCCTATTCGATGGTTATAACACACCCTTTGATATGTTGGCCTACTTTGAATAGTTAGGAATTCCCTATCTTGGTGGCACCACACCCCTCTATGCTACATAGTAATTAACCATTCAGGCCCCATGATGTGATGGCTCTCACCTAGCAGCATCTCACTCCCTATGGAGCTCCTCTTATCATGCCATCTCATCTATGAGCTACTAGTCTTTCACAATGATAGTCACTCGGGCTGCTTGCATCTCTGCCTCCATGGCCCGCAACCATCTTTCTCATCATCTCCACTAGCTAGCTATTCTACTTGTACCTCCACTCACTCAGCTCTCTTGCATCTCAATGGATGCTCCTCCTCCTCCTCCTTTTGTGTCTCCCTCATGGCCTAGTCTTGCATTTTCCTCCTCATGTACTCCCAACCTCCATCTGTTTGCCTTTGCCTCTACCTCCATCGCCATCTCCTCCATCTACCCCCTATCCTACTATTGTGAGTGGGCATATGACCATGTAAATCTAGGGAATGGATCTCTCTTCCCCTAATATAAATATGTTGGGCCTACCCTTGCATCTGCTACATCTTACTTATAATTCTAAGGTACATGCACTAAGGTTGTATCATGGAGGGTTGTTTGATAATCCAACATAAGAAGCCAACCCTATGCCTCCTCCCCATGGTATTGTGCATAGGTAGTTATCTCTAATAAGACCATGTGTCACTTGGAAAACTAGCATTATACCCAGCTAACCACCAACCACTCTACTATGTCTGCATGCCTCCCAACTAGTGGTCAACTATAACACATATATTCTAACTCCCAAGAGTCAAGCCATTTGTGGCACTATTGGTATGACCACTACACAAAATATGTAAGCACATCCAAAATGCATTGATGATAGGTGACATCTCCACTATGAGTCTATGGTACAAAACCTATATATTTGAAAATATAGGGTTGGTTGCACTCTCACGGTTGAACCTATGGCTAGATGACGACTATGTGCTCCCATGCCCATATCCATGCTAGCACTTCCTTGCATGCCCAAGAATACCCCTCATAATATATCACCTCATGGAGCTCATGATACATATCTATGAGGATTGTCAGTCCCCGTGCCATCCTCTAGGGCTACCCAATCAGATCAGCTACCAACCTACCCCATCCTAGAGGGAAGCCCTTCTAGCTCTTATCAGTAACCATAGCCTAGGAAACCAATGAACATAATACGCACTATAATTGGTACTACTCATTGCATTCATCTATAAGCCACTCCGAACTCAAATGATGGTATAAGATGGTGACATCATGGAACATCTCCTACATCATTGCTCTTCCCTCTATCAGAGTCTAATCATAATAAACATGTAACATATAACAAAACCTCACATCAATACGTGTCACATGGATATCAAAAAACTAAAAAATGAAAAAGAGAACTTGAACATAGAACTCACTAGATCACCATAACATGGTACTTGAAGGGTTTGATATACATCCTCCAAGGTGATAGTCACCTCTCTAGTAGGTAGATGAAAGTTGTTGTACTTGTTATGCCATTGCTCGACTAGCATACTTTACAACCCATGGCGCATGGCCCACTTCAGCCTCATACTCTCTATGGTAGTTGTCTCATCATTAGTAAGGTATCACATAAAACACAACCCTACCACTTTGGGGGTGTTGATGTGAAGTGATGAAAACATCCTCTGCAGAACAAGGTCAAGAAAACATTAGTAACATTGAAAAAATGATCAAATACGCAAAATACAACTCAAAAAACTCAAAAAATAGACTGTGACACTTTTTACTAAACATGTGTGATAATTTTTATTGATTTAATGTTGTGTGATACTTTTCAATATACCAAGGTGATACTTTTCTCCTAGGCAATATTTCACATAGGCTCGTGTGAGATTTGGGTATGACTAATACAACATAGTTTTTCAAAGGGTGCAATAGATTTTGTTATGCAAAATATCATGTAATATTTCTTAAAGTACCCATATGATACTTTTTAAATATATCACATGATATTCCATGTTTAAACCCTTAAAACGTGCAAAAAAAGCTCATGAATGCACCAAAATGGAAAAAAGTCGATGACTTACTGACGCCTCCTAGCCAAGTGGTTGGTTGTGTAATTGGCTACATTCAAAATAGTTTCAATGAGTTAGAATGTTCACTAATGCCATGTTTTTCTCTCTAGAGCTCTTAAAAGTTCACAAATTTAGAAAAGAAAAATGAATTGAAAATGACACTTGGACCCCTTATATAACCTTCCGACCTCATTTTGACTCATTTTTCAAACTCTTCAAAATTTTGTGAAAATTGCACCTCTAGCTAATTTTGACAGCTTGGATCCATTTTTGGGATCAAAATCAAAATCTATGTTCATCTTGATAGTCAAAATCATATTTCAAAATTCTATGTTCTTTTCAATTAGCTAACCTTTTGAGGTCTAATCTTCGAATCTTTGTTGGAGCATCTTCATTTCTTCATCTCTTCACCATTTCTATAATTCATATCTACTTTGCTTCTTATTTTCATGTCTAAATCATCTTTCTAGTTGATTTGACCTAATTTTCATACTTTATCCTTCATGGTCAACTTCAGTTGAACTGAGGATTTTTATCATTTCCTTATGGTCACTCTTTAGTTCTAATCATTTATCTATCATCTTGGACATTGCTATATCTCAATTTTCTCATATCTACCTTATTTCTACATTCCCTTTACCTCATTTTGATTTTGATTCTGAGGGGATAGAAGTAATCTATCATTGCTTGCTATAGCTATCTATTTCTTAGGAGCATATGTTTTATCTTTTCATTTGCTCTCAATCTATCTTCTTTTCTTGGTGTTAGAATCCTTCTTGAATCCTTAAATTATCTTTTTGCTAATTCTTAGTACTACCACTATCATGTTGTACATTCAAGATTTGCTATCTCTTTCTACATTTTGTTCTTCATAATCAGATATCTCTATCTATTGATGCCTACTTGGCTTTCATTTTCCTTGATGTAGTGTGTTCCTAGATTGATCATACATTAGTAAAAGAGGGGAAAATTTAATCACCTAAAAATGGTCATCTAGACTATTATCCCCCTTCTCAACATTTTGGCTAAATTAATTAATCATTTACCTAGGACAAATTGCCAAAAAATCAAGTAATTTGACCTATAGTTTGACTATACTATCTTAAGTTCATTATTTGATTAAAATAACATCTCCCCTTTTAATTAAACAAAATACCTCATTCTTCTAACCCACTCAATGTACATACATAAAGAGATAGAGCATTACTTCTATTTTTTAAATTAAAGGAAAAGGCTCTTTTTGTCTCACATGCAAAGTCAACTCTTTGTTTATTGGTTGACTTGTGTGTGCACATGGATTAATCTCATTTTCAAACTCCCCCCTTGATCATCCATCATTTGATCTTGATCCCCACCATCTATACATTTTTAAAAGAAAGAGCTCTCCCTTGTCAAAGGATCCAAACTCTTGAGTGTTGTTATGTTGTAGGTTTCCCATTTGAATCTTTGAAGAATATTTGTGGAGAACTTCAATTTCTTGTCTACTTTCTAGAATCCATAGCATTTTTATCTTAGAATTATATGGCATGATAACTTAGTTTCTTTTTTCTATAATCTAGCTCACATAACATAACTAGGTTGATTTTGTAACACATCTCATTTTCTTAATCTAACTGCATTTGTTCATTTCATTCTAGTGTAGATTCATGCTTGCATTGCATATTTGAGTAATCTCTTTGCAGACACTTACACTCTTGCATCTTGTCTCAAAGAAACCACCATTGCATGGTTTGCTAGGAAAAAAGTACCTCTAAGGCTCAATTGAGAGTCCTCATATACTTAAAACATACTTTCTTGCACTTCATGGATAGGGAGCTTTAATTTGACATCCAAGCATTCCAATCTCACAGAATCACTTGGATAGAAGGGTTTAGAGTGTGACACCTTGTGAGTGTATAGTATATGAGTCCTAAAATATCAAGTGCCATGACTTGAATTACCACACTCATGATTTGGAGATATCAAAAATTGTGTATCTATTGGTGCATTGGAGACATTTTCTTATAGGCCATAGGTTTTAGTCCCGCAATGGTAATTATATCTTCTAGTATATTTTTTCTTAGCCAAACTTTAATACATGAATGTGGTGTTGGATGGAGTTCTTGTGTGATTATGATTTTGATGTTCAATGTATTAAGGGAAAAGAGAATTTTATCATGGATTCATTGAGTAGGAGGCATGAACTATTATTTTTTTCATTGGGAGTGGATTTGCATAATCATTATTGGGACTCAAAATTGAAGCCTTGATTTTGAGTACCATTCTAAAAATTAAGCCCTATGAGTGCATTTTAATGCATGATTACCTGGTTGTTCATTTGAGCCTTAAGAGGTGTTTAATGTTTCTAACACCTTGCATTCAATATATCCATACATCCCATGAAGATAAATTGTCATTCAGAGTCATTTTGTAAAGTTTCATTTTGAGCAATGTTCAAATCTGCATTTTTGTCTAGTGACAAACAATGACAGGTAGCCTAGTTTGCATTTGAATATCTCACACCCAATAATGTTTCATGACTTACTACATGGGAGTGTTTAGTATGTATATTAGAGAACCGATGTTTTAGATTTCAAGTTGTTTTGATATGTTTTGACTAGGTTTTGAATTCCCCAAATTTAGTTTTTTAGTATTGTCATGTTGATGCTAATTGTTCAAAATTTTGGGAGGCCCTGTTTGACCAATTATAACTTTGACCCAATTGACCAAAATGAAAAATATACTTTTACATGCAATTCTAGAGGTTAGACACTTATTATGTTTCAGATTTGAGCTTATGACAAATCTGTTTGACCAGTTTTTGAATGCGATTCCAAATGCAATTTTTCAAGTTTTACTAGTGTCATAAAATGTAGATTGATCAGTACCCCTATTTGAGATGTTAAAGCTCTGAATCCATGATTTCCTAAACCAAGTGGATTGCACCTTTATTTTCTACTCTAAAAATACTTTAAGTGTGCCAGTTTGTAAGTCTTGATGAATCTGTCTGCACACTTTCCCAAGTCCATTCCATTTGTAAAAATTGTTTTTCTACCTACATTACCAGTTCTACAAATTTAAGTAGCCCACTTTGATTGCTTACCAAATGTGCCCAGTTATTCATCATGAGTCCTAATCATAAATTTATATTCTCCTTGTGATAGTGAACTAATGCCCCAATTTTCATGCCCTTAATTGTCAGTTTGACCTGTTGTCAAAGTCGAAACTGAATACATTTTATGGTTTTCTGACATGTTTGCTTGTAGACAGTTCTGAGAAGGCAACTTTGACGATCAATATCTTTTGACCCCAAAGTCATTATGAGATGAGATTTGACAGGGTAAGAGAGCATGGAACAAAGAACCAATATGTCAGCTCTTAGGGCTCAGTTAGGTATTTTGTCAATTTTTAAAGTCAGTCAGAGGACCTCTTGGCATGAAATTTACATTTTTGCATGAGGTGTTAAAATGAGTTTTTGAATGGTAAAGCATTGATTGATTTGAAATCCAGTCAATATGAAAAGCTTAATAATTTAATCTAATAGTTCAGGTGTTTTAGATCAATTTTTTATAGTCAGACCCACTTTGGGGCTCAACTGAGTTCAACAGATTGATAAGGTATCATGGAATTTTCAAGATAATTAAAAGGGATTAGAACGAATTTGATTTATTAAGATATCATAATACAAAGGTGATATAGGTGATGGTGGTGTGATTGGGGCATGAAAATATACTTTTTTTGACCAAGTAATGAAGATATTTGTTTCAAAATGCACACCAACTTTTATTTTGAAAACAAATATGTGGGATTATACAAAAAATCAGTACTAGAGGGATTTGAAAAGACCAAGGAAGGACCAATTTTTATACCCATCAAGTGCCACATTTTAGCGAAAAGATCAAGCATTGAATATGAACATGGATGGACTATTTTTCGAGTCCATAATTTGTTTCCATTAATCAAGAAGACATCATGGTGATGGGTAATCGAATGCATTGGAGAAAATTGTTGAAGATTGATGCTTATTAATTTGAGTTTCTCTCCCATTTTTGGAGATGTTATTGTTCCAAATGCACATGCCTACTCCTTTTTATTTCCAGTCATTCCTTACATTTAGCCCATTAGCACACCCCACTCTACCCGATGTAAGATTATGCAATAAAAGATCCCTTGCAATCAAGCTATGGTCAATGTGCACAAAGTAGATATAATTTTCAAAAAAGGGGGATCCTTGGCAGTTTACAAGAGGAGGAGAAGCTCTGTGGCAAGACAAATTTATGGTGTTTAGGAGATTTAGGGACCCACAAGTAAGAAGAGAAACAACATTGGGGGAAAAATGCGTGGAAGTCAAAAGAGAAGAGATATAACTACAAATCCACAAAGCCCAAGAAAACTTGCATGTAGAAAACCTGTCATGGAGAACAAAAAGACAAGAAGAGGTAAGGGTTTGATCTGAAAAACTTAGATGAAGAAGAAAAATATTATTCAATAGATTCTGTAATTTACAAACAGATCAATCCTTATAAAGGAGATCAAAACCCGAAAGGGGTAACCTAAAAGCATAAAAAAGCTAGGTTGCACAATATAATTAATAAAATATTAATTATATGCATCTACAAGATAGCTTATTTAATAAATCAAAGTGATTTATTTAATAGGAAACTTATTTAATTAAATCAAAGTGATTTAATAAATAAGTGCAAACAAATAATTACTCTAACACCTCCCATTAAGCGAAGCTCAGGAGGTAAGCTAACCTAGCACAGCTATGAAAGCAAAGAGATGGGTCTCGACAACAAGGCCTGATCAGGTACCCAATACAACAAAATCTCTGTAAATTGGAGAAATAGAGAAAACCACATGGGAAAAACCCTACTCCAAAAGAGATAGCAAAGAATGTTCCAAAAGATAGGAATAAAGAGAGATCATGAAGAGAACCATTGAAGCATGAAAAGCTGCAAAAATCTATCGAAAGGAGCTCATCTATAGAACCTCCATGGAAATAGAAGGCATGAACCAAGCATGTCTCTTTGGCAAATGATCCATCTCACCGAAAATGCATAGGTAGCCAGCCACTACAATCACCTAGTATGTAGGATCAGGTACTAAATACATAGCTCACACTAATGAACCATCAAACCAAGGAAGCATAGAACCAAAAATATAACCCCCCCTTAATGTAGACAGGGTGAGGTGATAGGCAATTGAAAAAGTGGACCAAAAATCTCCTACAACATAAGAACCAAACACATCGAGAGTGAGGTATAGACACCTATAAAGGCACATGTCATTGACACATCATGGGGCTAATGTTGTGGAAGGGACACTCACTAGACAAAGGAAGAGGTCCTAAATGGAAATCAACTATTCCTTTTGTGGAACTTTATAAAATAATGCAAGTACAACAAATCACAATGATGAAAAGGATCCCAAAATGCAAGAGTGACACTTTATCTTAGTGTGTTTGCATAAAGATGCTTACAATGAATATAAAAAATGATTATAAAAAGCATAAGGCTGATACAATAGAAAGTATAAGCCAAAAAAAAGCATCTAAAGCAACAAAATTGATCCTCAGACCTGAAACAGCCAAGATATCCACTAGCATGCAAAAATGTAGAAGGTTGAATAAAATGTTCCTAGAGTAGAATCTAGAACAACAACCAACATCATTGAAAAGAGTCTAGAAATAGCTTTCCAACAATATAAAGAAGTCCAAAATTAGAGATCAAATGCTCAAGATACACCTCCCAGAGTGCAAAATAGAACATCTAACTTTGACTGCCAAACAGGAAACCAAACTGCATTGAAACCCAAAAACACCTACACAAATATCTCCATCTTAGAACCATCTTTTTGGCACATTTTTTGGATAAAAAAAATACATTCGTATGCTCAAGTTAGAGAGAAAAAACCAACAGGGCCCTGATATGCATGATTTTTTAATTTTTTTTAAAAAGGAGAACAAGGGTTTGGGGAATCAGATCTAGTATTTTTTTGAGATTTTTCTAAGAAAACATGAAGGTCAACAATTTTCAAAGCTATTTGAGGCCAAACGGACATCATGGATGGATTCAGAAGGCGTCAAAACCCCCATTTCCATATAAAATTTGTTCGATTTGGACAACATTGCTTTGATATCATGTAGGATTTGAGCAAAAGCACATAACAAATCCACGAAGCCCAAGAAAACTTGCATGCAAAAAACTTGTTGTGGAGAAGAAAAATATAAGAAGAGGCAAGGGTTTGATTTGAAAAACTCAAATGAAGAAGAAAAATATTAGTTAATGGATTCTATAATTTACAAAGAGATCAATCCTTATAAAGGAGATCGAAACCTGAAAAGGGTAACCTAAAAGCCTAAAAAAGCTAGGTTGCACAATATAATTAATAAAATATTAATTATATGAACCTACAAGATAGCTTAAGAAAACTAGAGTAATAGGAAACTTATTTAATTAAATCAAAGTGATTTAATTATTAAGTGCAAACAAATAATTACTCTAACAAATGTTGGTTGAGCCGTCTATCATTTTTGCCTACATAGCCTCTAATGCTTTTGTTTGTGATCTAAATAATGCTTATGTGCACAAAGAGTATTTTCCCATTTTGTAGTGGTCATTGTAAACTGGAAAAAATCAAGCTGATCTGATGACCTGGCCTCTTCTCCCAACCAAGTGCAATTTTGTTCAAATAGTAAGATAAAATTTCAGACTAAACTAGTCCTGGGTGAACCGACTGATTGAAAATTATAGGGCATAGAGTCTCCATTTGGATTATTTTTCCAATCTATTCATCGCTCATGCCTGATCCTCAACAATTCATAAGTGAACCATTGTCTACATTTTTGTAAAGGGCCAGTAACAAGTGCTGAGGATAGCGTGTCTCCATTTAGCTAGAGTGTCGAATGGTTTCTTTACCTGTCTGAATGTCTTTGAGTGGGAGGGATTTTTGGACCAATGCTCATCTGGTAGGGCATGGATGACTAGTTTCTACCTTACTTGTTCAATAATTTTGCAAAATGTGGTACTTGGTGTCATTCTTCATAAGTTGATTGGTGAAGGCCTTTGTTTGCATGAAGGATCCACATTCATCTCGTGATCTCCTTGAAGAAACATATTTCTATATCCTATTTCAAGTGATTGGAAATGTAGAAGCTCCAAATGATGTCTCCCTCTCACCTTGTTTGAAAATGTTTCATCCTCTAAAATAATCATGAACAAAAGCATATAGTCTATAAGATAAAAGGCTATTGAAATCAAATATGCCACATTGTTTGGGGGATAAACATTTTTAATATTTAAAACCCCAAACACACAACTTGGAAATGTCTTAATTAGTTCATGCTTAATGAAAAGGGAGCAAGCTTGTGTGGTGGACCCTAGCTGTCTGGAGACTTAGCATAATTTTAAATGAATGTGATGATGTGGCCATATAATTGGACCACCCAATGAACTAGAGGTTGACAAGTGGCAACTTGATGATGAATCTGATAGTGATCATCACAAATGATGTGGTCATATAATTGGACCCACCTGATGAACCAAAGGTTGACAAGTGGCATCTTGATGATGAATCTGACAGATGATCATCACAGATGATGTGGCCATATAATTGGATCCATCTAACAAACTTGAGGTTGACAAGTGGCAGCTTGATGATGAATCTGATAGTGACACATGGAAAGGATCCTCTAGCTTGGTGCAAATTTCAAGGTGATGATGTTGTAAGCAAAACACATGGTGCAATATCACTATGTCACTAGTGATGTGGTGAGCATAGTGAAATAGTGACAATCCACCACATGGCAAGGGTAGTGAGGTGGCAGTAGTAGATGAATGCATAGGATTTCACCATGTGGTGCATAATCAATGGTTGTTGCTGGGTCACCAAAGAAAGTTGCAAGGAAGATAAGCATGGTGACATAGTGACATGCTGATACATGGTGGCAGGCCCACCTCAAAGCTATGACAAATCCAACCAATCAAATGGTGCGACATGGTAGGGTACTCAATAGATGATGACATGGCACAGTGACTGAGCATAGATAAGTCAGTGAAATGGTGACACATGGAAATGTGTCAAGTGATACGCAAAATTCTAAGGATCCAATCTGAGGGTATCACATGCAACCTAAGTGGTGGATGATGATGCAAAACTAATGAATGGCATGCTGACAAGTGTCACAAGAAAGTCAAACCAATTTGACCAAAAATGCATAAATGGAGGAAATTTTTAATTATTATTCTTTTGGTTATGAACATTGAAGGTCATTTAAATCAAAAGGGTTTTTATTATATAGTTTAAATTTTAGAAAAAATCAAATATTTGCAAACAAATGTAGACCTCAGAGCCATGCCAAGAACTTGAACTTCAACTAGACATTTTGGGCATCTTTGATATGTTGACATAGCACTATCATATACCATCAGAACCAAGAGAAAGTTAATTTTCCATATTTGAGGTTTTGTTTTGCATAGGAAGCTATTTGTTTGAGTTATTTAGGATTTTATGCCAGGTGCCTATTTTTCAACCTCATTCAGTTAGTGTAGTTTAGACCTAATTTTTAGCAATATGGTGAACTGGGTGAATGCAAGAGGTAGTAAGAATGCAGTTAAGAATGGATTTTCTCACCACCTAATTAGTTTAATGAATGATTTATCAGTATTTTAGATGCATTCCTAATGGTTTTATCAAGATAGGGTTTATCATTACTTAGAGGAGATATTTTGAGATACAACGATGAGATTCCTTTCTCTTTTCAATTGTATAGAGGAGAGATATTTTGCAACAATAGGGAATGAAGATTCAAGTGGACACATGTCACTTCTAGATCAAATCTAGCTTGTTCTTCCTTTCCTATATCTTTCTCTTTCTCTTTCATTGTAAGGGTTCTAGTTTTTTATTTTTTCATTGTCATGATACTATGTTGGTTGTAGTTAGTATGTGATGCTACAAGGTTGAATCCAAAGCTCTATTTCCACTATTTCTTCAACTTTTTCTCATGTAGAAACAACAGTAAATAAAGCTAATATACATAGTTTTGATCTATTTAGTGGTTTTAGGAGTTATTCGTATGCATCTTGATTCTTGAATGTATAGTTTCAAAGAAATGAATATAATGAACAGTAAACTTCTTAGTTTCATTCTGATTCTCATTTCCTATCTCTGTAATTTGTAATGTTTTGTGGTTTAGTGACAAAGAACTTAGACCCTTTTGTATCCCCTTCAGGTTTTATGTCTTGTATGTTTTTTTGTTGGAACAAAGAGCCAAGTAAATGCTTGATATAATCGATTGGGTTTCTAGTCATTTGAGAATGATATTTCATGAGTATGAGGTCTTTATGAACACCTATGTCTTATTCACAAAGTGATAAAATAGATCTGATATCTTGATGTGTGGAATATGTCATTGGTATCATAGATTTATGTGTGTGATTTATGGAACTGCCCAATAGATAAGGCATTGGTAAACTATAGGATCAATTTGTTCTTACTATTGCATATTTGGAGATTTGTTGATATCAAATTTATAATCATCCATTTCCCTTTTTATTTGAGTGCTAGAAGGATACCCTCACTTAGCATGTCGATTTCATAGATTTTGTAGTTTTCTACTGCACATCTTTGTCATTGCATGAGTATAGGAGAAATAAGCATTTTATCTACTTTTTTTAGATTCAATGTATGCTTTTAAACAACTAGTACCATATGAATGAATTTGAGGTACACCCACCTAGGTTTTATAGAGCTTGAAGTAGAAGAAAGGTCTAGCCTTATAGTTGGCCTGGTGTTTGAAAAGATATGTTGTAGATGGGAAGTAGGTTCCCTTAAATGTATTATGTTCTTATCGGGATAATTTGAATTGTAATGTTTTAAAACAAAAATAATCATATCTTAGAGGTTGTGCCTAGGAACACTTGGTATCGAGAGGTTAGAGCAGAAATTGAGTTTTGATGTACCCTTGAGGGGTAGTTCTTAGGTTATTCTTTGGAGTTTGGTGGACTATTGCAACACTTGGAGCACATTTATGTGCTAGTGTTAATTGATCTTCATTCTTTGGTTTTCTTAGAGATACTTTGTGCATCACATTCCGCACATCCTAGCATCAAGAACATGCATGATAACCTTAGATAGTTCTACTTTTTTTCATGGATGAGGTGTGATGTTGATTTTTTTGGTTGACACCTTGAGTGATGGATAGCGAAGGTAGGACATCAGCATCTTATGGGTCTTTTGTAGCCCAATTCTATTCCTAAGTGGAAGTGGGACACTATATCTATTGATTTTTCATAAGTTTCTTATGTCATCGTGCCATCATGATGCTATTATGGTAAAAATGAATATGTTATCCAAGATAGGTGAATTTTCACTCATGAGATTATTGTGTATTGTTTCTTGGGTAGCTCATGTGTTCTTGGAGGATATTATTTTCTTTCATGGGATTCCTTGTAGGATCATTTTGAAAAGAAATTAAATGTTCACTTGGGCATAATGGACATCTTTTCAGCATGATTTGGGCACCCAACTCAATTTTAGTTCTTATCACCCAAAGATAGATTGATAGACTAAGTAGGTGAATGAGGTTGTAAAAAATATTCTTCACATGTATATGATGGACCAATAGGCAAAGTGGGAGGACTATTATACTTGGTTAAGTTTTCCTATACTAATGGGTACAATAATTATCTTTCCATGTCACCTTTTTAGACATTGTAAGGTATACCTTAGTGTACTCCTTTGATTTGGGATTGATTGGAGGACCAAGTAGTCTTGGATCCTAAGATGATTCAAGATATGGAATAACAGCTTATTCATATTAGAGAGAATTTGGTTACTACCTAGTATCAACAAATAAAGTAGTAGATGTTACAAGCTAGATTGTCATTTTTATGTTGGTGATCGAGTGTTTTGAGATTTTGACCATGGAAGAGCTCCATCCATTATGGAAAGGCTCTAAATTAGCACTACATCTTGTTGGATCTTTTGAAATCTTAGAGAGGATTGGTCTTGTTACTTATCACTTGGTGCTTCCACCTAGCTTATCATGCATCCATGATGTTTCCCATTTTTCTATTTCGAGATGGTATATGCTTGATGCGACCCTACTTGATTGGGGTGCTTTATAGATAGAGGATGGGAAAATTTATTTGGATCCCATCTACATTCTTTAGCATTTGAGGTTGACCCTTAGGGGCTAAGATATAGAGAAAATTAGGGTCCAATGGGGCCTAAATGATGAGACTTTAACCACATGAGAGGATTCCACATGGTTGCTTGAGATTTGTACCATTATCTTTTTGCAGACTTCTAGGAGTAAGTCTATACCTAGTGGGGGAGGATGTAGTGTCTCTCATGTTTGCATTGTCTTCTATGGTTATTTTGACCTCAAAGATACTTAGATTGTTGTTACATATTTATTAACATATAGAGATGCTTTGATGACTAAAATATTTTGATTAATAGTATCATAGTTGTTGGATGATGTTGTTATTCAATTTGATCGTATCTGCATGATAATGTTAGTGATGTGACATTGTTATCTATGATGATATCTAGTTTATTTTGTATTTGAAGTTGAATTCTGACATATATGTTACTAGATGGATACTATTGGATTCATTTCTAGTGTATTTTTATGTTGTGGATGTGTCTTTTACCTTTAGTAGATATATGCTCAAATGATTAAGAATGATTATTTAAATAATTTATCTTATGATTATATGTTATGTTTTACTATACCATTGTTCTGCATTATCATTCATTGGTGCTAGCACAAAGTGGGAATGGAGTTGTAGTCTCTTGTGAGATATACATGGTGTCTCATTCTCCTTTTCATGACTATTTGTCTCTATGTGCTTTAGCTATTTATATATTGAGCATCCACACTTGATATTTTCTATTTATTGAAGCTAGTGACCTTGATCGTTCATTTTGTACCAATGTCATCCTTGTATGGATGACATATCTATATTATTGTTATTATAAAACCTTCAATAATTGGTAAATTTGAATTCCCAATGCATTATGTAATTAGACTTATGAGCATGTTTGTGCATTTAGGGTTCTATATATGCTGTGAAAAATATTAATTTTAATGTTGATTTGATTGATTTGTAGGATTTTTATGATTTGATTTAATTTATTATAATTACCAACTAATTTTTCATAGTTTAATTCCAAATACCTTAAATTGTCTAATTTATTTTGGGAAAGGGGCCAATTAGATGATTAAGTAATTTAATAGTCTTAGTTATAGGTTACTTAAATTTAAAAAGTGCTTATATTAGGAAAAAGTGAGTTTGAATGATCACTTCTCACTTTGTGATATAAAGAATTGAAAAATGTCCTCCAAAACCCTTTGAGAGAAATTATTGTTTTGTTTTTTGTGGGAGATTGACTTGTTAGATCATTACATGGATAGGCTCATTTAATTCATAGTAGGATTCTCCTTTTTTGCCAAGGTTTCCATCTTATTTGGAGTCCTTGTTATTTTATTGTTGTATTTCATGGTTTTCAGCATTTGGCTAGAGGTAGGGCTCTCACATTTATTTTAATATACTTCATTCCTTCATGTCTCATTTGTCACTAAATAATTGGGGGTTGAGAACTAGTGTTCCCCTTCATTTTTATGCACTTGCATATTCTAGTTCGTTGGGTGTGAGTGTTTATATGTTTTTGAATTTTAAATTAAAATTTTTGATAATGTTATGCTATCAAATTTTGTGTGTATTCTGAAAATGATATTGTTATTGGATTTTTGGGCATTTGAATGTATTTGTGAAGTGATTTTTCCATTTCATCAACTTCTGAGATGTCAATTGGTTGGGCATTTTTGGTATGCCTCATTTGCATGTCGCCTAGATTTTAGTTGGAATTTCGTGGCATATCTATGGATAGTGAAAAATGGATTGTTCTCCATGTTTCCACTCATCTTATGGTTTTACTTTGTGTCTTTAGATTCATAAGAAAATCCACACTTCTAAAAATATGTCTAGTTGAGTGATTTTTCATAATTGATTTTTTTTCTTTTATTTCTCAAATCCAACTATTGCATTGAGTTAGTTATGGTTTTACAAGGAGTTTTTTATGTATATTGATGAGCATGTGTGCATGCATATGGAGGGATCTTTTGAGACTTGAACTCTTGGATTTAGGCCGATAGAATGATTGTTTGTTTGGTGGTTGGGCTGAGAATTTGATATTCTTATGAAACTTGTATGATGAGAAGGGTACATAGCATAGATGTGTAGAATGGCTTCTCACAATTACCCTAACTTGGAAGTGGTTGACAAGGTAACATAAGGGGTTTAATAAGTGATAACCAAATAAACACATGCATAATAAAACTTAATGAAAATATAAGATTCTATTCAATAATTGGACCTCCAAAGGATTTGGAGAAAATGTGTAGAATTTGGTCTCCCAGGAGAGTTAGAATGAAGACATGATATTTGGCCTTCGAAGAGATTTGAATCAGAGATACATTTTGAGCCTAGCCCCTTTAAGAAGTTCGATTGGAAACTTGATGCTACTTGGGATATTATGAGACAAGTAATGACACTCTACTAGAGTCCCTACATAGTTATCATATAGTGTGTTCTAATTGGTGCCCTAATGTTTGCATTATATTTATGATCATTATGTAATTGTGTCATGCATTATTTAGTGTAAGCCTTGGATGCCTTTGTATTTTGTGAATATGGTTAGGTCATTATCTCCATGAGTACAACATGGTGGGACTATGGGTTCCATGTGATTGGGAGGCATTGCTACATATGTCACTGATGGAGATTGGAGAACATGGATGACTATCTTCCAATTGTAGGATCTTGCCAACTTATCCCTCCTCTTATCATCTTGACTTATTTTTCTACTTGAACTCTTGGTACAAATTATTTTTATAAAAAAAAATTCATGTATCTTACTATTTGATGATTTTTTTGATTAATTTTCTTATTTCAATTTGAGGTATAATTGAGTGCTCTTCTGAATTCATACATACCTGATACTCCCTAGTATGGAGTTTTCTTTCCACATTGTGTTTGTACCTTTTTCCATAGCTGAAAGGTTCTTGTATAATACAATGAAGTATTTCATCATATGACAAAGTGTTAAAAGCATTTTATCAAGCCTAGTAGTATTACTTGTCGAGGAGTTGTTTTGCACGATGCTTAATGGTAGAAATCCTTTTAGATCTCTATCTTGAAAAGATGATCAATGACCAACTCCAAGGTTGTGGATGGTTGTTCTTCGACCTATTGGGTTACTCAATTGAATATAAATATGTATATTCACAAGGTCTTTTTTGGTACCTCCCAATCTGCACACTTGTTTTTGAAATGTAACCACAAAAGAGATATATTTTGTATTTTCTATTTTATGATGAATGCAATTTTATCAATGCAACTATATGAATTCCTATTTTAACCAAGTGCTTGAAAAGAAAATAGAAACAACAGAGTAACAAGAGATTTTAAGAAAATTACTAAAAGGAAAAATCCTAATGGACAAAAGCCAAAATAACAACACATCTCTAAATTAAATCATCAAAAGGATCTAGTAGTAAACCAATGAAATTTGGAGCAATGCTTCCTCAACTCCACTAATGCAATCCTTGATTCAAACTTTAATAAAAATTTAAATATGTTTCACATTTTCATCAAATTGTGAGGCTACAAAAAGTGCGCTTGAATGAGACAAAACGTTATGCAAGAACAATAGTGAACCTTTCTCCAATTCATCACAATAGTGGAATTCATTAACACAAGCCAAATAGAAAAACTAAAACATCAAATAATCATAACAACATAATAAAACCATTGGCTCCATTATTACGCATGAATACACATTCACAAAAATAACAGACTCCAGCAAAAATAACTCACTAATCAAAATGAGAGCACCAAAAAATAATATTATTCCATCAAAATAATGGTATGAGTACATAAAACATCCATTTATTCAAAAAAAATCCTCTCCTCCCTTTGCATTAGGAGTGAGAGCTCTTCTACTATAAACTCCTACTAAAAGACTAATAAAACAAAGCTATTTGCATACAAATTGACTCTCTAAATGGTGCTAAGTAGGTCATCACCCTTATTTATATCCATTAATGGGTGCATAAGCCTTTACATGAATTAAAAAAATAAAATAAAAAGAAGATAAGAAGATACAAGTGATGAGATGATTCGAGAGTCACTAAGAGCTTTAAAAATGGAAGCTCATCCTTCTCTAGGTGACACTGGGAGATGAAGTATCATCAAAATTTATTTTTGATGCATGAAATGCTCTTAAATAGCAACTATCAATTAATTGTCAGCATGCTACTACTTCTTCAAAACTATTTGTGCATCTCTAGGAAATGTACACCTTGGAGAGGTGCACCTTCAAAAAGCACACATTCGCACCTTGGTGACAAGACCCAAAAATCCAAAAATTCTTCTAAGTGTCAAAACAAAAATTTCAACATCGATTTTTTCTTCCCCTTCATACCAAAATGTTGTATGGATGTTTTCTTTTCAACTTCTCTATTACTTTCGCTACTTCGTTAGCTTCCACTAAATCCAATGAATCATATTTATTTCTTACTTGCCAGTAGTTTCTCACTTCTATTCTTGTATCAGAAAAATCCTCAAGCTTGGTATCTAGTTACAACAATGCTTCTTTAGTTTAAAATTCTTTTCTTACATCATCTTCTAATGAATTTTTTTCAAATGTATCTCTGAATTGTTGAACTACAGTATGTACTAAGGAAAGATTGGTTTTTGACTCATATTCAAAAATCTCAAGGCTAGTGACATTGTAGTACTTACCCACTTCCAAAAATTGCTCTTAAGCCTTATTCTTAATCTATCAAATATTATTATGTAACCCCTCCATAACTTTATTCCCCAAAGATATATTTTCTATCCAATCATCTAATTTATCCAACTCTTCTGCTGAGTATATCTCCATAAGCATTTGGTAGCTTTGCCCTTTTATAGATCCTAGTGCTTGAGAATCAATGGCCAAGTTACACACTTCATCCATTAGCCCAAAATCTTGGTTTATACTAGAAACCAATTTTTCAGAATTAATCTATATGTTGTGCAACATCTTCAAATTTCTTTGTATTATTTTCATTCCCCTTTCCTCAAAATTGTGATGCCATTGCTAACAAGCATCCAAAAATGAATCGATTTGTGGTTCTGCATGCTTCCTTTCTAGTGCGGCTCCAAAAGTAATCTCTAGCTTATTCATGTCTACCAATCCCACCACTTCATTCAGGTATCCTCTCAATAGGCTCTACCTCCTACTTGAATGCTACTTCTATTGATGATGGTCCTGGGACCCCAAGCCTATCGTAGTAGAGTGAATCATAGCAATGAATATTTATTAATGAATTGAATAGGTTTGCCAATGCACTTTTTTTCCATGACTCACAAGGACATCACCCTTTGTCACCATTCATATAGATAACTAACCACCTAGAATGCAAAGGCCTGATAGAATTGCCCCCTTCTAGATTATTCAGTGGAAGCATATAAGCCTATATCGTCCTTTCCATTTGAGCCCACAAAGAGAGATAGAAGTGGTTTCAACACCAGTCACACATCCACCACCACCACCATTAGTGGATGCATTAAAGAAAATAGACTTTCTTGACTCTCTCTTATAGCTCATTTTACATCCATAATATTATTAGTTCTGACTCGACTCTATCCATGTGTTTAAACACTTGCTTGAGGCCTATGATAATCAAGACCTTTTTGTATCTACCATGGGCTTTCCCAAAATAACCTCCTTCATATGATAATCTTTTGGAGTCAATTCTTTGGTGTCAGCATGAGGAGGTGGAATAACAATGTGTGTTAGAAGGTCTTGAAATTGATTCTTCATTATGAAGGCAAGTGTTCTAGCATCACCCTTAGGTGGCTCAAGCTTCTTTATTGCTTTTATCAATTTTTTCATTCCCTCCTCTTTAGTCAGTTTCATTGGTGGCTTTTTCCTAAACATGACCTCCTTCTTCATCCATGATGGTGTTTTCCCCATTGGTGACATATATTGTGTTGAAGAAGTTGGTTTTGAAATAGGCCCCTTTCCCTTATCACTCCTCTCCAGAGTCTTCTCTTGTCGACGAAAATCTTCTGAGAGAATTTCTATGTTATGTTGGGCTAAGGAGATAAGATTTGTATCCAAAGGAACATGTTGCCTTTCTTCTACTATTTGTCTTTCTTTAGATACTTCATCACCATGCAACTATACATATTCCCCTTCCTCTATATGTTGATTCTCTAATTATTTTTCAATTGTTGAAGGAGGTGGAGCCACTAATCCTTTATCTATTATCACTATTGTGTCCTATGGTGGTGGAGTATGAATGTCAAGAGGCCCTTGAGGTAGAGGAGGTAACTGATTCCAATCCTCTCCTAATGGCTCATTCCTTGGAGTGTCAATTATTTTCTCTCCTATAATCTCGATGCCTAAAAACATAAAATAAAAATTTGAGAGGTAAAAAATATCCACTCTCTTACCTTCCATTTCCACTATCCATTTCTAATATTCATCTTCTGAGGTTTCAACCTAGCTAGGCTCCCTAGGGAAATATGGAGGTGTTTGAGTAGAGCTTCTCCTTCTCTCTTCTTCGACCACAATAGCCAATTGTGTTATTTTAGTTAAAGAAAAAAACTCAATTTGTTCCCCTTCTTCCTCATCTTCCACTTTTAGGGTATTTTTTGGCACCTTTGGAGAGGGAGTGCTCCTCTTCTTTAGTCTTCTCCTTGTTACTCCTACCACTGTCATTTCTGTTCAAGTTCTCTTGGTATTTGAATGCCATTGGTTCTAGTGTCATCTTTGCTACCAAGGAAGATGATGATGATGTCATTGTATCTATAGAAAATAGGAGAAACATTAGTATTATGATGTCAGAAGACCATATTGACACTCATCTGGGACCTGAACTAACAAAAAAATGAGAAAAATAGTAGAAAAGGAATGAAATTGCTCCTAATGAGCCTATGCTCACTAGCACACTTGTGCAGGTGCACATGGTGCATAAGTGCACATCAAGATTACATATACAACTCAATGTGCATAGATGCACACATTGCACACATGCAACATTGCTATGTGTAAAGGAGTCTTGGTCAAATTTTTGTGTAGACACACACATCTCTTGGTGGTGCACATGTGTGCACCTCAAAAGTGTGTCTTTGTCTTAGAAAGGGAGAGTAGAGAGTAGTGGACTATTGTAACTGATAGGGGTGTGAGCGTGTGATGAAATAGAAGATTGGAGAGTAAGTGGGGAGAGAGAGGTGGGGGTGTTAAATAGGGCCCAAGTGTTGCCTTAGTGCTCACCTCTAAGAGAGAGGTGAAGTGTGCATCTGCGCACTAAGTGCACATGTGCATTTGCCCAAGTGTGCAGATGCACAATTTAAGCACTTTGAAGTCTTAAAACTTGATTTTTAGCCCCTCTCTATACTCAACACCACCCAATCAAAGACCGAGGTTTGGCTTAGACATAGAGGGGGTCCTAGAAAATTGAGGTGCCTGATTGAGTGCCTTGTAGAGGATTTTGAAACTAGGGAGTCCCCATTTTGTGACTCAAAATGAGGTGTGCATTGTGAGACCACAACAAATATCTCCAACAAAAGGGAAGAAATGACTATGGTATTTCTTCATCAACAAGCATTCTTCTAACATGTGTCAAATGAAAACTAGATTCCAAATTATACAAGCATCTTTCAAGTCCTTTGGAAGCCAAAACTTCAAAATCTCAAATACTCAGGCTCAATATGTCTTAATGTGTCAATTCCCTTTGATGTCTCAAGGTGTCATCAATCATAAGTATCTAGAAACTTGGAAAAAATCATTTGCTCCACTAACATAGACATTGGAAATCCTCATAAAATTGTTTATGCATCACTATCTAACTATATGAGGGAATCTATTCTATGGGATCTTGATGAGTTGTCAATTCCTTTTCTTTGAGTCTTTGGTAACCTTATTTGACTTGATTTGTGGAGCTCTTGTGTTTTCACTTAATTCTTTCTTGAAGTCTTTTTGTTTATTGTACAAAATAGGATAGTCATTTAGGAGTGCATATCCATATATTTGATTACCTTTTTCAATTTTTGTAACACCATTTTGATTATATATTTCTTTCTTTTCAACCCTAACCACATTTATATTGTGTGGCCAAGGCATTGGTGTTCTTTTTTAGATCAATACTTAGTTTGATAACTCTTGCGTTCCTCTTTTAATGAACTTTTTGGAAACTCTCACACCAAACAATGATCTTAGTATGTCTTTGAAGAGACCCTTTATCTAAACTGGTAAGTTTTGAAATATCCTTTAATACCAACTTATATTTAAAAACAACCTAGATAATCAATTCTTTAAATTTGCAAAGTGTTGAGAGTGATCAATTAGATTCTGACTTGAAGGAAAGAAATCCTCTACAATTACAAGTAACACCTATTTTTTCAGTTGTTACAAGAAACACAATTATTTGAATGCTTTGACAAAGAAATACCTCTTCCCAAAAATTAAAACCAAATAGAGTGGTCTTGGTTATGCACCAAGAAGAAATCTTGATTACACCTAAACCCTGAACTAATAGGGAAATAAAGACACAAATTAAAAGAAAACACACAACTAAAAGTAAACACATACATTGAAAGTAAACACACATGAATAAAGTAAACACTCATGCAGAAGTAATTTTTTTTTGTAAATATATTTATTAATTTTTGTTTATCTATTTATTTTAATTTTTGAAATTTTTTCCATGTTAGGATTTGAAATAATGCTTCAAAAACTGGCCATTAACTGGTAATGGGACCAACTCCACTTGTAAAGAACTTAGCCCAAAAGTACTTTCTCCCAAAATCTCTACAATCTGATAAGGACCAATTCACAAGCATTGAAATTTGGTATGAATACCTGGCTTTTCTTTTTCCTTGTCCCATAGAAGAACAAGGTCTGAAATTTTGAAAGTTGATCATGTCTCGCTTGTCAAACCAAAATTTTATGAAAAACTAATGTTTTGACATGTGTTCTAAAGTTGTCATCCTCTTCTCATCCAATTCCAAGAGATTCATCAATCTAATTTAGAATTTGTTAGCATCTTCAACATACCCTCTCATAAATTTCAACATTGGAATCTTGAGATTGAGTGGGAATATTGGTTCTTGTCCATAAACTAGTAGATACATGGATGTTCCAAAGAATTATTTATCCTAACCATGTCTGTCCATTCTGCGTATTTTAATTGGGTATGCTAATCTTTTGGGTTCTTTGTGAGAAAGTGTTTTATCACTGCAATCAAATTCTTGTTAGTGGACTCAACCACTCCATTCTCTTGGGGATAGTAATTATATGAGAACTTGATTATAACTTGATTTTCCAATGCCCATTGAGTTAAAAAAAAATTGATGTAAAATATGACCTGTTATCACACACTAGGAAGAATGGCATTCCAAATGTGGTCAAAATGTAAGTAACCACTTTTTTTGTATAATTTTAAAAAGTTTCAACTTTAGCCCACTGTGTGTAATAATCTATATCTATAGGAAAAACATATTTCTTGTTGATGATGGTGGGTTTACATGTCCAATAAAGTCCAATCCTTAATTGGCAAAGGCATGTACCTCAAATATTGGTTGCAATGGCACAATTGGGTTTCTTTTTATATTGGCACTTGTTTGATAGGTGTGGTAGGAGCACCCATATTCATACGTGTCTTTGAAAATGGTAAGCCAAAAGTAACTTGATCTCAAAATCTGATGGGTTGTAGCCTCTGCTGATCCATGTCCAGTGTCATACTTCTCATGATATTGTTCTTGTACTTATCTTGCTTCTTTGCATCCTAAACATTTCAAATATATCCCCTCATAGTTCTTCTTGTAAAATTTCCTATCTTGAAGCATTTAGGGTTCACATTTCATCTTGATTCCTCTGTGTTGGGAACTATTTATCCATTGAGGGTATTGATTTTGCAAGAGGTAATACACGATATCTTGGTACCAAACATTTGCAATTATTTCTTCATTAGTTTCTATTTGAGACACTATGATTTTTTGTTCATTGTCTATTGTCATCTCATTGTTAGCCCTTGTCCTCTCACTAGCTTCATTGGTTGAATTTATAAATCAAACTCTTGTAGTATAGCCATCTATTTTCTTCTTCTTTCACCCAACTCATTCAGCATCAATAATGATTTGACTGTAAGGTCTCGCACAATAACACATATCTTACTCATGAGTATGTAATGGTGAAATTTCTTGACTGCCTTTATCAAGGTGAATGATTATTTGTCGAGATTGCAATAGTTCAATTTGGCATTCTTTAGTGGATAACTCATGAATGTGATGGGTTTCTCATCTTCTTTATCTTTATTTTGTGTGATAATTCCTAAACATGAGTGTTCTAAAGAAACATAATATATTTTGAAAGGTAACTCATAATCAAGACTTACAAGTACTAGGGTGGTGGAAATAACCACTTTGATATCTTTGAAGTATTTCTTGACTTCAAGAACCTAGTCTATTTTCACTCCCTTTTTTAATAAGTCATTGAGAGGGTGAAATATCTCGACAAACCCATTAATGAACTTGTGTACAAAATTGATCTTTCCAAAGGAATATTTAAGCTCTTTGTGACTATGGGGAGGTGACAACTTTAGAGCCACTTCTATCCTCTAAGAGATATACCATATTTTTTATATTGGTTGAAATATTGTTTCAGATCAGCAATATGAGTACTCTGGTCATTTAAAAAGGCAATTAGCTCATCCATATAGACAAATATACATTTATTTATCAGCCCCTTAAATGCCTCATCCATTACTCTTTTAAAAGTGGCTCCTACATTGATTAATCCAAAGAACATCCTTTTGTATGCAAATATTCCCCATTTTGTTGTGAATGTAGTCTTAATATGTATTCCTCATCTACCATTACTTGGTTATATCCCGAATATCCATGTAGAAAAGACATCATCTTAGGCCCATTTAAAATTTGTAATAATTCATCAAGTGAAGGCAAAGGGTAATTATCTTTTTGGGATACTTGGTTCAAACTGTGAAAGTTTATGCAAAGGAAAATTTCTTCAGTATTTTTCCTTACTAGTACCAAATTAGTAACCCATGTAGAATATCAGATTGGAAAGATAATCTTGGCATCAAGAAACTTATAGACCTCTTTTATTATCAATTGTTCAATAATGGAGTTTTCCAACCTCTTTCTTTGATGAAAAGGCTTAGCATCAAGCTTCAATGAAATATCATGAGTGATGATGTTAGGATCATATGTCTTAAGTTCTTCATAACTTCACACAATGACATCTTTTTATTTTATGAGTAACTAGAGAATACTTTCTCTTTCTTGGGGATTACATGTCTTCCCAATTCTCACCAACTTAGGGTCATCTTCTGTGCCTAGATTATAAGAGTCACACTCTTTGATACCCTTTTTTCAATGGTCCTCTTGTTGCATGTTGACTCATCTTGGTCAAAGATACACTCCAATCCTACCATCCCCTTAGGAATAGTATTAATTTTTAAATTAATTGTCCCATATTCATCTTCTAGTTCATCTTCTTTGGGTTTTCCATTGGGCATATCATCAATATATTGTCCTTTGAACAAACCATTGCACATAATTAACTCAAGATATGTTGATCATCTTGGAAGATCTGGAAGTTAGTAATGTTATTCAAAATAGACAGGGTAGCCACAAGTTAAACTAAAAACCTTTTGAGTTTCATTCTTTCAACAGGTTGGAATGCACTAGCTAAGATTGCAATGGCATCAACTACCATATTTCTTCTTGTTCGAGTAGACCTTATGTTTAGGGATTACAAATATTCCATCAAGTCCCAAACTCTTTTTTGGTAAGAAAGTAGTCTTCTATCATTGCAAGGATAAATCTATTTAACTTGTCTAATCACCAACTAAGAGTCTCCTTCAACTATGAAAGATTTGACATCTTTCTCTAATGCGAAGAGAAGTTCATGGATCAAGGATTCATATTCTACAACATTGTTAGTACAGCTAAATTGTAAACAATATGCAATAGGAAAATACCTAACATTGGTATTAATTAGTTCAATATCTACTCTAGCTCCTAAAGAGGCATTTAGAGCCATCAAACCTGGGTGTCCATATTGGTTGTTCTTTCAACTTCCTTGGCTTGTATTTTTTTGTTTGAAGATTTTCTTTCACTTGGACTTTGAAATATAGTTTCTTCAGGACTGATTTTATTCTCTCACATGTAGGGATTGATAAGTTACTATTGTTTACCTTTGATATAGGGATTTTCTATTTCTTTTGTTCATCTTCAAATTCCCCAATTAAGTCTATGATTTTATCAATTTGTGGTTTCAATTGATTGACCACAGAGGTCTAACCTTGAACTTTCAAAAAGCATCTTCTTCTTATAACTTTAATCATCCCTAGTGGAGGGGAAGAAAGAACTCCACCATCTAAAGAGGTGTCACTATATAACATGTTTAGATATTCTTTTCCTTTCCTTCATTATTCATGACTTTAGATATGAACATAGGACTTGAATTTCCTTTTGATATTTCACTTGTGGCTTGACCATTTTTTGAGTGTGTGATTTGAGTTAGCACCTGAGCAATCACTTCTTGACAATGTAACTATTAAAATTCTAAATGACCCACTCTATGCAACCTAAAAAAAATTGGAAGGAGAAAGATGTTTAGGTCTAATTCTTCTTCTAAATACTACAAATTTTCAACCATGCTATCTATGAATTGAGTCATGATCTCCTCCCTTAAAGTAGGGTTTAGTGATTCTTAATCTTGATTGTCTAATTTCTCAGTTGAAGTTATATCAAGAGCCATTACCCTATAAGATCCTAGGTCTAATTGAAGAAATGCTACTTCATTCAGAGCATTGTACTCTATTATCATCATCTTTAATTTTGGCTTGGTATCTATCTTTATTAGGTTATTTAATCCCTTCCAAGATAGCCATAACTAAGTGATCTCAATTGAGAACAATCCTATTAAGCGTTGGGTCCATTCTCTGCTTAGTAATATGTCGTATGTTCACAAAATATCCACCACATGTATGTCAATTATATCTTAAATCTGGGGGTCTACAATTAGCTATATGCAAATGTCTTTAAATAGCCCAATAGCCTTCACTTCTAGTTTGTCAAGTTGAATCACTATTCGAGTTGTCAGTTGTGGGGTGACTCCCAACTTTTGAGCTATCAAAAGTGGCATGACATTGCAAGAAGCTCTTGAATCTATGGCACAATTATGAAGGTTCCTTCAAAAAATTCTTAGATTGAGCAAGAATGGGGGCACTTCATTGACCTATTGCAATATTATCTTCTAAAGGCTTGTGCCAGACATTTCTTTTGTATGATCAAGAGTTTTCAATAGTACTTGTCTTTGACTATGGTAACTTTGTACCATATCAAACATGGATATATTAGCCTTTTTCATTTTTAACTCTTCAACTACACCATACTTATTAGTTGACCAAGCATGATTCTTCAGTATTGTAGGTATATTTCCTTGGTTCTAAATTTTTTGTCCAACATAGGAGGATGCTCTTGCAGGTACCATATTATTATTCACTCTTGGATCTGGAGGCATTGCCTGCAATCCTAGAGGAATTCCATCAGTCATGGGTTCCCTTTAATTTTGTAAGTTGTAAGTATTTTGGTTGTCATTTCAAAAAGAGAACATTTCCATTGCTTTAGGGTTTAATTCTTGATTAAATGGAAAGGAAATTTCTTCATTGACTTGCTCCCCCATTTAAGTATTTTGTGGAGAATCATACAATTCTAACAACATTGCATTGAAATGAATAGGGGGCTCATTATTAGTGCATTGTGAATTTTGGCTCACATCTTGATTTCCATTAAAATATGAGCCACCATAATTGGGTATGTTTTGACTATTATCAAGTTGATCGATGCCTACAAATTGGGCATTGTTATTGTTATCTATGGAGATACTTCAATTATTTGGATGAGTATTCCATTGTCAATTCTATCTTTGGAAACCATGGTTATGATCCAGAGGGTTGAAATTATTCCCTATATTGTTATTTCTGCCAAAAAATTTGTTGTCATTTTGACCTTAGTTATTGTTGTATGGGGTTGCATTCATTCTTTGGAAGTTGTTATTCTTCCCTTGTGACAACCTCAGATGGGTTAGCTCATTGGTTATCTAAGACATGGTCTTCTTTATTTGATATAACTCAATTGTGACATTATTCTTTGCCTTAGTAGATGGTGCTACCTTTTGCTCAAAGAAAGCAACCTTTGTAGGTTTGTAACCTGGGTAGGTTATAGATGGAGCTTGTACATTCAATGTTTGTTGTAGTAGGATTGGAGTTAATGGAATAAATTGACTATGAATACTTGTGCTCTAGTAGGATATGTTGGTACTTTTGTATTAACATGAGTTGGAACCATCATCCCTCCTCCATTTGGGTTAGCCTACTTATTAAAGGCGACAGCTTCTTCGAAGACCTTATCTAATGTATCATATATTTGTAGTAGGTGATCTCCTTAGGAAGATAGCAGTGAGGTTGTCCATAGTGTTTTAATAAATTTGAATTGCAGCCCTAACTAGTATAGTGTAGGGTGTTTCCAACTTGTGGTATGCCATGTTAAAGTGATGATTGAAATGTAAAATGGTCTCTATTGAATCCCTCTAGATAGATATGAACTGGTGGTGTATTATAGCTAGATTAATAAATATTTTGAATTAACTTAAGAATAAATTTTCAAAAGCTTCCGAGTTTTGGATAGGTCCCCATGACATATTCACATACTAGTTAAATGCAAATTCTCCCAATGTATATGGGAAAAAATGAAGGGCCGCATTCTCTTGTTCAATCTATTTTCTATTAGATATTTCTTTGAAAACCTTGATGTGATCCTCAACTATCCATGTTTCCCTATAGATGAACCTTGGGAAGAATTTCTTAGGATTCATGGGAAGGTCATTTAGTGAACTTGCAAATTTATTGGTGAATCTACTAAATTTTCAAAGAAGGTCATTGATGGAGGATTAGGTGGAACGAAAGATAGAGGTAAGTTTAAAGGTGGAGCTAAGGAAGATGATGAAATTTGAAATGGGAGTGGTAGAATTCTTGGTATCCCTTTATCACTGTGAGGCTAATGAAAGTGACTGAGTTCTAGAAACTCATGTCAATTGGGTGAAGACCTTAAAGCTCGCCAAAATAGGGATGGTGGATCATGATCTTTTAATTTGTGTTTATTTTGGAAAAGTGCACTTGCGCACCTCCTAATAGTGACAGACTCAAAAAATTTATGAACTTCTAAAAACTACATAATTTTCAAACAACTTGAGTTTTTGGTAAAAATGGTTTTGACCCTCCTTCTAGCACCACTTCTATTGAGACGTGGTTTTTCATAATGTTTAATGACAGAAATCCTTTAAGATATCTCTTTTGAAAAGTTGATCAATGACCAATTCCAAGGTCCTAGATGGCTATTTTTCAACTTTTTGGGTAACTCAATTGAAGATAAATTTGTATGTTCACAAGGAGGCCTTTGTTGATACTTGCCAATCTACACACCTATTGCTAAAATATAACCACAAAAGAGATATATTTTTTATTTCATATTCTATGATGAATGAGATTTTATAAATGCAACTATATGAATTCCTATTTTAATCAAGTTTTTGAAAAGAAAATAAAAAAGATAGAATGACAAGAGATTTTAAGAAAATTACTGATAGGGAAAATCCTAATAGACATATGCCAGAGTAACAACATGTCTGCAAATTAAATGATTAGAAGTGTCTAGTAGGAAACCAATGAAATTAAGATCAGTGCTTCCTCAACTCTACTAATGCAATCATTGATGGGAACTTCAATAATAACCAAAAGATGTTTCTCATTTTCATCAAATCGTGAGGCCATGGAAAGTGCGCACAGACAAGACAAAATGCTATGCAATAACAATAGTGGTTCTTTCTTTAATTCGTCACAGCAACAAAATTTGTTAACACAAGGAAAACATTAGAACTAAAAGAACACACAATCATAACAATGCAATAAAATCATTGGCTCCATTATTATTCATGAACATACATTCACAAAAAGAACTACACTTAGAATGAGAGCACCAATAGCATATATTATTGCATCAAAATCATGTCTTGGAGTACATATTACATCCATGTATTTAAAAAAAATCCTCTCCTCACTTTTTTTTAGTAGTGAGAGCTCTTCTAATGCAAACTCATGCTAAAATAATAATAAAATAAAGCTATTTACATACAAACAGAGTGTCTAAATGGTGTTAAGTAAGTCTCCACCCTTGTTTATATCCATTAATGGGTACATGAGTCTTTAAATGACTTTAAAAGGAAAAATAAAAAGGAGATAAGAAGATAGAAGCCATGAGATGATCTAGGAGTCACTAAGAGCTCTAAAAATGGAAGCTCAACCTTCTCTAGGTGTCTCTTGGAGTTAAAATACCATCAAAATGTGTTTTTGATGCATAGAATGCTCTAAAATAGCAACTAGAAGTTAACTATTGACACATCACTTCTTCAAAACTGTCAGCACACCTCTTAGAAAAGCACACCTTCAAAAAGTGCACCTTGGTGATAGGACCCAAAAATCCAAAAAAATCTTCTAAGTGTCAAATTTGAAATTCCAACATCTAGGTTTTCTTCCCCTTCATACCAAAATGATGTCTGTATATTTTCTTTTGAGCTTCTCTATTGCTTTTGCTACTTTTTAAACCTCTTTTAAATCAAATGAATCATATTCATTTCTAACTACTTGTCAGTAGTTGCTCACTTCTATTCTTATATCCACAAAATTCTCAAGCTTGATACTAGTTGCAATAATGCTTCTTCATTTTTAAATGCTTGTCTTACATCATATTCTGACAAAGTATTTTCAAATGTATCTCTAAATTGTTGAACTACACTTTGTACCAATTAAACCTTGGTTTTTTACTCATCTTCAAAAATCTCTAGGATAGCAATGTTGTAGTACTTATTCATTTCCAAAAATTGCTCTTGAGCCTTATTCTTAATCTGTTGAATATCATCATGTAACCCCTCCATAACTTTATTCCCAAAAGATGTATTTTTTATCCAATCATCTAATTTATCCAACTCTCCTACTGAGTATATCTCCATTATCATATAGTTGCTTTATCCTTTTATAGATATTAGTGTTTGCAAATCAATGGCGCAAGTGCACACTTCATGCTTTAGCCCAAAATCTTGGTTTATAATGGAAAGCAATTTGTCAGCGTTAGTCTAGATGTTGTGCATCAGGTTCAATTTGCCTTGTATTGTTTTCACCCCCTTTCCTAAATTTTTTTATGCCATTGCTGACAAGCATATGAAAAATTAATCCATTTGTGGTCCTGCATGCTTCATTTCTAGTGCTGCTCCAAGAGCAATCTCAAGATTATTCAAGTCTATCAGTCCTACCACTTCATTTAGGTATCCTCTAAATATCTCATTCTACTTCCACAACATTATTAGCTCTAACTCATTTGTGTCCATGTGTTTAAACACTATCTTGAGTGTTGCTAATATAACCCCCTTCATCTGATAGTATTTTGGAGTTAATTCTTTAGTGTTGGCATGCGGAGTTGGAATGGTGATGTGTGCTAGAAGGTCCTGATCTTGATTCTTCATTATGAAGACAAGTGTTCTAGCATCACCCTTAGGTGGCTTAGCCTTTTTTATCACTTTTATCAAATCTTTCATTCCCTCCTCTTCAATCAATTATATCTACCTCTCTTTCCTAAACATGACCTCCTACTTCAGCCATGATGGTGTTGTATCTATTGGTGACATATATTGTGCTGAAGAAGTTGGTTTTGAAATAGGCTCCTTTCCCTTATCATTTTTGAGGGAGTTCTTTTGAGAGAGTTTCTATTTTATGTTGGGCTAAGGTCCTAGCCTTTGGATCTGACAAAACTTGTTTCATTTCTCCTGCTAACAGTCCTTTAGATACTTCATCGACATGCAACTATACATATTCCCCTTCCTCTATATTTTGACTCTTTGAATATGATTCAATTGTTAGAGGAGCTAGAGCCACTAATCCTTTATCTACTATCAATGTTGTATCCTATGGTGGTGGAGCAGGAATATTGAGAGTTCCTTAAGGTAGAGGAGGTAATTGATTCCAATCCTCTCCTAATGGCTCATTCCTAGGAGTGTTAATTATTTTGTCTCCTACATCTTGGTGCCTATGGACATAAAATAAAAATCAAAGGGATCAAAAATATTCTCTCTCTCACCTTCCATTTTCAATATCCATTTATGATGTTCATCTTCTGAGGTTTCAACTTGGATAGGCTCCCTAGGTAAAGGTTAAGTTGTTTGAGTAGAGCTTCTCCTTCTCTCTTCTTTGGCTATAGTAGCTAAGAGAGTTCTTTTATTCAAAGGGAAAACTCATTTTTTCCCCTTCTTCCTTGTCCTCCACTTTTGGGATAGTTTCTAGAACCTATAGAGAGGGAGTGCTCCTCTTCTTTAGTCTTCCCCTTTTTCCTCCTACCATCATTGTTTCTATTCAGGATCTCTCGGTATTTGAACACTACTAGATTTGGTGAGATAAAAGATGATGATGATGTCATTGTATTTGTATAAAAATGGAGAAACATTAGTATTTTTATGTCAGAAGACCATAATGACACTCAACCATGGCCCAAACTGATACAAAAATGAGCAAAATAGTAGAAAAAGAAAAAATGCTTCTAATAATCCTAAAGTGCATACTAGTGCACCTACACAAGTGCACAAATGTGCATCAAGATTTCTTATACAACTCAATGTGTGCATATGTGCACATTGTGCACCTGCTCATGTGTATTTGTGCAACTATGCACATGCGACATTTCTATGGGTAAAGGAGTCTTGGTCAAATTTTGGTGTGGACATGCACATCTCTTTGTGGTGCACACATGTGCATGTGCACACCTCACGCTAGTACATTTATAGGTCAATTTTTGACCTTTTATTTATACCAAGCCTTTAATTGGCTTATTGATTACATTTTTTTGTTTTTATGCCCTAGTTGGTCAAATTTTGGACCAAATATTGTTTTCCCAATTTGGTCAAAATTATGACCGAATTGGATTCATAAACAAAAAAAAGAAAAAAGGCACCATCACTTTCTTATTTCACTGGAGGTTGTTTGGATGTGGTCTACATGCATAGGAGCTATTTTAAGTTAGGGTATTTGTTCAACTATCACAATTTTTCTTTTATCCCTATTGGTTAATAGTTCTCCCTCTTGTTAACTTGGCTTTACCTTGACTCTAGACACCCAGAATATGAGGAAATAAAAGGATGCCACCAATAAATGGGTGAGTGTATGTGTTATACCACTGCCCTCTAAATTATAAGGTACAACTCTCTTATATGAAAGATATGCAATAAATTGTGTCTTTAATATATCATTAGGATGGGAGTATGCTCTCAACCTAAGAGAAAAAGAGGATAAACTAGATTATTTTCAAACAAAAACAACCTAGATAGGATAAGATTTTGGTAACCTATGACAACTAGTCACATAGCTATCACAAATTACCTTAAATCTCTCTAACATCTACTCCTACTTCTAAATGCAGATTGAACTTGACGAAATGCAATCTAGGGAAAGAGCAGAGATGAACATTAAATATGAAATGGAATCCACCTTGACTAATAACCCTCCACTAAAATGGAATCTAGTAAGATATCACCAGCTTCAAATACATCTTTCCTACAATCCGAAAGAGACTACTTTACTATGCATGGTTAGCTCAGTTGGAGGAGACAATAAACAAAACATTAGAAATGTTGATCTTAAATGGAATTAAAACCACACAAAACCTAGTTGTAGATATCAATCAAATCCTCCATTTTATACAACTTGTCAATTCTCACTCAACATCTAGAAATAAAAGGGGATAAGTTGCATGAAATTTTTGATACTTTCTATTAACTTGGAGTATTACATATATAGGCCCCCTCTTAGGGTTCTTGGTTAGTTATAGATTCATTAGTTACATTAATAGAGCACTTGAATCACTCAAAAATATAATAGTCTTTAGTTCCAATTTAATACACTAGAGAAAGGAAATAGAAATGGTTAGAAACCCTCAAAATGGTTCATATTCCTCTTTGATTTTGCAAAAAAAACCCTATGGTGCTAAAACTTGTATTTCATATCCTAATAGTTATAGCAAGGTTGAATTCTGATCGTCGGTCTTAAATCAATGATCATGATTAAAATATAGCAATCCTCCTTATTTTTTCCTTTATGACTTCCTTTGTGGGTCCATCTATGTACACATATCCAATGCTCACATTCCCACTTTGGTAACTTTTTGTACAACTATATAAAGAGAGAAAGCAACAAGTGTTGATCTTTTAAGATCTGACAGTTGGGAAGATGCATCATTTAACATTGCTTGGAAATAATAGAAGGGCCCACCTTCATTCCTGACATGTGACAAAATATGGAACCTTTTAGCAATATTTTCTAAAATGAGTTTGTACTTGTAGGAAAACTTCTCAAAATGAAAAAACATTGTTGATCTTGTGCTTGATCAATGGTTGAGGTTTATCCTTCATATCAATGCTTGTGGGTCAACCTTATGCTTTATTGACATGGAACACCCTTTTCACACCCTCACAACCTTCTTTTAGAGTTAACATTAACACCTTGTGATGCTATGATGACTACATAGAAGATTGCTATCTTGTTTTGCAACTTTGCAACCAAATAATTCAATTGCCATTGGAACTGTCTGATGATGTGATAACCATGTGAAATTAACCACTACCATTTATGAAAACCTCATAACTTGGATCCTTAACTCATCTTTTAGCCTTGCACTACCATGAATACATGCTTTCACTCCTTCACAACCTTAACCTCAAGTTACTCTTTACTTATTGTGAAGATGTGATAGTCTTAGATCTTAACCGTTGTGGTTGGCTCTTTGCACCATTGCAACTCAGAATATCTTAATTTTTTTTCCATATGTGATATTGTAGTAACCATTTCAAGTTTAATTTTCACCTTGTGTGTAACTTCACAACTTAATATTTTAACTCTCCTTTTAACTAAGTGATGTTGCAATGACTGCACACTGAACCACCTAGGTTGCTTTTTGCATCTTTGCGACTTGTCTTTCATCATATGGAATATAAGTTGTGAAGTTGTGAAAACCTTTGATTTGATACTCATATAAAATTTAGGAATCAATCTCCAAGGGAAATTCACCTTTCAACCTATGACATGGAGATTCCAATGCATCTTCATTCTTGCCATCTTTGATTAGGGTGTTCGCTATTGTGTAACAAATCAAGCATTCTTGAAGGTTTTTGCTACTTCCTTTGCATTGGATTCAAATTCTTTTCCTTCTAACCTATTTCCATGATCTATATCATATCCTTTGGCCTTGATCTTGATGTTCTCTACCACCTCTTGCTTTGGATGTAAGTGTGATCTTCTTTTTGAATGCATCTTGTCTTCACCATGAATACTTGATCAAAGAATTAAGGTTTTAGAACAACTTCCCTCTCATCTAGGAAATGCATAGACTTACCCTCCATTTCCTAATCACCTATTATGAATGAATGCATTAGATTTATTTCAAATTCTCACCTAGGTATACACAAAGGGATAGATGAGAAGATGAGTTACTTAAGGACAATCTAAACATAGACACGAAATCACATTGACTCAACCCTAAAGCTAGAAGTTTGAAAATATAGGGGAACTGAAAGTGCTCTAATAGATGGCTTTGACTTGGGGAGTTAGGCATGTGAGTGCCTAAGAAAGGACCTGGATATCTCATGGTTTTGCAAAGAACTCAACAAAAATATACACGCAACAATAGACTACCTGCTTCCTTTATTAAAAAAAATACCAAATA
The DNA here is from genome assembly GCA_028749045.1 of Cupressus sempervirens. NCBI lineage: Eukaryota > Viridiplantae > Streptophyta > Pinopsida > Cupressales > Cupressaceae > Cupressus > Cupressus sempervirens. The sequence continues at coordinate 364,558,444 of CM053791.1, read as the reverse complement.
GCAAATATTACTACCCTAGTCCATTGGGTTGCAAAGTCTAAAGTAGCACAAGAAGATGCTATGCATTTGATTGGTGGGGAAGTAGGGTAGCCAACACAAAGGGAAAGGAAACACATAGAAAGAAGGAACGTGAGGAAATAAGAACAACTAAACTTAACACACACCTAACCTAACCTATTTACAAAGGTGAGATGAATCTCACCTTATGTAAACAACAAAAAAATAAAATACTCAAGTGAATATACTTATTGAATGAAGTGGGATCCCTTCCTCCATAATTGATTTTTTTCTCTAAGCAAGATTCCTACTTGTAGCAGCAACAACAACATGGCATCACCACATGATTCTTTGATTATATGTACTTGCTAGTTGTATATCCATTCATGTCCAAATAACCATACTTGATCATATACTTTAGTACCTTCATTTGCACCTTTCATGTTATTCTTCTGATGGTCTTCTATTGTGCCAAGGAGGGGGGGAAGACATACACTTTTTTAAAGAAAGTGAGCTCATTTTTGGAGTGGTATGTAATTTCATCATGATCATGAGAATAGGAAGATGTCACTTTATTACTTTGATGAACCAAATAATCCTCATATATCATATTAGTTTCATCCCTTCCATCTTTTAGTGTATCATTACTACTTACACAATTTGAATGCATAGAAGGAGACTCACAAGCCAATGACCTTTCCTCAAGTTTTAGTTCCATAGCGGAGTCATTTTGAGAGGGTTCATCCATTTGGATGGGTGAAAGGAACCCACAAAAAATCTCCTCTTCTTCACTATAAGAAAAATTTGCATCTACCAAAGGAATTGGTTCTTCTCCAGACTTACAATTGATCTCAAGACTTTTTTCTTCAATCACATCTTTATCAAGGATAAAAGTCTTACTAGTGGGTTCATGAAATCCCTCATGCTGATACAACTATTCTTTGGGATGAACTTCATTTCTTATTTCTTCAACTGGAGTCATATTTGTATCAATTGGCATATCACAAATGGAATTCTCTAGTGTAGGTAGATGACCATTGGAAGATTCTTCTTTAGAGGTCTCTAATGGATTATTGTCACCTTGATCTATAGCACCAAGAATAGCCTCTTGTATACCAAAGACTACAATAATATGAGAACTAAAATTAGGTGGCATTACCATGGAGGATTCATTATCAGGTGTAGATACTATCTTCAACTTTAGCTCCTTTCTCTTGTCCTTTTGATGACCCTTCAACTTGTAGAATTGGTTACAGAGGTGGCCCCGTATCTTCCTTTCTTTGGGGTCATCTCCTCTATTGAGACACTTTGTAAGGTTCAATAAGATCTTTTGAAAGACCTTGTCCTTAGTTGTATGGATTTCTTCAAGAGTAGACTTAGACCTTGGCCTCTCCTTGGTGTTCACATTAGGAATGTTCACTTGCCCTTTAAACATCTAAAAATCATAAGGAATAGAGTTAGCTAACCTTACCAAGGGCTTTTCATGTTCAACTATTTTTACTTGTTTAATCTTCCTTCTTTCACTTTCTTGAAGGTCATTGAGTCTTCAAAAACATGCATAGATGTGGTTCCAAAACATCTTTGACATATGATCATCTTCAATGCTGTTGTTTTCTTGGGTTGCATAGGAGATGCTCTCTCTATACTAGTCAAAAAGATCACAAAGCACCTTGTCATCTATGGTGTGGAGTTCTTCAAGAGTAGGAATGAGATTCAACTATTCTTGCTTCCAACTCAACTCCTTTCTTTGCATGTCTTTCAGCTTGTAGAATCTGGCACACACACATTCCCATAGAGATGCAAAAATATGATCCTCTTCAATGTTGATATTTTCCTGGACAACATGGGAGATGCTAGCTTTATATAAAAGTACAATCTCTTGTAGTAGCTTGTCAGTAGTCTCATTGAGTTCTTGGAGAATGGGTTTAGGCCTTGGCCTTCTCTTGGTCTTTGAAATTAGCATGGCTATTGAGTTACACTAGACCTTCTTAGACCAAAGCAAATAGGTCCTTCATATAAAGACGCTAGTTTTCATCCTAGGGAATACACCTTTGGATTTCTGAGGATGAGAAACCAAGGACTAGTATTTGATTCCAATCCCCAGTAGTCACCAAAAATTTTTGGTTATCAATTTTTTCCTCTTGTTAACTTGGCTTTACCTTGACTCTAGATGCCCAAAATGTGAGGAAACAAAAGGATGTCACCAAAAAATGGTCAGTGTATGTGTTATATCACTACCCTCTAAATTATAAGGTACAACTCCCTTATATGCAAGATATGCAATGAATTGTGTCTATAATAGATCATTTGGATGGGGGTATGCTCTTAACCTAAGAGTAGAAGAGGATAAACTAGATTGTTTTCAAACACAAACAACCTAGGAAGGATAAGATTTGGGTAACCTATGATAGCCAGTAGAATAGCTATCACAAATCACCTTGAAGCACTCTAACATCTATTGCTACTTCTAAATGTAGATCGAACTTAATGAAACACAATCTAGGGAAAGAGAAAAGATGTAAATTAAAGATGAAATGGAAACCACCTTGATTGATAACCCTCCACTAAAATGGAATCTAGTAAGATATCACCAGCTTCAAATACATCTACCCCACAATCCCATAGAGACTACTTTAGTATGCATGGTTAGCCCAGCATAAACATAACATTAGATATGTTGATCTTAGATGGAATTAAGACCACACAAGACCTATTTATAGATATCAATCAAATCCTCCATTTCATACAACCTCTTATCTCACTCAGTATCTAGAAATATAGGAAGAGAAGTTGCAATTTTTTTAAATCCATTCTATTAACTTAGAAAATTACATATATAGGCCCCCTCTTAGGGTTCTTGGCTAATTAAAAATTCATTAGTTCATTAATAGAGCACTTGAATCACTCAAAAATCCAACAATCATTGGTTCTAATTCAATACATTAGAGAAATGAAATAGAAATTGTTAGAAACCCTCAAAATGGTTCATATTCCTCTATGATTTTGCAAAAAAACCCCTATGGCAGAAAAACTTGTATTTCATATCCTTACAGTCATAGTAAGTTTAAATTATGGCTATCAATCTTTAATCAATGATCACAATTAAAACCTACAAATCCTCCTTATTTTTTCCTTTATGAATTCCTTCATGGGTCCATCTATGTACACATGTCCAATGCTTGCTTTCTTGCTTTGGATATTTTTTTATGAAACTTTATAAAGAGAGAAAGCTATAGATGTTGATCTTTTAAGATTTGACGACTGGGAAGATGCATTATTTGACATTGCTTGGAAACTATAGAAGGGCCCTCCTTCATTCCTAACATGCAGCAATATGTGGTGCCTTTTAGGGAGATTTTATGAAATGAGTTTGTACTCGTAGGAAAACTTCCCAAAATGAAAAAGTGTTGTTGATCTTTTGCTTGATCAGTGGAAAAGATTTATCCTTCATATCGATTCTTCTGGGTCCACTTATGCATTCTCAACACGTAGCAACCTTTTCACACCCTTGCAACCTTCTTTGATATTTAACATTAACACCTTGTGACGCTACAATGATGATATAGAAAACTACTATCTTGTTTTGCGGCTTCGCGACCAAAGAATTTAATTGCCACTGAAACCATGCTAAAATGTGATAACCATGTAAAATTGACTACTACCATTCATCAAAACCTCACAAATTGGAACCTTAACTCATATTTTAACTCTGTAACACCATGAATACATGCTTTGGGTCCTTCATAGCCTTAACCTCAAGTTACTCTTAACTCCTTGTGAAGATGTGATAGCCTTAGATCATAACTGTTGTGGTTGGAACTGCACACCATTGCAACTTGGAATGTCTTAACTTTTTTTCCATCTATGCTATTGTGGTAACCATTTCAAGTTTAACTATCACCTTGTGTGCAACTTTTTAACTAAATATTTTAACTCCCCTTTTAACTATGTGGTGTTGTGATGGCTGTAGACTTAACTGCCTAGGTCACTTTTTGCAGCTTCATGACTTATCTTTCATCATCTGGAATACAAGCTGTGACATTGCAAAAACCTTTGATCTGATACTCATCTAATAGTTAGAAATATGTCTCCAAGGGAAATTAACCTTTCAACCTATGACATGGAGATTCTGATGCATTCTATGTCATTGATTTGATTTCCATCTTCTTTCTTGCCACCTTTGTCCAGGGTGTTCGCCATTGTGTAACAAAGCAAGAATTCTTGAAGGCTTTTGTTGCTTCCTCTACATTGGATTTGAATGCTCTTCCTCTAAACTATTACCATGATTTGTATCATATCCTATGGCCATGATCTTGATGTTCTCTACTACCTTTTTCTCTGGATGTAAGTGTGATCTTCTTTTGAATGCATCTTGTCTTAACCATGAATATTTGATCAAAAAATTAGGGTTTCAGAACAACTTGCCTCTCATTTAGGAAATTCATAGACTTAACCTCCCTTTCCTAATCACCTAGTATGAATGAATGCATTAGATTTCTTTTAGATTCCCAACTAGGTGTACACAAAGAGATAGATGAGAAGATAAGTTTCTTAAGGGAAATCTAGACATAGACATGACATCACATTGAATCAACCCTAATCCTAGAATTTTGAAAAATATAGGGGAACTAAAAGCACTCTAACACACCCAACTACAAAAGTAACCATTAATATATTTTGTATAAGGTTTTTTCCACTAGATCATGAAAATACATTTGCAAAGATTGATTAGGGCATTGCGAATTGTTCATTTGATCAATCACTGCTTTCTCCATTGTCCACATGCCTCATGTTGACCTATTTTTTGCAAATGTCTGTGGCTATGATAGTACAAAAAACCATATTTATTTAAATAAATTAATCAAAACAATTCTCATGCCCTTATTTGTGCTTTGGAAAATGCTCAAATCTCATTCCAAATCCCTCCACCATTGTTTGCATGTGCAAGGAAAATGCTAACAAGAACTATTAAATCTGTACATAGGAGATTATTCCATGAATTTTACTAAACATCCAAACTCTAGTAAGTGGTTTCCATTCACCAAAAAGGACTAGGCTAAAAAAGGTTGAGGAATTGGGCATCATATACATTTATGGGTTGTACTAGTTTGAAAGCTTCCAATATATTTTTAGTATATTTGTCTTGTGTAGGGCTAAGAGAACATTCATTTGAGAACTTGAATCAATGGATCACTCCTTGCCTCTACTTTTACGTGGAGTTATGAGGTTCAATCAATTTTTTCAACATGATTTGAAGGTGTCAAAAATACACTGCATGTTCTTTGATCTCAATGTCACATGTGGTCAATATTTTTTATTGTTTCTTGTGTTGTTATTTATTTCTTGAAACCTACCCTTAAGGTTATTTAAATTTTTAATAACTAATTTAGTTTTATTTGCTACATAATTTATCATCATTTAAAATTGTCACTAAAGTTTTAACTAGCTCAATAGATAAGAATATTCTTTTTTGAGGGCTAATCTACCTTCAATGGGTGTTGAATGGCATGAATTGGATGAATGCATTTTTTGAAGTCTAATTGTACATTTGAAACTTGTTGTTACATCTTTAATTTTGGTACTCTTATCAATTTTAATTTCCCATTTCTAGCTTTACTTGTAAGAATTCATTAATTATTGCTTCAATTTCATATGCAAATGCCCTTTTCATGTTCATTACCGACCTTATCCAATTTTATTTGTTAATGCATGTGGTTTAATATTGAAGTGACCACAAGATGTGAACTTGAGATAAAATGAAGAAATAGTATGGTTAGAATGATGAGATAGGGTCATTCCAAAAATTTTAGGTTGGTTATGTCTTAGTAGGCACTAATGGTCTTATTACTTGAAAAAAATCACCAATTGTCAACTTATTTTGGGTTAATGAGCTTCTAAGTGACAATGCCTTACTTATAGATGAGGTAATGAGCCTCATTTGTATGTAAATGGATTGTTGTATTGGATTGGATATGTTTATAGTTTGATTTGACATGTTTTGTGTTTTGTATTGAATGACCTAATAAAGGGCACTTTAGAACATGTCAGTGATGTGGGTAGTGTTGAAAACAGATTGATACAAGTATGAATATGTGTTTTAATCATTGCTTTGTCACTGATGTCAAACCTGTCTTGCTAGTAAGAAAATTGCTTAGATGATTTAAGTACTATCATTTTTTGATTGATGAATAGGATTTGATCAAATGAGGTAATAGTAGCACCTAGAGGAAAGGTTGAGTTATGATATTGAAAAGGAGTACAAGGATAAGTTAAGACAGTGATATTATAATGCACTAATAATCTACTTAAGGTTGCAAAGGATGGATACACTAATTAAGTTTAGAAGAACAAGTTAAATGAAGTATGTCTACCAAGTTTAAAAATCTACATAGTAGGTGCCAAGAAAAGTTAGTGTAAGCTGAGAAAAATTAATTTCAGTGTAAGACAAGTGATAATGTGTAAGCCGAGTAAAGTTTAGTTGATATCAAGCACCAATAAACTTTAGTTTCTGCCAAGTGTTTTGATAGTGGATGTTGAGCAATGCAGTATGTGTCAAGCATTAGAAGAAAGTTAATGCCTAGTGTCAACATTATGAAAAAGATCAAGAATTTGATCAATTTGAGCTGACAAGTTTGATTTCTTGGATTGTGTGAACCATGTGGAAGAAAATCTTGATGAGTTGGTGGCGTAGAATTCAAGATGAACCATTTTGAGGTGAATTTAAAGAGGATTGAAGAAGAAGTTTCTAGAAGGGAATAAAATGAAATCATGGCTAGATTCATTGAATCCTACCTAATTCAACCTAACCCTAAAATAGACAAAGGAGGATGAACAGAGAAAAATCTTAATTTTCTATTTATAGAGATCACTAGTCAAAAGCAAAGGTTGTCATGTGTGAGAACATAAGGAAGACAAGGAGTGTAGAGTATTTCTTCATTCACTAACCTAAAAGAAGAGTTTGTATTTGAAAGCAAAGAAAGAAGGCTTAAGGGTATGGATGCTTGAAGGGTGAACAAGCTGCTAGAGCTAAAGTTTGTGAGAGAAAAGAAGAATGGAGGATTGAAATAGAGATCTGTAATCTACAAGTGTGTTATAAGTTGTTATAAAATCAATTATTACTGTTACTTTCTAATCATTTTTACCAATCTAGGGTAAATACTTTGGATTAAGGTTGAACTAATAGTCATTTGTAAATCCTCTAACTAAGTGAGATTCCAAGTGAATGATCTAAAGTCCTCTAACAAGGCTCACTCCTAACAAGGTGATTAAGATCCTTTAAGTAGGTCACATTTAATAGTGTGCATTGTAACCTTTAATAGGGTTGGCCTTTCACAAGGAATCACTTTGGAAGAGTGAGAATGAGTAGCATGTTACTAGTGGTTTTTTCCAAATTGGGTTTCCATGTTAAATCATTGTGTCAAATGTGTTATTGAATCTATTATGTTTCATGCTTACATTTTTACAAAGTTGATTTGATAGTAACTTACAAGTTTAAGTGATTCTATAACCTAATGGATGCATGCATGATGAAAATGTTTTATGGATATGGGTTCACTAAGTTGTGAAAAGTTTTATTTGTACATCTAGACCTTGGATAATTGATTCAACCCCCTCTTAGTTATTCTAAAGAATTCCAACAATCACTATCAGAGCCATCTGCTTAAGAGGATTGGTTTGAAGGTACTAGAAGCAAAAAGATCAAGATGTCAAAAAGAGAGGCAACCAAGCTTAATAGAGATGAATTTCCTACATGAAAAAGTTTGATGAAGCTGCAAGTAGGAGACCTTAGAGATCATGCACAATCTACCATCACCACAGAGTATGCTGATCTTGCTAGAGCCCTAACTACTAAAGATCTAAAAAAGAAGAAAGAACACAACCCAACAATTTTGGAGATTGCCTCTACCCTAAGTTATGCTAAGTTTGATGATATCAAGGGTTATGATAGTGAAAATAAAATATTGGATGCTCTTCACACTATCTATGGAGGAGACACAAATATTCTAAGATCAAAATCTAAAAGTCTTAGAAGTAAGTTCCATATTATGAGACTGCAAGAAGACAAGAATATTGCTCAATATTTCTCTAGGATAAAAGATGTTGTTAATGCAATAAGAGGAGCTAATGGTAATATAGATGATGAGATTGTACTAAGAAAAATTTTGAGAACACTACTACCCATTTACACTATTAGAGTTTCTTCAATACAAGAACTAAGATGTTTACAAGGTTCTAATCTAACTCTTGAAGGTCTAGTAGGTAGGCTCATTGCTTTTGAGATATCTAATTTTGATAATTTCAAACTTGAAAATGTTGAATCTGCTTTCAAAACTAAGTTTTCATTGAAGGAACCTAATGAGAAAAAGAAGAAGAAAAAGGTAAAAAATGTTTTCAGTAATAGTGAAATAGATGAGAAGGATGTAGAACATCTTGAAGCACTACTAGCAAGGAGATTTCATAGAGGTAAAGGCAAGTTCAAATGAAAATTACCTATCATATGTTTCAATTGCAATGAGGTTGGTCATATTACTGCTAGATGTCTAGAGAAGAAGAATTACAAAGGTAGAGACAAGTACAAAAGTAGAAGAGTTGAAGACAATAAAGATTACAAAGAAAAAGAAAAGAAGTCTTGCTATATTGCTGAAGAGGAAACAAAATATGAATCTGATGATCATGATGATGAAGTGGTGTATGTTACAATAAAAGATGAATCTAATGAAGATGAGGCATCTACACTAGTGTCTTGTGTCAACAAGAATGACAGAGGGATCATTGACAGTGGGTGTTCATATCACATGACTAGAGATAAAAGTAAGTTCATTACCTTGAATTATTATGATAGAAATATTATAAGGTATGGTAATGATGCACCCTATCTGATAAAAGGAGAAGGTTCTATCCAACTCACAAAAAAATTTTATTTGGCAATGCTTATTATGTTGGACTTAACTATAATTTTTTGAGTGTGTCACAACTGAATAATTCAGGTTGTAAGGTTGAGTTTGAGAACAAGATTGCTAAGATATATGATATTGATGGAAAACTAATTGGAAAATGTGATCAAACTAGAGGTAATCTGTTCTACCTTGATATAAAGGATGCTAATTTTTTAGTTGTATAATTTGATGATGTGTGGCTATGGTACAAGAGGTTATATCATGTTAATTTTGATAACTTGGTTAGTATCAGTAACATGAGAAGAGTCATAGGTTTGCCTAAGTTGAAGAAACCTAACAATATAATTTGCAAACAATGTTAATTAGGAATATTAGAGATTGTTTGTACTAACTTGTGTGAACCAATTTAAGTGCAAAGATATAAAGGAGATAAGTACATTATGCTATTTGTTGATGATTATTTTAGAATGGTGATAGTTATGTTTTTGAAATAGAACTCAGATGCTTTCCAAATGTTTAAGTGGTACTTAGCAAGAGTTGATAAAGAAATGGGTAAAAGTCTAAAATGTTTGAGATCTGATAGAGGAGGAGAATTTACATCAAATGAGTTTGAGATGTTTTGTAATGACAGAGGAATCAAAAGATAGAAATCTACTCTTAGGACCCCTCCACAAAATGGAATTGCTGAAAGAAGGAACATATCTGTAATGGACTATGCTAGGGCACTCATGATGGAGAAAAATGTTGCTTTGAAATACTAAAGAGAAGCTGTAAGTACAATTTTCTATACCTTGAACTATATGCAAGTCAAGAAAGGTACTCATTCAACACCTTTTGAACTATGGTATGGATACTCACCCAATGTAAAATATTTTAAGGTATTTGGAAGCAAGTTTTATATTCTCAAAGATTTCAAAAATGGTAAATTATATGCAAAAAGTAAAGGAGGTATATTCTTTGGCTATTCCACAAGAAGTAAAGCTTATAAATGTTTAAATACTAACACTAACAAAGCTTTGGAAAGTGAAAATGTGAAATTTGATGAATATACAAAAGTACATGAGGTTGAACCTATGAAGTAACTAGAAGAATACAAATCATCTATATACTTTTATGAAGGTATGCCTACAAATGAAGATGTTGTAAACCAAGTTCCAAATCAACAACAAGTTTTAGTGACTACTAAGTCACATATTATGAATGTCAAGTTGTATTTAGGAACTGAGGTGCATTCAAGTGCCAACTTACAAAATGAAGTTGAGGCACATTCTAATTCTAAGATTTGTGTACATGAAAGACGTGTTGAAAAACTTGATAGAGATGTAGATAGTGATTCAAATGTTGATAAACCAAATGAGGAAAATAGAGTAGAACAAGATTGTCGAAGTATGTCAAGAGACATCACCCTACTACACAAATCATTAGAGATAAAGATGCTAGACCAATGAAAAAGAACAAATTGAGAAATGATACATGTTTTCTTAGCATGCATGAACCTAAAATAGTGAAACATTCCTTAGAAGATGTGGACTAGAGTAAAGCCATGAAAGAAGAGATTGAACAAATTTAAAAAAATAAGACATAGAATCTAGTCCCTAGACTAGAAGATAAAAAAGTAATTGGCACCAAGTGGGTATACAGAAAAAAAAAAAAAAAGATAAAAATGGTGAAGTCACAAGGAACAAGGAAAGATTAATTGTAAAGGATATGTACAAGAAGAAAGGATAGATTATGGAGAAACTTTTGCTCTTGTTGCAAGATTGGAAGGAGTAAGAATTCTGCTTTCTTACTTCGCATACAAAGGTTTCAAAAATTATCAAATGGATGTTAAGTATGCATTTCTGAATGATATATTGGAGGAAGAGGTTTATATAGGATAGCCAGAAGGATTTTTTGATGATAACAACAAAAACATGGTATGTATACTACACAAAGCTTTATATGGTTTGAAGCAAGCACCAAGAGCATGCTATGAAAGGTTTCATAATTATCTTATGAAGATTGGATTTGAGAGGATTGATGATAAAAACAATCTATACTTGAAGAAAAAGAAAGGAAAAGGTATTTTAATAGCTAAAATTTTTGTCGATGATATCATATTTGGAGGTCAAGATACTTTATGTAAATATTTTACAAATGAAATGAAGAAAGAATTTCAGATGCCTATGTTTGCAGAGATCAAGTTTTCTGTAGGTTTGCAAGTACATCAAATAAAATATGGTATATACATCAATCAGTTGAAATAAGTAAAGGATATACTGAAAACTTTTGGATTGGAAGATTCCAAACTAATAAACACACCTATGGTGACAAGCCATAAATTGCCAAAGAATCATGATTCAATTGAGGTGAATCAAATGTTTTATAGGTCTATGATGGAAAAATTATAATATGCAATACACAATAGACCTAATATTACATTATTTGTTGGGATAGTAGCAAGATTCTCTACTAATCCTAGGGAGAATCATTTGATGGTTCTTAAGAGAATACTGAGATATCTGAAAGGAATAAAAGACTATGGTCTATACTACAAGAAAAATGAGAAATTTGAATTGAGAGCCTACACTGATGCTGATTAAGCATCGGTGGAGGAGCATTTTTCTTAGGTGAAAGGCTAGTTACATAGACCAGCAAGAAGCAAAACTGCATCTTTCAATCTACTTTTGACATTGAATATGTTGTTGTTGCAGTAAATTGTACAAACATTGTATGGATCAAACAACTACTCAAAGGTATGAAGGAAGAAATCATTGAACCTATGATACTTTATTGTGATAATACAAGTTCTATAAACATATCGAAGAATAATGTGATGCATACAAAGACCAAGCACATTGCAATCAAGTATCATTACTTGAGAGTGTTAGTTCAAGATAAAGAGGTGAAGATGGAATATGTTAACACAAAAGAGCAAATAGTTGATATCTTCACAAAAGCATTAGGTAAGGATACTCATGAGTATCTAAGAGGTGAACTAGGGTTGATACCCCTATCAAAAGCTATATAAGAAGCATGACAAGTGCCCTACATCAAACAAGTTGATTGACATATGTTACACATTGATGTAGTGGATCCTACTTTAGGAATTGCCTAAAGTAATCATAGAACTAGAGTTACAAATAAATCACAAGCTAGGTAACTGAGGGAAAAAAAAAATGTTTGTATATGAATATTAATATGGAAATTCTTTGGCATTGTTGTCAAAGAGGGAGAAAGACAAAGAAATGGAGAAATAAAGAGGGTGAAATCCTTATCCTCCTGATCCTACTGAGGGAGATATGAGATATTGTTGTCTAAGATGAAGATAAAAGTAAACACAGAAGAAACATGAATACCTAGTAAGAGGGAGTTAATGTCAAATGAGGTATAAGAAGTGATCTAGAGGGATTCATAAGGATGAGTTGATTGATTGTCTGTTAATTAGAATAGAATTTTGTAACCTATTCAGAAGATGAAAAGTTACTAATAGGGGGAGAGATTTCAATACAAAGAATTATTTTCTTTTTAGTATTTTGTTAGTTATAATGATTAAGTTTCATCAGTTTGGTTTTCCATCAATTCCAAAAAGGGAGATTTTTGAAAATAGATTGATACAAGTATGAATATGTGTTTCAATCATTGTTTTATCACTGATGTCAGAACTGCTACTTACTGGTAAGATAATTGGTTAGATGATTTGAATACTATAATTTGTTTGATTGATGAAGAAGATTTGATCAAATGAGGTAACAATAGCACCTAGAGGAAAGGTTGAGTTATTATATGAAAAAGGAGTACAAGGATCAATTAAGAAAATGATATTATAGTGCATTAATAATCTACTTAAGGTTACTAAGGATGGATACTGTACACTCAAAAGTGTCCCACTCTAAACCCTTCTATCCAAACAATTCCATGAGTTTGGAATGCTTGGGTGTTGGCTTAGAGCTCCCTATCCACAGAATGCAAGAGAGTATATTTCAAGAATAAGAAGGCTCTCAGATGAGCCTTAGAGATACTCTTCTTCCTAGTAAACCATGCAATGGGAGGTTCCAAAGACAAGATGCAAGAATTCAAATGTCCCAAGGAGTTCCTCAAGAATGCAATTTAACTAAAGATTAAACTAGAATGAATATGAAAAGTGCAACTATTCTAAGCATGGATGAGAGTGTTACTATCCAATTATTAAGCTATGTGAGATAGATTATTGCAAAATAGAAGCTAAACTAACATGCAACATGAATCTAAGCTAAAATGACATGGTATGAGAGAATGTAGACAAGAAATAGAAGTTGTCCACAAAGCTCCAAAGAAACCTGTTAGAAAACCTGCAGCATAACAATATTCAAAATGAGGATGGATCGAGGGGGAAAGCTCTCTCCTTTTTAAAGATGTATGGATGGTAGAGATCAAGATGAAGATGGTGGATGATCAATGGTGGAATTCAAAAAGAGGAGTGATCCATGTGCACACACAAGTCAACCAATAGAATATAAGTTGACTTGTCATATAAGACAAAAGTCACAAAGCCTTTTCTTTTAATTGCAAAATAGAAAAAGGACTTTATGTGTGCACTTTAAGTGGGTTAGAAGAATGGGGTCTTTTATTTAATTAAAAGGGGACATGTTCTTTTAATCAAATAATGAACTTAGGATAGCATAGTCAAACTATAAGTTATAATCAAATAAATTGATTATTAGCAATTTGGTCTAGGTAAATGATTAAATTAACTTAGCCAAAATGCTGAGAAGGGGGCTAATAGTCTAGATGACCATTTTTAGGTGATTACATTTGCCCCTCTTTAACTAATGCATGATCGATCTGGGAACACATTATGTCAAAGAACAAAAGCCAAGTATGTAGCAATAGAAATAGATGTCTGATTTCGAAGAATGAAATGCAGAAATAGATAGCAAGTCCTGAATGCACAGCCTGATAGCAATAGTACTGAACACTAGGAAGATGATGTTAGGATCCAAAAAGAATTCTAACACCTAGCAAAGTGAATAGATCAAGAGTAAGTGATAAGGTCAAACAAATGCTCCTAAGAAATAGGTAGCTGTTCTAGTATTTCTGCCCCCTCGAGATCGAAATCGAAATGAGGTAAGAGGAAGCAGAAAACTTAGCTAGACATGAGAAAATAGAGATATAGCAATGTCCAATATGATAGATAAATGATTAGAACCCAATAATGACTATGAGAGATAAAATGCCCTAGTTTGACCAAAGTTGACCACGAAAGATAAATCATAAAAATTAGGTCAATCGAGTAGAAAGAGGATTTAGATGTGAAAAGGTGAATAGAAGTAGATATAAAGCATAGAAATGATGAAGACATGAAGAAATGAAGATGCCCCAGTTATAATTTAGAGATTAGACCTCAAAGGGTCAGCTAACTACTTAGAAGAAAGTATAATTTTAAAAGACAATTTTGACCATCAAGATGAACTCGAATTTTGATTTCGATCCCGAAAATGAATCTAAGATGTTGAAATTATTTAAGAGGTCAAAACTTTATATAATGTGATGATAAGATAGAAAAGAGATGAAGTGAAAGATTAAGACGGTGAAAAGACATGAACAAGAAGAAAGTAAAGAAATATATGAAAGGAGTTAGCTGATATGTCCACAAAAAGATGAAGAGAGAGCTCTCCCCATATGCAAGAATGCAAGACTGAGCTAGAAAATGAACCTAAAATACAAGGTAATATGAAAAGTGGTTTACGAAAAAGAAGTGTATAGCATTTAGACTCTTAATTTCATCATTGAGCATTTATTAAGGACATCATGAGATCATACAACCATCACTAGTATAACTATGAGGATATGAATATGATCGATATTAGATAGGTATGTGGAAATCCAATCTAAGCATCAGAGACATGTAAGTCAAGATAACTACACGATTAGATTCCCTAAGTTTAATTTAGCAAGATTACACCTGTATCAAGGCATAAATTCCAGGATAAACCCTGAGTGTGGTCTTGCAAAATAGTCAAGGATGATACATTTATAAGTCAAAGTGTTGAATAGGACAAGCACGAATGCTTACAACACTATAGACAAACAAATTATACCCACAAGTAGAAATCAAGAAGACATGCCCCATGCCCCCAATCTTCTAGTCAATGACATCCTCGAAAGACTATTAGGGAGGGAACACATGGCAAAGAAATCATCATAGAAAACACACAAAGTAGATAAAGATCAGCATAGCTGATTCGTTTAAGTGTTAAAGTGCATGTGTGTAAGTCACTTGGCCATTTCTTCCAGACTTGATTCTGATAGTGAGAAATATCGAAACATCGAAGACCATAGGTAAACTATCTATAAAATGTTGAAAAACACTTGATGTCAAAGTGGGTGGGGGTAGTGTTGAGAAACACTATTTTGTGAGTTGTCAAAGGAACCCTAATGCATAAGAATACCTCAATAGGCTAAGTAGCTATGCCCCCAAGATGAGGACAAGAAACAATTCCAAGCTAGGAAATGTGTAGCGAAGTGGATGATTGAGATTGATAGACATAGGTGCAAGGGTTTCAAGCAGCGCCTGTTTCCAGGTTTTCACCACTTGACAAATTTTTTTCAGGACTTTTTTCAATTTTTTTGTATTTTTAAAGTTTTTATTTTTTTGGTGACACATCAAAGCACCTATTGCTAGGTTTTCACTAAGATGATCATTTTTTCAGGACATTTTCTGATTTTTAAGATTTTTTCAGCATCATATATGATTTTTTGAAATTTTTAGAATAATTTTAGAGATCACTAGTTCTCAAGCAAGATCACATCATTTTCTCCCAATGTCTAGCAAGGTATAGGACACGATGGAGAAACAAGCTAGTGGATAAGAAGAGATGGATAAGAAAGGAGTATGAAGCAAGTAAAAGTGATCCTTAAGGATTGATTCCTCAAGAGTACCCAAGCTAGGGAAAGAGGTGAAATAGTCATATGAAGCATGTTTTGGATAAGAAATGGAAGTAATGAGCAAGATAGCATGTAGGATAAGCAATGAAGCCAACAAGTGAGATAGCATGAAGCATGTAGTCCAAAAGAGTAGACATGTCAAGAGACCTAAGAACCATTTTTCATCTATTATGATCAAGACCAAGGGGTCAACTAGATAGTATAGCAATGGGATAGAGCAATAAGAATAAAGCTCAAGATAGAGGCTATGAGTGAATGGGAGAGCACAATAGAAAATCTGGTGGATAAGATAGCCAATATGCAAAGATAGCTCAACATTGTCAAGATCAAAGAGAGAAGAAGGGATAGATGAATGATGGAAGAATTATGCATGATGCATGTTTGCCAGGTTTTCATCATGGTACTTATCTAAGGTGTCACAAGAAGAAGTTTTCACCATAGGATAAATTTATTTCTCTTTACTTTTGCTACCAAGGTGCCACAAGATGTGGTTTCAACATTGACACACACCTTGAAGGGTATTGGAATGATGGAAGAATCATGGATTAAGTAGCTTGAGGTTTAGATGTATGAGGTGGTAGAAGAGATTTGGAAAAAAGTGGAGTAGAAGGCTTTGGAATAATTTTAGGAATATTTTTGGAAGAAGATGGAATGGAAGCCTTTGGAAGCTTGAATGTCAACTTTGAAATATTTTCAATGTTCAAGTCTTTTAAAAGAGACTTGGGAATCCACATAGCTTTAGATTTTCCTAGTTCTTTGGGTGCTTGAGAGTGCATTTGTATAATGATGGATTTAGGAACCCATATCTTCTTTGGTTTAGCTCTTTGAGTAGTGGACCTTTGTGGTCTTTTTTGTGCATTCTCCTTCTTAGCATTCACATGTTGATTAGATGGGACATAGTGATCTTTCTTTTTCAATGGATTCTTATGTTTATTCTCACTTCCAAAAGACTTGGGATTTATGGATGAATAAGGATGATATGACTGGTTTAGATGTATAGATGGGTGAAAATTCATCAAGGATGAGTGTCTTTGTTGATCTTGAGGTAATATAGGAGAGCTAGGGAATGAGCTATGAGTGAATGTAGTAGATGGAGGAACATAAGGCCCCAATATGGATGGAAGGTTTGAATGCTTTAGCTTAGATGGATAAGGACCAAGGATTGATTTAGAAGATGCAAAGGGATAGTGGGAAGGGATATCAACATCTTTAGAATGAGCAACATGGTCAAAGCCATCAATAGAATCATAAGTACCTTTGATAGGAACAACATTTTTAATAGAAGCACTTGAAGCTTGAGCACAATTTTGAAGTGGATGTGGAGAAGTAGAACATGAGGGGATGCTTTGATCTTGACAAGTAGCTTTGGATAGCATATGAAGAGAACTTTTTTCATAATTTTCAGTAAGCTCAAGGGAGATAATGGAAGTGGTATCTTCATCATACTTAGGAGGTGGATAAGACATAGGATATGGAGGAGTGACATTTTGAAGGAGATGAAAGGGTGCTTGATCTTGATCTTTCTTAACATTTATAGCTTTTTCTTTTTGAGAGTCCTCTTGACATGGAGCCACTTCTAAGGACAAGGGAGAATGAAGAGTGAATGGAGTAGTGCTTGGATTAGGTATAGTAGTGCATGAAGGTTGAGGATGTTTAGGATTAGTAGCATGGAAAAGGTTTGCAGCCAAGTTAAGGTTAGCTAGAGTTTCTTTTAGAGGTAACCCTTGAGGATACACGTAGTCTATGTGGAAAGCATTAGGTTCTTTATTTGATGGAGGCATGCTGGAAAGATTTGAAGTGTTGGGAGATGCATGAGTGTTGGAAGAAGTGGAAGATGTAATGGAGCCACTACTAGACATAGTTTCATCACTATAATCTTGCTCAAGAGAAGTATCCTCAGCAGATGAGTAACTAGAGCTTCCAAGATCAACAATCTCATCATCAATGAGATCTTGGATTTTATGTTTCAGCTCTATACAATTAGAAGTACTATGCTCATTATGTTGATGATAAGCACAATAGATATCCAATAATGGGTTTCCATATGAGCTAGACTTAGGTAACATGATGATCTTATTGCCAAGAAGTTTTTGCAAAGTGCCATCATAAGAATCTTCCAAAGGAGCAAAAGTTCTATCAAAATTATGTCTAGAGTCCTTTTGTTGTTTCTCATGTGAATGGTATGCATCCATGTCTTCATCATTATCTTGGTCAAAGATAGGTCCATCATGAAATTTTAGCATAGGCTCAAAGGAGGTATCACTTGCTTGTTCTCTAAAGAGGTCTTTAGATCTAGAAGATGAAGATATTTGATGTCTTGAAGTAGAGCATGCAGACCTAGAAGAAGAGGATGACCTCAAAGAAGGTGACTCACATGTATGTAAAGACCTTAAGGAAGATTCATGTAATGATGCAATCTTCTCCTCTAACCTTTTCTCAAGTTTAGACTTCATTTTGTCATGCGCTTAGAGAGATGAAGGTAAGAAAGATCATTTGTCTCTTCTAGTTCTTTATATTCTGCATATAGATCTTGAAACTCTTTAGTGACATGGAGGATATCATGATCATCTAGATTCAGTTGAAGTTTGGTAGCACAAGGTTTAGATCCCATAGTTTTAGATGCAAAGCCAAGCATAAAAGAGCCTAGAAGATAACTTGATGTTGAAACTATAGGAGTAGAGTGTTCACTTGCCAAGATATTAGAGAGAGATTAAAGCGACTTGTCAAACAATATGTCCAAGAAACTTACAACATGAATGACTCAAGTCAATAGCTAGGAAAGATGCCCAAATAGCCAAATAGATAGAGCAAGCAAGGTGACAAGTGAACAACTCTCCAACCCAAGAGTGTAGTCGAGAAATCAAGGTAACCATTTCAGCAAAAATATAACTAGCAAGTGGACATAGACCATGAAGATAGAAAGACCAAGAGTATCAAGACCAAAGAGTTACTTTAAGCATGTTCAAGAACTAGAGACATAAAAAATAAAATTCAAATGATGAGACTCTCCTTAGCAAGCAACACAAGAAAATGTTTGCATTTGATGTTTTGACTTGGTTGACAAAGTTTGACAATAGTTGATAGCACAACAAGTTTGATGTTCAAAAGCAATTTCTTTCTAAGCAAGATAGTGACACATGGAGTAGTCTTCAAAAAATCAAGCAAGGGACAAAGAAACCTTGCATGATACAAGCATATGTGAGGTCTTAAAAGAAATCCCTATAACTATCATCATGTGTATGTTCCAAAGATTTCCACAGGTATACCACATTCGAGAACATATCAAGCAATATCTACCTAAAGGACATGGTTCATTACTTAACAACTTGGCCCACGCTTGATGCTCCTTTGCCTCACACCAAGTGGTTTTCCACAAGAGATATTGGCTTTGTCATGGAAATGCCATAAGCATAACTAAGGGAACATAGATGGTGAGTGTAAAATCTTGGGGTGATCCGGGTAGTCCACTAGGATCGATCCTTGCACCAAGAAGTTGAGCGGCTAAAAAAGATAGTTACTAACTTAGGGTGTTTAGATAGGGCTTCCGTTCATAGTTTTCCTCTTGCTCCCAATTATGGGACACCTCACCTTGCGATGAGTAACCGATCTCGCGACCACAAGAGTGCCTTAAGCATTCTTGCCTAGTGATCTCCCTATGGTCAAAATCCCATAAGCAATCACACTAGGCAAAGAAAAACACTACATCTACCAAAGTTTTGTGTCTTTGATAGCCTTGAGTTTATAGTGGGTTGAAAGAGCTGGGTAATTTGCTTGTCCCCACTTGGGTCGTTCCTCTCAGGTTGTCCGAGAGCAGGCCCTCTAAAGGATTCTAAACTACACAAAGAGTGGATCAACTTTTGGAAGTCAAGATTTTTGATTCACCACAAGGGTGAAAAACATACTCTCCTATTCCAATCATTTTCTCCCAAACACTCTAAGAAGATTCAGTTGCCTCTTACTCTTGAAACCAAATGGTAAGTCAAGATTTCTTATTCACCACAAGGGTGAAGAGCATACTCTCCTATCACCAAAAGATCCCAATTGCAAGTTTTAATGTGCCTAAAAATAAACAACTAGTATATACCACACATGTAAAAATAAAGAACAAAAAAAATTGTATTTTTATGCATTGGGCAGCCCTGCAAACAATCGTTAGAAGCCCTTGTGCATTTGAAGCTTTGACATGCATTCTTTTTATGCAATGTTTCAATTTTTTTCATAAGGATGGCAACCTGCAATCACAACTTGTTAGCACCACAAGTTAGTATAAAATAACATAAAATAATTCAATAAAAAGTGGTTAGTTGACTCAAAAATTCAATTTATCTTCCAACCAAGTGCATGCAAAGAAAGTGCAAGTTAATCACAAATGCTCTCATTTTTACTCTTTGATTTTGACCTAGTCAACAAGATTGGACTTGTTTGCTATAATTTCGGATCCAAAAATAGAAATTAAAAGAAGAGATCCCTACTAAAAATTAGAGAGCTTTTCAAAAATGCAAGAAATTCAAAAAAATCTCTTCATTTGCGCCCTAGAGACCAATTTTGTCAAAATAGGCCAGATTTATCAAATCGGGTTTTTGATCTCTAATATGACCTCAAAAGTAAAAACACAAAGATAATACCCCTCTTAGAATTCAAAAATATTTCTAAAAATGTAAGTTTTGCAAAAAAATGTTCTGATTTACGATCAGAAATGACTTTTTATGAAAAATAAAGAAAAAATCATAACTCTTGCAAATCATGTCAAAATGCTTTGAAAATTGGACTGAGACATTTTCAACACATCAAAAAATTTTAAACATAATTTCAAAACCAAACTTTAAGTATTTTAAAAGATATCATCAAATCTTTAAACCAACTAAATTTTTGGCCTTCAAACCAATCTACTTATGGGTTGGCCTTAAAATCAAAGTGATATTCTTACAAAAGCACTTAATTAGATTGAATATGCTACTGTAAAAAAATAAAGATGAAAAATAAAAGCAAATGGAGCTAGAAACTTGATTCAAGCCCCACGGTGGGCCCCAAAAATGTACACTTGAAAGTGTCTCACTCTAAACCCTTCTATCCAAACGATTCCATGAGTTTAGAATGCTTGGATGTTGGCTTAGAGCTCCCTATCCAAAGAATGCAAGAGAGTATATTTCAAGAATAAGAAGGCTCTCAGATGACCCTTAGAGATACTCTTCTTACTATTAAACCATGCAATGGGAGGTTCTAAAGACAAGATGCAAGAATGCAAATGTCCCAAGGAGTTCCTCAAGAATGCAATGCAACTAAAGATTAAACTAGAATGAATATGAAAAGTGCAGCTATTCTAAGCATGGATGAGAGTGTTACTATCCAAATATTAAGCTATGTGAGATAGATTATTGCAAAATAGTAGCTAAACTAACATGCAACATGAATCTAAGCTAAAATGTCATGGTATGAGAGAATGTAGACAAGAAATAGAAGTTCTCCACAAAGCTCCAAAGAAACCTGTTAGAAAACCTATAGCATAACAATATTCAAAGTGAGGATGGATCAAAGGGGAAAGCTCTCTCCCTTTTAAAGATGTATGGACGGTAGAGATCAAGATGAAGATGGTGGATGATCAACGGTGGAATTCAAAAAGAGGAGTGATCCATGTGCACACACAAGTCAACCAATAGAATATAAGTTGACTTGTCATATAAGACAAAAGTCACAAAACCTTTTCTTTTAATTGCAAAATATAAAAAGGACTTAATGTGTGCACTTTAAGTGGGTTAGAAGAATGGGGTCTTTTATTTAATTAAAAGGGGACATGTTCTTTTAATCAAATAATGAACTTAGGATAGCATAGTCAAACTATAGGTTATAATCAAATAAATTGATTATTAACAATTTGATATAGGTAAATGATTAAATTAACTTAGCCAAAATGCTGAGAAGGGGGCTAATAGTCTAGATGACCATTTTTAGGTGATTACAGATACACTGATTAAGTTCAAAAGAACAAGTTGAACAAAGTATGCCTGCCAAGATTAACAATCTGCACAGTAGGTGTCAAGCAAAGTTAGTGTAAGCCAAGTAGAAAAGTGAGCCCAGAAAGGTCAATTCAGTATAAGCCAAGTAAATTTTAGTTGATGTTGAGCACCAGTAAACTTTAGCTCATGCCGAGTATTTTGATAGTGGATGTCAAGAAACACAGTATGTGCCAAGCAATAGAAGCAAGTTAATGTTGAGTGTTAGCATTATGAAAAAGATCAAGAATTTGATCAATCTAAGCCAACAAGTTTGATTTCTTAGATTGTGTGAACTATGTGGAAGATAAGCTTAATGAGCTAGTGGCATAGAATTCAAGATGAACCATTTTGAGGTGAATTCAAAGAGGATTGAAGGAGAAGTTTCTAGAAGGGAATAAAATAAAATGATGGGCATATTTATTGAATCTTACTTAATCCAACCAAACCCTAAAATGGATGAAGAAGGATGAAAAAAAAGGGATCTTAATTTTCTATTTATAGAGATGGCTGGTTAGAAGAAAAGGTTGTCATGTATGAAAACCTAAGGAAGACAAGGAGTCTAGGGTATTGCTTCATTCAATGACCTAAGAGAAGAGTTTACATTGGCACGTAAAATAAGAAGGATTTTAAGGGTATGGATGCTTAAAGGGTGAACAAATTATCAAAACTAAAGTGTGTGAAAGCTAAGAAAAATAGAGGACTAAAACAAAGATTTGTAATCGACAAGTGTGTTGTAAGTTGTTAGTAGATGAAGCCTTACTATTACTTTCTAATCATTGTACCAGTCTAGGGTAAATCCTTTCGATTATGGTTGACCTAAAAATCATTTGTAAATAATTTAACTGAGTGATATTCCAAATGGATGACCTAATGTCCTCTAACAAGTCTCACTCCTAACAGCGTGATTGAAATCCTTTAACTAGGTCACATTTAATAATGTGCATTGTAACCTTTAATAGGGTTGGCCTTTCACAGGGCATCACGTCATAAGAGTAAGAATGAGTAGCACATTACTGGTGATTTTTCTCAAATTGGGTTTCCACATTAAATCATTGTGTCAAATGTGTTATTGAATCTATTATGTTTCATTCTTACATTTATACAAAGTTGATTTGATAATAACCTACAAGTTTAAGTGATTGTATAATCTAATGAATGCATGCTTGATGAAAATATTTTATGGACATGGGTTCACTAAGATGTGAAAAGTTTTATTTGCACATTTGGACCTTGGATAATTGATTCACCCCACCTTTCAGCTCTTCTAAAGAATTCCAATAGATAGGTTGATTGTATGCATGTGTTAACAACTAATACTTATGCAAAGTTATTGATTTTTTGGCCTTATATAGTTCTAAATCTAGATTATATTTGTTTTATTTGTGGGCCCCTAAGACATACTAGGGATGATGTAGCTAAGTGTGGGCCCCTAACAAGCCAACTAACATCTAATGTATTAGACCTCGTGCTTCTATATCCTCTCCCTATTAGTACAGAGTTGCATCTTATGCAATTTGTCATTTGAAAGCTAAATATTAAGGTTGTACATCTTTTTTGATTTATAGAATCAAGTATTTGTGTGTTGTATTTTTTTTTTACAATATTAGCATGTGTTATGTAACTTGTCATATTTTGGTGAATGTTGCTTTCAACTAGTGGAAACATTTTTCTTGGTCTAGAAATGAGAATCCATTTAGTTGGTTGCTATAGTAAAGCACTGTCCTCTACACTATAGTTAGCATAGCAATCATCTTAGGTTGACTCAGCTAGAAGACTTGTAGATATAGTACATCTTCTCATTGAAGCAATAAAAAATGGCAAAAAATATATCTAAAGCACTAAAAAACTTTAAAGCTTCAAAAGGTATCCTTGTTTGCACCATGCCAATTGAATAATAACCATATCAATTCAAAGAATGCAGGAAATTGCCCACACCTTCCTATTCCTTGTTTGATTGGAAGAACCCTTTGCTATAGTTACACTAAGTTTGTAGGAAATAAAATGATAAAAAATAGTCTTGTCTTCTTGTACATACACGTCTCACTTGCCTGCCTAAATAAGGTCTTTAAATAGTTGATGTCTATTTAACCAAGTCAAGGCTCATAATAAAGTGGGCAGTTTCCCTTTGATGCTTTCGCAAAAAAAATGCCACAATAAAACAAAACAAAAAGGCAAAGAACGACCATGAAAACCTCTACAAACACCAAAGAATGGACATGATTAGGCAAATCCACAAAAATCAATCATCAAAATCACCCAAAAACAAAAAAGGAAAATACAAAACATAGAGGAAATTGCCAAGAATGACAGCGAAAACCTAGATTATAGACCCACAAGCCAAAGTTACATTGAAAATCCAAATAAAAAAATTGGCCAATCATAGAGAGCTAAAAAGCTTTAAAAACTCAAAAAAACCAAAAAAAATGAAAAAAATCAATTTGAACTGTAAAAGCTATTTTTCATTTTTTCCTTTATGGAAGGAATCGAGTTATCACCATACTATAAGTCTTTACTTCTAATTGTTCTACTCCGTAAACCATGTAGTAACAAAATCAACCAATGGCAATGATAATTCAACATCAACCATGCTACTTTAAATGGTGAAGAGTAATAACTTGAATGGTTACAACTGATAAGTATCATAAATAAGAAAATGATACTTGAAAGTCATGACTCAATACCATAAAATACGGTGACATGGTGCATATGAATTAAAGAAATGGATCAAATACATTGAAATTATTAATGAAATGGAAAAATCCTTAATGATTAATGATTAACAAAAGAGTTAGCCTAGGTTCTTTTGTACCAATATTGTCCTCCATATACAACCATTACCTTGTCTTCATTTCACTGAGCCTTATCTTTGTGCTTTGCAGGAGATTCTCTCACCACATCTCATTCAGTAATTTTTAAAACCATATCATATCATTCTTGTCATACTCTATTACTTTGTTTATATATCATTGGTTATCTATTTATCTAGTTGTTGTGGAGTTGGAACATCAAACTGAGGAATTGATTGAGAAAATTCTCAAAGTAACCTCTAAACTACTTTCAAATTTTCTTCTTCAATTTATATCAAGAACTATAGAGTACCTAATTTCAATAAAAAAAATTGGTCTTGATTATATTTATATATCAAATGTATATCTAGGCATTAGTCCACAATAGTCCTTAGAAAGTGAATAGGAGCTTGGGGACAATTTTATTTTAGAGCAACTTAAAAGTATTATGAAAAATGAAATAAACAAATGACCCTACAAAGTGAACAATTACAATGAAAGAATTTTTTCATGAACTATGAACTATTGATAAATGAACCATTAACTATTGAATAGAAGTTTTTCATTACATAATTATGAACTATGAAATGAAAATGCCAAGGATGTTAACAATTAACACTTTTTACCACCAACCACTGACATTGAAAATTCCAATATAAAATTGTCATATTCCACCTCATCATATGTTTCAAAACCTGTTTAGGAAGAAAACAACCGTTCATATACCATTTAATCTGAGTTCCATCACATTTGGTTCCATTAATTTTCACATGATTGTACTTTAATGTGTGTCTATGATTGTGTGAGCATGTGTGTGTGATCATGTGAGTGTCTGTGTGTGTATGATTGTGCATGTGTGTGTCTGGTATTATAGAATGACAAAATCCTTAATCACATGAAAATACTAAGTCCAAATTATGGTGGAGGAAAGATATTAGGAAAGATGATTTGGGAAGGAATGTGCAAATTGGTTGGCCTAATCTTGTGAGCATGATTTGTGTGTGTATTTGTAAATCATGTATAATGTTGTAATATTTTATTAATTCCAATTATATACAAGATAATACTAATGTTTGTATGTTTATAGCCTAAATATTTTTCTGTGAAGAAAGACCACACCTAGCAATATGAACCCAAAATAAAATAACAAGATAATTGCTAGATTATGGTCTTAGTTTTGAAGAAAAGTTGATAAATATAGTTGTCATTGCAAAAATTATAAGGGCTTAAAAAATTAAAGAATTCTAATCACAATAGCCTAGAGTCATTGTAGCAAAACGGTCATGTTGAAGTGGGGCACAATTTTCGTCAATTGGTGAATGTGGATTTCTAACTGGAGGAACATGGAGGTATGAATATCCAAGTTGAGGATAATGCTCCCATGGAAGAAGATGATCTTGTGATAGAGAACACAACTAAAGATGATGGTATTGGTGCAACTGATCAAGATGTTCATAATGATGGTACTAGCACATCTAATAATGATGATGATGATGATGGTCTTGATATACCTATACTTGAGAAGACATACAATCCCTATACCAAGGCTCCCAAACAAATCTTCTCTCTATTATAGTGTTGTTGGTGAACTTGAATGTTATGAATGGTTTATCCAATGTAACAATGTCACATATGATAAGGTATGTCATTTTTGTCATCTTCAATGTTAGCATACCATTACTATTCATTATATTAACAATTCATATTTGTTATTGTAAGTTGATAGGTGAGTTTTTGTTATCACCATCAAACATTCTGCCTAATTCATATTGAGAACTATCTACCACTATGAATCAAGTTGGAATGACATATCAGACAATATATACATGTTCCAATGATCAAATTTTATATCATAAAAAAATATGAATTTGCAATAGAATTCTCTAGTTGTCATATTAGTAGATATTAGTTAGATCAAATAACAAAAATGGTGTCTCATAAGGTTCTTTGGTACATTCTCATTATTCCATGTCTTAAATGATTATTTAGGTGTACTAGATTAGCACAATTTATGGATTACCACGCACATAATAGAAGTCAAGATGACATTATGTCAATGCCTACGGATGGTTCTGCATTTAAAGATATAAAAAAATATGGCCACACTTTAAAGAAGAACTTTGTAATCTCAAGTAGATGATGTCAATCCATTTGGAGATATGAGATCTATTTACTTAGTGTAGCCTATTTTTGTTATTAAAAATAGCATTCCTCCTTGGATCTCCATAAATAGGGAGTACATAATGTTGTCAATGATTGTACCAAGTATTTTTTTATTTAATAGTTATCTAAATTAATTTATAAACACTGCATCAAAATGATCATAATAATTATGTAATGTTTATGTTCATTCAATTACCACATAAGTACCAAGTTAAAGATATGAACGTATATATCGAGCCCCCTATTGAAGAGTTGTTGAAGTTATAGAATTGGGTCACTATGTATGACATCTCTAGACTAATATGATAAGACAATTTCAATTCCATGTAATTCTTGTATGGACAATACATGATGCCCTTGAGCTAACTCATTTTTGCAGTATATTATATTATTAAAGTCACATATTTTTGGTATGTTATAGTGCTTACACATTATTGTTGTATATTTAAGTTGTGCATGATATTATACATGATCTTTTAGGTCTTCAAACAAAGGAAAAGTTTGCATATCTAGTTTATGGTCTGAAGATGAAATCTCATCATTCAAGAAGTTTAGGAAAGTAGGTGTTAGATGAATTTAGAAACTTTCTCTACAATAATCATAAGTATCAAATTACTAAAAATATATTTTTAATGAGAAATAAGATACAACATCAAGGTCATGAAGAATGACACCTCATCTATGAAAGTTGGAACACAATCGACTAAATCACTGAGGTAATATTTATCTAATGATTTTTATTTGAAATTTAAATTTAATATTATATTTTATTTTCAAATGATGTAATTGATGCTTGTGAAGGTCTTCAAAGAATCAATGACCAACTTCTTAGAGGAATTAAATGTTATCCTACTCAATTTAATACTACAAGGATCTCCCAATTGTGCATTTGTTTGATGCTATGCATATTGGAAATAATATAACAGAGACAATATGAAAAATATTGGATGGAAGGCATGACAAAAAAATTGTCAAAATTTGTAATGACATTCATGAATCCAATCATGCACTAAATTTTTTTATTGAATCAAGTAGCAATAGAGACCACATAAATATGAGTTCCCTTCCTTGGTTAACAATGGAGCATCAAAGCGACGCATCAAAAGAAGTCATCAAAAAGAATTCTCACTGAATTTGCTACAAATATAAGCAGTCTTGTATCAAAGAAATGTGATTTTGGGCTAGGGTTGAAAACATATGATTGGAATACCTTTGTCAAGGTAAGTCATGTTTTTTATTTAGAATATATTTGTAATATATAATATATTGAAAAGATCATTTTTAATTATTGCATTACGTCCTACCTCTATCCCTCCTACACTAGTTTGACAACAGTGTTAGACAAGTTATCTATGATCTTGGAAAATATATGAGGTTACCAATGTTATTTCTTATTCTTTTGTATAGATATTATATTCATGACTTATTTTACTTTTTATGTAATTTATTGTATACTTTTTCTAAAGTCTTGTTTATATGTTATTGTAAGTTGAATCTCTTTTAGGTGGTTGTCATCTAAAGAAATTGATAAGAAAGATATAAAATATTGGAAGAGAAAAAATTTTCAGCTAATGTGTGAAATGCAAAAGTGTCTACCTCCAACTTTTTTCAATGCTTAAGAACACTACCTCATACATCAAGTTGAGGAGATTGAATTGTGTGGACCTATACAAACTAGGTCCATGTGGATGGTTGAGAGACACTTGAAATTTATGAAGGGCTTGGCTTGACAAAGAGCATGTCTTGAGCTATAGTGGAGGGATAAATGGTATACCAGATCATGGTGTACATTAGTGAATATCTTCCCAAGTTTGCAGCAAATATCTATGTAGATCACATTTGGGATCCCTGTAAGGAAACTTGGCAACAAAGAATATAACTGTTTCCACGTAACCCATAATAGATCTGAAATAAACACAGAATTAAAATTCACATGCAAGAGAATAGACAACATACCCACAAAATTATGACACAAGATATACCCTGGAAAACCTTCATTGAGGAAAAAACTCAGCCTCCAAAAGCATCCATCATCATGTATTATTCAGCAAAAAATACCATTGTCATACAACCATAGAAGCCTTCATGACCATAGCCACAATCGAGCAAACTATGTGAACAAGCATGAATCCACACATCCTATGCCATGCTTCTAACCTTCACAAATGCTCCCTTGGCTAACCTGTCAAGCCTTGTCCCACTCGACTCTTGCCTTTTGTCTTCTCCTTGTCACTCTCTACAACAACTACCCTTGTGGCTGCTTATATAGTAGCAAGTCCCACAAAACCACCAAGTGGTATTACATAAACCATGTGCTAAAACCATGTGCTACCTAACCCACTAACCCCACATTTAATATTGGAAATTTAATTCTTTTCTCCAATATTAAATAATTACATCAAATATTATCACAATGTTACAATACAACTTATTAAGAATATTTCATGGGAATCTTTACATGTTGCACATCCATCTAGGTACAACATTACATAATAAAAAATAAAATAATAAAATAATAATATTATGCAATGTGTGCAACACCCATTATCTCAACAATCTCCCACTTGTTGTATACATTGCATAGGGTCAATCCAGAGCCACATAAATGAACAAGGGAACAATCCCTCCCAACACATCCACCATCATGTATCAAAATACGCCAAGTGCTCCATCCTGGTACCTGCAACAAAATCAAAGTATCCAGCATCTCAAACATGAATGATCTCACCTCCTATTATGCCACTACCACTGGACATACATAGAAGCCATCCAAAGAGAAAGCCACTCAACCTATTGCATTAGAAGATCATAAAATCCTATACCAACTGAAATTTCAAGCACAAAAACCTAATTCAAAGGTAATCACATGTATCTGTAGTTGTCAAAATATCCATAGCTGAAATAGCAGCCACAACAAGTGCCAAACCCATCCAACTATCCATACCTCCAAAGGTATAACAAGTGAATCTCATATCACTGACATATCCAATCTATAACTTGCAATCACAAGCCTCAAGAGCAATACCTGCCACATATATACCAAGAAGCTCCCACTACAAAAGATAATTTCAAATCTATAACCAATCCACTCACAACATCTCAAAGAAGTGAATCCATGTAGTATCAAGGACATCCATAATACATAAACTGATATCCTACAAGAAAAAACTCTCATAACAAGTCTCTAATAGTCTCCCAAATTCTCCACAACCAACAGAGGAAAGAGATAAAGGAATAACCATGTCATCTCTCAGATGACATGCATGAGCACAAACTAGTGATCACAATCTCTAACCAATCTCAAATCCAATGTAGGGAAAACTGAACATCCAAGAAGATAACCAAGACTAAGAGAAACCATGCAAATCATAACCTGTATCATGTCCTTCTACGCACTCCTCTAGATGTAAACTGTGCAAGTATGATCTCCTCCATAAAACCCCAACAAGAAGCCTCAACAACACCCAAACCATACCATATAACTCATCATGGATGTAAGCCTCTCACAAGAAGATCAAACTCAATAAACCATTCCTAAACCAAGGAATAACCATTCCTAATCCAAG
The DNA here is from genome assembly GCA_028749045.1 of Cupressus sempervirens. Lineage (NCBI taxonomy): Eukaryota > Viridiplantae > Streptophyta > Pinopsida > Cupressales > Cupressaceae > Cupressus > Cupressus sempervirens. The sequence goes on along the minus strand of CM053791.1, from coordinate 364,528,136 downwards.
GAAAATGTCCAATATAAAACCATCTTCCAAACTCAACAAGCATAACAACATATGCACATGGAGATAACCAATGCTAAACCATCTCTCAAATGAACCTTCAAGAACTAACTCATGTACCATAGCTCAAGATTCATATCCATGAAAGACAAGCATAAATATAATGCAACTAAGAGAAAATAATGGGCTATACCTCTCAAGTAGCAAACCGCCGAGTAGACCAAGAGTGGGGAATGAGAATGCTCATCAAGATACCCAAGTCTCCAACCAAGATTCATATAAGAACAATCTCCTCTCAAGTCCATATCAGGTGACTGCCCCTTGGACTTCTTGCTGAAACCATCAACCGTCCCAACAAATACTTCTCTAATCCAAGAGAAATCAGCGTCACCACCATCTCTAAGTATCCATGAGCACTTGTAACCAATAAATCCATGCCAACTCCAAATGCAACATAGCAATATCATGAAGTATCCAGCTTATGATCAGTGTATTCAATACCAAGAAACTAAACCAAGATCAATGTCAAAGTTCCAACCATGGCCTCAGGAACATAAACATGACAACATGATCTTACCATCTTAACTAAAGAGATAACATGCTCCATATGAACACACCATAACATGTCACAACTCTAAATGCGTATCAAGAGTATGCCATGACATAATAATGAAACCATCCTCATACCAAGGATAACATACCAAATAAAAGTATAAACCACACCTTTGCCAAGAACCTTGTGAGTGCTCAAGATGCAACCATCTCCACATACCATGAAGAACCATCTCCACATACCATGAGGATAACCAAGAACTCCATGAGTCCTCAAGATCTATCCATCTTCACACACCATGAAGATAACCAAGTGCACCATGCAAATGTCAAAGACGCTTCTGCAGCAACAGGATCTAAGACAAACCTCCAACATCTGCAAACACTCAATAAATATATCAATGCCAACAACTCCCACTCAACCGTGGTACCAAGTCACCTATGGCATCATAAAATCCATCCTCTATATGAAGATCCAAACCAAACCAGGAACTAATCCTACACTGTCACCCCATCACTGTCACAAGCTCCCACTAAACCATGTATCCAAGCTATCCATGACATCATGATGAAAAAACCATCCTCTAACCATGAAAATCAACCAAGACATCAAACCATCAAAGAACTCAAAGTGCACATCATGAGCTCCTCAAAAGAAACCAAATAACCATGATCTTCAACCAAGAAGATATACCACCATAACTATATCAGAAATCCAAGCTAATGAACATCAAAGATGTACCTATATATCCAATTATGTCATGCCAAAATCCATGGCACCATGATCACATCCATGAACTGAGCATCTGGCTCTCAAAGTGTCCAACCTGTCAGCATAAAATAGTCAACCACAATCCTCCACCATGACTATACTTGGTAACAACATCTCATCCCTTCTACATGAAGAAAATAGTAGATCATGTGACTTAGGGCATAGACAACCCAAATCCAAGCCACCAATCTGAATATGCATCAATAATGAAGATCAATGGGCAAAGACAACTCATAACCAAGCTATAAATGCAACCTATAAGTATAGACTACTTACAACACTGCACAACTTGTAGACCCAACAAGTCATCATGCATATCCAAACCAAAAACTGATAACCATATCATCATGAGACCAATCTGAAATATGAACTGACTATACAATGACATCAAATCTTAAATCTCCAATGTCATAAACTCACAATGTTACCATAGTCAAAATATATCTATAAATTGTTCAGATCAATATATCACCAAATAAATCATGTCAAACCTATACCAAATCTAAACCAATGTGTAGAACTCTTTAAGAGCTTTCCGTTGACTACTTGAAGTCCAAAATCCGACTCCGTATGCCCAAGTTATGCCCTAATCCGTGCTCAAAATAAATAACTTCTGACTTTAGGGCTCTTAAAACTTGAAAAAGTCTCAAAATTATAGAACCAAACCTATGCCAACTTTTAGTGCTCTGAATTAGCTTTCCAACACCTATAAGAACTCTGAAATTTGATATTCCGAGAGAAAGTTATGGTCGTTTTACTAAGACAATATTTTTACCATTTTCAGTACGATTTTTCATTTTTTATTTTTTTCAGTGACGAAAATTTCGACGGGATTAAATTTGACAGCCATCATAGGCTGAAACCAAAAAACTCTTTCATTTTCTCTGAACATGACCAAACTAGGGCATATTATATATCAAAATTTATGAAAATGTTGATCCGGATCCAATGGTGAGGTCTGTTTTTACCCAGGAGGTCATTTTTGCAAGCTACCTCCCAAAACCCTCATTTAAATGAAACACCCGAAAAAATCTTTTTCTCCAACAATTTCACATGCCCAAATTTTTTAACATCCCATCATAACAGCAAATCCAAAACCCTCAGATCTGCAATAAATCATTCATATATCTTGCCTTTTTATTTTTTTTTATTTTTTTATCCTCTCATGCATTCCCATGGATTCAATCTAGGGTTACAATAATAAAATCATAGCTCTGATACCACTTGTAAGGAAACTTGGCAACAAAGAATATAACCGTTTCTACATAACCCATAATAGATCTGAAATAAACACGGAATTAAAATTCACATGCAAGAGAATAGACAACATACCCACAAAATTGTGACACAAGATATACCCTGGAAAACCCTCATTGAGGGAAAAACCCAGCCTCCAAAAGCATCCATCATCATGTATTATTCAGCAAAAAATACCATTGTCATACAACCATGGAAGCCTTCATGGCCATAGCCACAACCGAGCAAACTATGTGAACAAGCATGAATCCACACATCCCATGCCATGCTTCTAACCTTCACAAATGCTCCCTTGGCTAACCTGTCAAGCCTTGTCCGGCTCGACTCTTGCCTTTTGTCTTCTCCTTGTCACTCTCTACAACAACTACCCTTGTGGCTGCTTATATAGTAGCAAGTCCCACAAAACCACCAAGTGGTATTACATAAACCATGTGCTAAAACCATGTGCTACCTAACCCACTAACCCCACATTTAATATTGGGAATTTAATTCTTTTCTCCAATATTAAATAATTACATCAAATATTATCACAATGTTACAATACAACTTATTAAGAATATTTCATGGGAATCTTTATATATTGCACGTCCATCTAGGTACAACATTACATAATAAAAAATAAAATAATAAAATAACAATATTATGCAATGTGTGCAACACCCATTATCTCAACCACTCTATGGCTAAATTTGAAAGAGAGTACTTGTTTGGGAAAGGTAGATCGAGGAAAGTGAGAGGTAATTATATGATATTAATGTAGTTTATTAATTCTTATAAATCTTCAATATAAGTTGTTTCTAATTGGTCTATTTGTTTTCTTTATAGTTGGTCGTGAGTGGGATACACTACATTTGTATATTGCAAGCAATCTTGATTGAATAATGGTATGGATTCAACAATCTCAAAAAAATGGTCACTCATTAACATGGGATGGTGTCACATAATTGGTCAAAGAAGCTCATCATAGTGGAGATCTCAATGTTACACCAATAGTACTTGATCTAGCATATGGTTTAAGAGGTAGAAAAATATGTATAAGTTTACTAACCATGACCCATAAGTTTAATATCAAATTATAAATTGATGAAAATAATCTTGACATATTTGAATAATTGTAAATCAAACGCCACAAATATCTGTACTACCATTGCTATAAATCTTGCATAAAAAGCTAAACAACACAAAGAAAACTTTTGATTCTGGGATAAGTGTAGTCTTCGAGGTTACTAATATTTCATCTAGAAATGACATACATCATAAACAATAAAAAAATTGATACTATGAAATTTTGGATAATATTACTTGAGTGTGACTTTAATTCATTCAAATTAGTTCTATTTGTTGTCAAATGGTACATGCTACAACTAAATCAAAATGATCATGATAAGACCATTATTGAACATTATATGGACTTTAAATAATTTTAATACAAGGTCATTTCAGCCAGTTGGAGATGATCCCTATGTTCTTCCAAGCCAATATGAACATTTTACTATGGCATTCCACATAAACCAAGTTGGTCATTTGTTGTTAGACATGATCCAAGAGGAAGGTTGATAAAGTATAATGTGATGGAAGAAGAAGATACTAAAGAAAAAGAAGATAGAGTAAATGATGATCATGAATGACTATTACAAGATGTAGAAGAAGAAGAAAATGATGATGATTCTAGTGATGCTAATGATGATGGTGATGATGATGACAATCATGATCATGGTGATGAAGGTGGTGTTGATCAAGGTGATGATGGTCATGAAAATGGTGATGATGATGATAATGATGATGGTCATGATGATGATATGGATGAAGAGGGTGATCAATAACATGATCAATGAAATATACATCAAGGTATGATCAATTTTGTGTATGAGGTAATGATTTATTCATAGATTTTTTTTGACTTGTATGTTTTTATAATTAAGTTATTATGTGTTGAAATCTAATGTCATGGAGTATGTACACATAATTTTATATCATGTAAATTTTATCTTCTACATAATTCCTAGCTTATAACATATCATGTAATTCTTCGCTAACTTAAGATAAATGATTTACATTGTTGGAAATAGAAGAGGAGTAACTAAGAGAGGAAGAGTGAATCAGTTACCACAAAAAAAATATAAGATCCCTTAAGATGTCAGTACAACTCAAAACAAACTTTGTTGAAACTAACTTGCTGTTGTAACTTGGTTAACACAAGAACACTCAATTCACACTAAGAATTAATGTCACTCATCAAATATCAAACACTTTGCAACTTCGTTGCCTTCTCTGTTTGGACACTTTTCAACAATGTGACAAACTTCTTCACAAGAAAAGAATATCAAAGGAATCTTGCCTTTGTACTTTCCTTTTCCTTTGGGAAATCTTCTTGCAAGCAATGCTTCAATGACTTCAAGATCATCATCAAAACCATCTTCACCTTCACTACCAGATTCTAATTGCATAAACATGAAGAAGTGTTCTAACTACCTTGATTACCACTATTACATCATCAATTTTCCCATCTGAGGCTTTAATTTCACTCACACTAGATTTGAGTCTTTCACTGTAATGTGCAATGTTCTCATCTTCTTTCATCTTCATTTGATCAAATTGACCTCTGAGACTTTATGCATTAGCTCTCCTAACATTATCATCACCTCCATATATATCCTTCAATTTGATCCACATTTCATGAGTAGAACCATAGTCTTTGACTTCATCAAATTCAACATAATTGAGAGTGGAAGCAATGTCAATTATCATTATATAATGGTTCTTCTTTTCCAATTGGTGTCACATATTATTTCTCCAAATATTTCAAGCATGTGTCACCAATGGTTTCTAAATGGAGCTTCATAAGTTCTTGCCATGTTTGGAAGTTATCTCTGTTTAGCTTAGGAATCTCTCTTCTCTAAGACATCTTGATCTTTAGCTTTGGTCCTTGAAACCTTCTCTACAAGCACCAAATGCTTGGATATCAAATTTTAGAAATAAAAGAGGAGTAAATGAGAGGGGAGGGCTAAATCAGTAACCACAAAAATAAATCCAAGATCACTTAAGATGTCAATACAATTCAAAACCAAACTCTACTGAAACCAAAATGCTGTTGTAACTCAGTTAACACATAAATGCTTAGTTAACACTAAGAATTATTGTCACTCGACAAGTGCTGAAATAATTTCTTCTTAATATGTTTAGTGTGATCAATCTTAATTAACTTAGTTGCAAAATTATAAAGCTAATAACATGAAAACAAGAGACACCAAAATTTAACATGGAAACCCAATTTGGGAAAAACCACTAATTGCAACTAGAAATTGTTTTTCACTCTTATGAAGTGAGCCCTGATAGGAGCCAACCCTGGTAAAGGTTACAAAACACACCATTAGTTGTGACCCTATTAAAGGGTTTAGTTCACCCTTTTAAGAATGGCCTTGTTAGAGGTCTTTAGACACTTCAATCTAGAAATACCACCTTGTTAGAGGATTTGGCAAATAACTTTTAAGCTAACTCTATTAGGAGATTTGATTCACTACTACAACTTTTAGATAGTAACACTGATATGACTTGATTGTTGATGCAACTATATTAGCTGATTTTAGATCTCTATTCTGGCTTGAATACTTGATCCTCCTTGATCATAATGTTCTTTGTAGCTTGGTCAACTCAGATACTCTACTATCCTTCTAATTTGCTTCCATGATTTATATTTTCAATCCCATGCTTCTTCTCCTCATTCAATCCTCAACTTGACCTTATACTTATATGTTATACCTTATCAAGTTGGATTGAATACAACTTCAAACAAATAAAATTCATCCCATGAGTCGGTTAGAACTAACCAAAAAACCTGTTAGATCAAATATACTGATATAGGAAAATCCTTTGTTAGCTGACCCAACTCGATCAAAATGAACTCATAAATGACTTTCCTTCAAACTTCCTTTGGTAACCCAGTGCATTTAGTTAACACTCATTCTATGCCAACTTTTCTTTGGTAACCGAGTGAACTTGGTTAACATTGGTTCCATGTAGACTTTTCTCAAGTGACAGAGTGAGCTCAGTAGACATTGATTCTAAACTTGGTTAACATTGAAATGCTTTCCATACATTGGAACTTCCTTTGACTCTCGAGTGAACTTGACATACATTGATTGGTCAGTATATACTTGACATTTGTGTAACATTAGAGACAACATAAAATTGAATGATTGTATCCAATAATATATGTAGGAACTTTAATGCCTTTGACTAGGATCATGTACACTGACATGGATCAACATGTATAGTTCAACAGACCCTATAGATATCATTTATTATTTGTGTTTCTCTTTACCGATCACATCAACTTTAGTTAGACATCAAATTTATTATTTGGTTTCCTTCTCTTTAGTTGGAAAAATATATAGATCATGCTATGTCTCTCATTTGATGCATTGTCACCAAATTATACACAATGCAAAGAAAATGATCAAAGTAAAAGGCTTTGCATGTATATTGATGGAAGGCCAAAAGAATTAGGGAATATTGCAGTCTTTTATAAATAGTTCTTGACCTATGTGAACTAATAAATGACTAAATTGTATATTTAAGGCACACGAGGGAAATCATAATTTGTATGTGTGATAAAATCAATAAGTGCAGGGGAAGAGCTTATGATAGATTACAATTTGAATTGTGTAGATACAAAAATATTCTCTATCATAGGATTGGTAAGTATAACATATTTTAAACCAATTGTCTCCAATTAATATTGACTCCAATATACAATCTATTGTTTTATTAATATATTTTTTTGGTAAGTCTACTACTTTCATTTCACTGTTGATTGCTAAGAATTACTAATATTTCTCCCAAGGTGACATGGATCCACCACAAAGCATAGATGGAGATGTACCTCACACACCTTCAACAAAGGTAAACCCTAATTAGTGTAATTGTACAAATTATATAGAAAAAAATGTCATATTATTTATGTTCTTTTCTTTATGGATTTGGAGTTATTTCAGTAGAATTTTACTAATATTGATTCACAACTTGATACTTATTGATAGGGAAAAGCAAAAAATGACAACAAATCAAATTGATCTAAAATTAAGGCAACATGTTCAAATGATGTCGCATGTAGCACTAACCCTGAATTCATGGCTAGTGAGATTATAAATAAATATAGAAAAAAAATTCTTACCCTTGTCATGGAACAAAACTAAATTGAGAAGACATAGGCACTCAAAGATGAATTGATATGTAGAGTCAATTATATGAAGGTAAGCAATAATTATTCTTAAGCAATACTAAAAGTTTAATAGATGTTTATAATTTGTACTATCTTATGGATCATGATCTAAAATACGATGTTTTCTTCTTATAGGAATTTTTGACCTACGTGAGATGTGGTTAACATGGTGAGGGTTGTAGTGCACAACCTTCATGTAAATAATCCTTAAACCTTTAACCATTCATTTAACCTTTGCATGCATTATTGACTCAACTTATGTTTGGGATGCTTCTAATACCCCATTTGATCTTTACCCATTGCAAATGTCTTTGCTAACAATGTATTCTTCATCTCATGATAAAGTGCAGCCGCCTCCTTTAATCACTACTTAGATACTACAAACTGCAATGTCAACAACAAGGAGCTTGTAGACATCTTCATCTGCACCAAATAAAATTGGTAAAACCTTGTTTTTCTATATTTTTAATGTGTTAATGGCATTGATATTTTTTTTGGGTGCATTATATACTCATGGAATTATTTAGTGCACTAATATATAAAGCTACAACTAATACAAGAACAAAGACCACTGCTATTGAAGCTAAATGATTTACTGGATCAACTTGTGCTACTAGTACTGGTTCGTTTGTGGGGTCCTTGTTGTTGAACAAGAAAACTATGTTTTCGTTAAAAGTACCAAAGCTTCCAACTTCTTTAAAATTGTAATTTTTTACATTGTAATGTAGTTTACTTATACATAACTTGTTTTGAACTAATAATCCCATGATGTTTTCTAGGAAATGATTTTTTTTATGACTCTTTTTGAAATGACATTGAATCTATTTGAGCCCACCATACATAAAAGGTACATAGCTTCATATCATTGGTACAATATTTTTCTTTTCTTCCATTTATTGTACTATATTAAAGTTATGTATCTAACAATTTTGTTTTTTCAAAAAAGATGGAATGAACAGGGTCCTAAATTTAAAAATCAGCTCATTACATCTTTAGAGGACCTCTTTGGAGAAAAACATTTTTACAACACCCTACTTCTTAAAAGAGCATCCGAACATATAAAGACTATGAGGGACCAATATAGAAGGGGTCTAAAGGATAACCCAAAGTATGAGCATCCTCCTATGATTCCATTGATGGAGTTGAACAAAATAATAGAAGATGCAAAAGATAATAGGCTACATGATAAAGGAATTGAACTAGAAGAGGACAAAAGAAGGTATGCCATGATAGTATTGTAATCACCTAAAAATGGTCATCTAGACTATTAGCCCCCTTCTCAACATTTTGGCTAAATTAATTTAATCATTTATCTAGACCAAATTGCTAATAATCAATTTATTTGATTATAACCTATAGTTTGACTATGCTATCCTAAGTTCATTATTTGATTAAAAGAACATGTCCCCTTTTAATTAAATAAAATACCCCATTCTTCTAACCCACTTAAAGTGCACACATAAAGTCCTTTTTCTATTTTGCAATTAAAAGAAAAGGCTTTGTGACTTTTGTCTTATATGACAAGTCAACTTATATTCTATTGGTTGATTTGTGTGTGCACATGGATCACTCCTATTTTCGAATTCCACCGTTGATCATCCACCATCTTCATCTTGATCTCCATCATCCATACATCTTTAAAAGGGAGAGAGCTTTCCCCCTCAATCCAATCCATATTTTGAATATTGTTATGCTGCAGGTTTTCTAACAGGTTTCTTTGGAGCTTTGTGGAGAACTTCTATTTCTTGTCTACATTCTCTCATACCATAGCATCTTAGCTTAGCTTTCATTTTTACATGTAGCTTAATCTCACATAGCTTAATAATGGTATTGTAACACTCTCATACATATTTTAGCATAGCTATACTTTGCATCTCATTCTAGCTTAATCTTCATTTGCATTGCATCCTTGAGGAACTCCTTGGGACATTTGCATTCTTGCATCTTGTCTTTGGAACCTCCCATTGCATGGTTTACTAGCAAGAAGAGTATCTCTAAGGCTCATCTGAGAGCTTTTTTTATTCTTGAAATATACTCTCTTGCACTCCATGGATAGGGAGCTCTAAGCCGACATCCAAGCATTCCAAACTCATGGAATCGTTTGGATAGAAGGGTTTAGAGTGGGACACTTTCGAGTGTACATTTTTGGCGCCCACCGTGGGGCTTGAATCAAATTTTTAGCTCCATTTGCTTTCATTTCTTATCTCTGGTTTTTTTACAGCAGCATATTGGGTCTAATCAAATGCTTTTGTAGAATTATCACTTTGGTTTTAAGGCCAAGCCATAAGTAAATTGGTTTGAAGGCCAAAAACTTAGTTGGTTTAAAGATTTGATCATATCTTTTAAACCGCTTGGAGTTTGGTTTTGAAATTTTTTTTGCAGGTTGGATATATGCTCAAAATGTCTTAGTCCGATTTGCAGGGCATTTCGACGTGATTTTCGAGAGTTATGAGTTTTTCTTTGTTTTTCATAAAAAGTCGTTTCTGATCGCAAATCAGCGATTTTTTTTAAAAAACTTACATTTTCAGAAAGGTTTTTCAATTCTAATGGGGGTTCTTTCTTTGTGTTTTGAATTTTGAGATCGTATTAAGGATCAAAAACTCGATTTGATAAATTTGACCTGTTTTGACAAAATCAATCTCTAGGGAGCAAATGAAGAGATTTTTTAAAATTTCTTGCATTTTTGGAAAGCTCTCTGATTTTTGATAAGGGTCTCTTCTTTTCATTTTCATTTTTAGATACGAAATCATAGCAAACAAGTCCAATATTGTTGACTAGGTCAAAACCAAAGAGTAAAAATGAAAGCATTTGTGATTAACTTGCACTTTCTTTGCATGTTCTTGGTTGGAAGATAAATTAGATTTTTGAAGCAACTCACCACTTTTTATTGCAGATTTTTATGTTATTTCACACTAACTTTTTTTTCTAACAAGTTGTGATTTCAGGTTGCCATCCTTGTGAAAAAAATTGAAACATTGCATAAAAAGAACGCATGTCAAAGCTTCAAATGCACAAGGGCTACTAACGATTGTTTGCAGGGCTGCCCAAAGCATAAAAACCCAAATTTCTTGCTTTTTTGTTTTCATGTGTGACATTGAATAATTGTTCATTTTTCATAGGCACATAAAACTTGTGATTGGAGTCTTTTGGTAATAGGAGAGTATGCTCTTCACCCTTGTGGTGAATCAGAAATCTTGACTTGCCATTTGGTTTCAAAAGCAAGGGGTAACTGAATCTTCTTGGCGTGTTTGGGAGAAAATGATTGGAATAGGAGAGTATGCTCTTCACCCTTGTGGTGAACCAAAAATCTTGACTTCCAAAATTTGATCCACTTTGTGTAGTTAGAATCCTTTAGAGGGCCTGCTCTCAGACAACCTGAGAGGAACGACCCAAGTGGGGACAAGCCGATTACCTGGCTCTTCCAACCCACTATAAACTCAAGGCTATCAAGGACACAAAACCTTGGTAGACATAGTGTTTATCTTCACCTAGTGTGATCGCTTATGGGATTTCAACCATAAGGAGATCACTAGGCAAGAATGCTTAAGGTACTCTTGTGATCGCGAGATCGGTTACTCATCGCAAGGTGAGGTGTCCCGTAATTGGGAGCAAGAGGAACACTATGAACGGAAGCCCTATCTAAACACCCTAAGTTAGTAACTACCCTTTTTAGCCGCTCAACTTCTTGGTGCAAGGATTGATCCTAGTGGACTACCCGGATCACCCCAAGATTTACACTCACCATATGTGTTCCCTTGGTTATGCTTATGGCATTTCCATGACAAAGCCAATATCTCTTGTGGGAAACCACTTGGTGTGAGGCAAAGGAGCATCAAGCGTGGGCCAAGTTGTTGAGTAATGAACCATGACTTCTAGGTAGATATTGCTTGATATGTTCTCGAATGTGCTAGACCTATGAAAATTTTTTGAACATACACATGACGATAATTCTAGAAAAAAATTTTGAGACGTCACATATGCTTGTATCATGCAAGGTTGCTTTGTCCCTTGCTTGATTGTTTGAAGACTACTCCATGTGTCACTATCTTGCTTGGAAAGAAATTGCTTTTGAACATCAAACTTGCTATGCTATTAACTATTGTCAAACTTTGTCAACCAAGTCAAAGCATCAAGTCTTAATATTTTTCTTGTGTTGCTTGCTAAGGGGAGTCTCATCATTTGACTTTGATTTGCTATGTCTCTAGTTCTTGAACATGCTTAAAGTGACTCTTTGGTCTTGGTTCTCTTGGTCTTTCTATCTTCATGGTTTATGCATGCTTGCTAGTTATCCTTTTGCTAAAATGGTTACCTTGATTTCTTGACTACACTCTTGGGTTGGGAAAGTTGTTCACTTGTCACCCTACTTGCTCTATTTATTTGGCTATTTGGGCATCTTGCCTAGCTATTGACTTGAGTCATTCATGTCGTAAGTTTCTTGGACATATTGTTTGACAAGTCGCTTTAATCTCTCTCTACTATCTTGGCAAGTGAACACTCTACCTCTCTAGTTTGGACATCAAGTTATCTTGTGTCACCCTATTAGCTTCCTCTAGTCTCCTTCATGCTTGATTATCTATCTACCACTATGGAATTCAAAGCTTGTGCTACCAAACCTCAACCGAATCTAGATGATCATGATATCCTCCATGTCACTAAAGAGTTTCAAGATCTATATGTGCAATACAAAGAACTAGAAGCAACAAATGATCTTTCTTACCTTCATCTCTCTAAGCGCATGATGGAAATGAAGTCTAAACTTGAGAAAAGGTTGGAGAAGAAGATTGCATCATTACATGAATCTTCCTTAAGGTCTTTACATGCATGTGAGTCACCTTCTTTGAGGTCATCCTCTTCTTCAAGGTCTACATGCTCTACTTCAAGACATCAAATGTCTTCATCTTCTAGATCTAAAGACCTCCTTAGAGAGAAAAAAAGTGATACCTCCTTTGAGCCTACGCTAAAATTTCATGATGGACCTATCTTTGACCAAGCTAATGATGAAGATATGGATGCATACCATTCACTTGAGAAACAACAAAAGGACTCTAGACATACTTTTGAGAGAAATTTTACTCCCTTGGGGAATTCTTATGATGACATTTTGAGAACACTTCTTGGAACCAAGCTCATCATGTTGCCTAAGTCTAGCACCTATGGAAATCCATTCTTGAATACCTATTGTGCCTATCATCAATCTAATGACCATGCTACTTCTGATTGTATAGAGCTGAAACATAAAATCCAAGATCTCATTGATGATGAGATTGTTGATCTTGGAACCTCTAGTGACTCATGTGTTGAGGATACTTCTCTTGAGCAAGATTACATTGATGAACCTATGTCTAGTAGTGGCTCCATTACATCTTCCACTTCTTCCAACACTCATGCATCTCCCAACACCTCAAAGCTTTCCAACATGCCTCCATCAAATAAAGAACCTAATGCTTTCCACATTGACTACACATATCCTCAAGGGCTACCTCTAAAAGAAACTCAAGATAACCTTCACTTGGCTGCAAACCTTTTCCATGCTACTAATCCTAAACATCCTCAACCTTCATGCACTATACTTCCTAATCTAAGCACTGCTCCATTCACTCTTCATTCTCCCTTGTCCTTAGAAGTGGCTCCATGTCAAGAGGACTCTCAAAAAGAAAAAGCTATAAATGTCAAGAAAGATCAAGATCAAGCACCCTTTCATCTCTTTCAAGATTTTTCCCCTTCATATCTTATATCTTGTCCACCTCCTAAGTATGATGAAGATATCACTTCCACTATCTCCCTTGAGCTTACTGAAAATTATGAGAAAAGTTCTCTTCCTATGCTATCCAAAGCTACTTGTCAAGATCAAAGTGTCCCCTCATGTTCTACTTCTCCACATCCACTTCAAAATTGTGCTCAAGCTTCAAGTGCTCCTATTAAAAATGTTGCTTCTGTCAAAGCTACTCATGAGTCTATTGATGGCTTTGTCCATGTTGCTCATTCTAAAGATGTTGATATCCCTTCCCACTATCCCTTTGCATCTTCTAAATCTATCCTTGGTCCTTATCCATCTAAGCTAAAGCATTCAAACCTTCCATCCATTTTGGGGCCTTATGTTCCTCCATCTCCTACATTCACTCCTAGCTCATTCCCTAGCTCTCCCATCATACCTCAAGATCAACAAAGACACTCATCCTTGATGAATTTTCACCCATCTATACATCTAAACCAGTCATATCATCCTTATTCATCCACAAATCCCAAGTCCTTTGGAAGTGAGAATAAACATAAGAATCCATTGAAAAATGAAGATCACTATGTCCCATCTAATCGACATGTGAATGCTAAGAAGGAGAAAGCACAAAAGAGACTGCAAAGGTGCACTATTAAAAAAGCTAAATCAAAGAAAATATGGGTTCCTAAACCCATTATTGAAGAAATGTGTTTTGAAGTATCCAAAGCAAAATCTAAAGCTATATGGATTCCCAAGTCTATTTTAAAAGACTTGAATATTGAGAATACTTCAAAGTTGACATTCAAGCTTCCAAAGGCTTCTATTCCATCTTCTTCCAAAAATCTTCCTAAAAATATTCCAAAGCCTTCCACTCCACTTTTTTCCAAATCTTTTCTACCACCTCATACATCTAAATCTCAAGCTATTTCATCCATGATTCCTCCATTGTTCCAATACCCTTCAAGGTGTGTGTCAATGTTGATCTTGTCCAATATTTCAACTACCCTCATGAAATCCTCTAAAGCTTACACCTCCTTTCTATACATGAACTCTTATCCTCCATATATTCTTCCTACTACCATTTCCCTTTCATCACCCTATCAACATCTTTGAGCATACCTTTCTATGGTCTTGGCTTATCATGGCTTATCTTTCCTATAGGAGCACTATCTAAATTCAAAAAGCTTGAGCTCTTTCTAAAAATTCAAAAAAAAAAAATGAAAAAAAATTGAAAATGTGCCTTGGTGAAAACCACTTCTTGTGGCACCTTGGTAGCAAAAGTAAAGAGAAATAAATCCATCCTATGGTGAAAACTACTTCTTGTGGCACCTTGGATAAGTACCATGATGAAAACCTGGCAAACAGGCATCATGCGTAATTCTTCCATCATCCATCTATCCCCTCTTCTCTCTTTGATCTTGACAATGTTGAGCTATCTTTGCATATTGGCTATCTTATCCATGAGATTTTCTATTGTGCTCTCCCATTCCCTCATAGACTCCATCTTGAGCTTTATTTTTATTGCTCTATCCCATCACTATCCTATCTAGTTGACCCCTTGGTCTTGATCATAATAAATGAAACATGGTTCTCATAGGTCTCTTGACATGGTTACTCTTTTGGACTATACACTTCATACTATCTCACTTGTTGGCTTCACTACTTATTCTACATGCTATCTTTCTCATTACTTCCATTGCTTATCCAAAACATGCTTCATATGACTATTTCACCTCTTTCCCTAGCTTGGGTACTCTTGAGGAGTCAGTCCTTGAGGATCACTTTCACTTGCTTCATACTCTTTTTTCATCCATCTTTGCTTATCCACTGGCTTGTTTCTACATCATGTCCTATACCTTGCTAGACATTAGGAGAAAATGATGTGATCTTTCTTGAGAACTAGTGATCTCTAAAACCTTCTAAAAAATCCAAAAAATCATATACAATGCTGAAAAAAATCCTAAAAATCAGAAAATGTCCTGAAAAAATGATCATCTTAGTGAAAACCTAGCAATAGGCACTTTGATGTATCACCAAAAAAAATCAAAAATACAAAAATACAAAAAAATTGAAAAAAGTCCTAAAAAAATCTGTCAAAGTGGTGAAAACCTGGAAACAGGTGCTACTTGAAACCCTTGCACCTATGTCTATCAATCTCAATCATCCACTTTGCTACACATTTCCTAGCTTGGAATTGTTTCTTGTCCTCATCTTGGGGGCACAACTGCTTAGCCTATTGAGGTATTCTTGTGCATTTGGGTTTCTTTGACAACTCACAAAATAGTGTTTCTCAACACTTCCCCCACCTTGACATCAAGTGTTTTTTTAACACTTTACAGATAGTTTACCTACAGTCTCCGATGTCGCGATATCTCACTATCAGAATCAAGTCTGGAAGAAATGGCCAAGTGACTTACACATACACACTTTAACATTTAAACGACTAAGTTATGCTAATATTTATCTACTTTGTGTGTTGTCTATGATGATTTCTTTGCCATGTGTTCCCTCCCTAATAGTCTTTCGAGGATGTCATTGACTAGAAGACTGGGGGCATGGGGCATGTTTTCTTGATTTCTGCTTGTGGGTATACTTTTGTTTGTCTATAGTGTTGTAAGCATTTATGCTGGTCCTATTCAACACGTTGACTTACAAATGTATCATCCTTGACTGTTTTGCAAGACCGCACTCAGGGTTTATCCTGGCGCTTATGCCTTGATACAGGTGTAATCTTGCTAAATTAAACTTAGGGAATCTAATCGCGTAGTTATCTTGACTTACATGTCTCTGATGCTTAGATTGGATTTCCACATACCTATCTGATATCGATCATATTCATATCCTCATAGTTATACTAGTGATGGTTGTATGATCTCATGATGTCCCTAATAAATGCTCAATGATGAAATTAAGAGTCTAAATGTTATGCGCTTCTTGCTGGTAAACCACTTTGCATATTAGCTTGCATTTTAGGTTCATTTTCTAGCTTAGTCTTGCATTCTTGCATATGGGGAGAGCTCTCTCTTCATCTTTTTGTGGACATATCGGCTAACTCCTTTCATATATTTCTTTACTTTCTTCTTGTTCATGTCTTTTCACCTTCGTAATCTTTCACTTCATCTCATTTCTATCTTATCATCACATTATATAAAGTTTTGACATCTTAAATAATTTAACCGTCCTAGATTCATTTTCGGGATCGAAATCCAAATTCGAGTTCATCTTGATGGTCAAAATTGTCTTTTAAAATTTTACTTTCTTCTGAGCAGTTAGCTGACCTTTTGAGGTCTAATCTCTGAATCATCACTGGGGCATCTTCATTTCTTCATGTCTTCATCATTTCCATACTTCATATCTACTTAAATTCACTATTTCATGTCTAAAATCACCTTTCTACTCATTTCGACCTTATTCTTATGCTATATACTTCAAGGTCAACTCTAGTCAAACTGGGGCATTTTATCAATTTTTTTTATATAGTCATTCTTGGGTTCTAATCATCTATCTGTCATCTTGGACATTGCTATATTCTAATTTTCTCATTTCTAGCCAGTTTTTGCATCCCCTTACCTCATTTCAATTTCGATCCCGAGGGGGCAGAAATACTCTATCACTGCTTAGGAGCATTTGTTTGATCTTCTCACTTGCTCTCACTCTATCTGCTTTTCTAGGTGTTAAAATTATTTTTGGATCTTAACATCATCTTCCTAATGTTCAGTATTACTGCTATTAGGCTGTGCATTTAGGACTTGCCATCTATTTCTGCATTTCATTCTTTGAAATCAGATATCTATATCTATCACTGCCTACTTGGCTTTCTATTTTCTTTGACATAATGTGTTCCCAGATCGATCACACATTAGTCAAAGAGGGGCAAATGTAATCACCTAAAAATGGTCATCTAGACTATTAGCCCCCTTCTCAACATTTTGGCTAAATTAATTTAATCATTTATCTAGACCAAATTGCTAATAATCAATTTATTTGATTATAACCTATAGTTTGACTATGCTATCCTAAGTTCATTATTTGATTAAAAGAACATGTCCCCTTTTAATTAAATAAAATACCCCATTCTTCTAACCCACTTAAAGTGCACACATAAAGTCCTTTTTCTATTTTGCAATTAAAAGAAAAGGCTTTGTGACTTTTGTCTTATATGACAAGTCAACTTATATTCTATTGGTTGATTTGTGTGTGCACATGGATCACTCCTATTTTCGAATTCCACCGTTGATCATCCACCATCTTCATCTTGATCTCCATCATCCATACATCTTTAAAAGGGAGAGAGCTTTCCCCCTCAATCCAATCCATATTTTGAATATTGTTATGCTGCAGGTTTTCTAACAGGTTTCTTTGGAGCTTTGTGGAGAACTTCTATTTCTTGTCTACATTCTCTCATACCATAGCATCTTAGCTTAGCTTTCATTTTTACATGTAGCTTAATCTCACATAGCTTAATAATGGTATTGTAACACTCTCATACATATTTTAGCATAGCTATACTTTGCATCTCATTCTAGCTTAATCTTCATTTGCATTGCATCCTTGAGGAACTCCTTGGGACATTTGCATTCTTGCATCTTGTCTTTGGAACCTCCCATTGCATGGTTTACTAGCAAGAAGAGTATCTCTAAGGCTCATCTGAGAGCTTTTTTTATTCTTGAAATATACTCTCTTGCACTCCATGGATAGGGAGCTCTAAGCCGACATCCAAGCATTCCAAACTCATGGAATCGTTTGGATAGAAGGGTTTAGAGTGGGACACTTTCGAGTGTACAAGTATTACTTAGAATGTAATCATGCACTAATTAGTGATCTTTGTAAATATATAATCTAACATGTTTCAAACTTTTCATAGACTGTAAGACACATCAAAAGCAATAGAAGTGAGAGTAAGAAAGGTTGGCCAACACAAACTTGGCTCTGGTGGCTATATGAAACTTCACTCTCGACTTGTAAGTAGAAGCAATGAAATTTCATATCAATTTGTTTTTATATAAGGTTGCAAAGAATTTTGTCTAATCAAATCATACATGCAAGACTTACGATATTAAGAAAAAAATATAGGGCACAAAATTCAATGTAGAGCCCACAGATGAAAACAAAAAAAATTGCGTTGAAGGAAGGCTGTAAAGTCATGGCTACATGCCTATGCCAAGAATCTGAAAGCCATATCGAAGAATTTGGTGCACTAGATGAGACACAAGTAAATTGGTCAAATGAAAAGTAAATCAACTTGAATAGTTGAGAAATTTCATGTTTGGTGTTAATTTACAACATAAATTGACTATTTTTGTTTTATATATTAAACAATGGTAACAATGTGCATGACATTTCACTGTAGCCTTCAAATCCTATCACATAACCTGGGTGCGAATAAGGCAATGTTGTGTATCATAGTGGTGGAGGTATTAATTTTTTATTGGAAAAAAATTACGTAATTATTAA